>CM067348.1:2112752-2180252 GCA_034190875.2 Urechis unicinctus | reverse complement strand
GCAGTACATAATTACACATACTAAATCATAACGTGCTATTTGCATCACGGCTACTAGGAACAGCAAGTGAAATTGGTACCACCTCCGAAGACCACTTCATGGCCTTTTAGATCTTAACATGTAGCGCTATCATTTCCTCTGGGAACCTTGTAGATGAGATCTGAGCTTTCCAAGGGGTTAAGCGCAAGCTGGCGCTTCAAGTTCAGCTTCCGAAAACCAAACCAGACTGTAGCCATAAATTAACCAGCCCCGTGATTCATCACAAGCAGCAGACTGCTGCATTTGATTGATAGGGTTGAATGCCGGGTCAATACACACGTGCAGGTGACACTTGATATGTGGACAAGGTGGGTGTTTGACCGATTTCTAACCATGTGGCTCGATATTGCTCAATATTAGTCATTGAAGGGGTAGCTGCCTAATACATTCAAGGAGTATCTGCCTTGATAAACAGGAGCGCATTCATAAATGAATAAATTAATAAATCCAGCCTGAATCAACCAATTGACTACGCGGAGAGGCCCTCCTAGTATCTTCTGCCCACTTGTGATGGGATTGAATATACCATTTTAAGGATGGTGAGCATCTAAACGGCATAACACTCAATATAATTGGCTAGGACAACAGACGGATTGTTCACCGATTGATCAAGCAGCCTGAATAAATCTCCTGGATAAATCTGAAGGCAGGCAAATTTTGTTTGACCTGGGAGAAGGATCATAATCAGACCAGAGCAAGCGTCATCATTGAAAGCGCTCCTGCTAGAGGTGTATCTTTAAGTTAAAAAGCTCAATCCCGATTTTCAGGGGTTTGTCAGCCAACAGGGACAATATAGATCGGAAAAAGCGACTCATCTTTCAGAACGACCGCCAGAACCTCCTAAATCATTACATCAGCTATGCCTACTTTGATGACCTCAGTACGAGAATCAAAGGATCCGAGCTTAATCCTGCGAACAACAATCACAAGTCAGTGCAGCATGAGAACTGCTGATATTGCTATGTAGTCGTGTGTTGTGATGGGCTTACCAGGGCTGCAAAGGTATACAGAGTACATATCGCGGTAGCGCATTTCGCTAGATCAGTCCAAGGGGAGGACCGAAAGATCACCAGCATCCCAGCGAAATGTCGTGTGTAAATGTGATGGGCAGAAATCAATTTAACAACTAGAGCATACATTAACCGGCTACATCACGAGATAACACTCCAACCTACGAGGATACATAGACATGTTATCGCACGGTCGAATTGTTATGTCATATAACAAACTACAGTTTCCATAAAACTGTCATCGCTGACAAATTTAATAATACGTTCAGCTGACGTGGCACTATGTTCAGGAGTTGGTGACCATTTAAAGGTATTGCTCGACGGGGCTCGTGTATACAGATTTGTTCTGAGCAATCATTGCAATGAATATAATGTTCCGTGGAAGAGCGTTAGAACATAATGGTGTGATGGCATCGTAACTGCAATAATCATTGAATAAACCGGATATTGTAAAGCAAGCATTCATGACATTATTATTCATTTCTGTTTGCGTAGCATGTGAATACTAATTGAGCCAGCGTGTTGGCACATATTATTGGAGTCATATTAGCATACGCCCAACGCAACGTATGCAGAACTGTGCTGGCAAAACTGCTTAGTGTGCATTCGGGTCTGATACAGGCACACATTGACATTGGCTAACATCTTTGAATGCCCATTCACTAGAGATAGAGCCGTCACCAAGGCCCTATTTATGACAGTAACAGGCGTTTTTAATAGGAGAGTTATCGTCTCAATAAGCAATGTGACTACCAAGATCTTGGTAATCTCTGGTCAATCCATAAACGGACGTCTCCATATTTTGGTTTCTTTTAGAACGCTACAGCGCATCAACCGTATTATTTCGCATGAGATACAGAACTCTTTCTAACCTATGATCACAAAGTTAATCTCTATGGGTGATGTAATCACCAATACTCAATATGTTTTCTCTAGTGGGTGGTAGATTGACCAGTAGCCTAACCTTTGCCATAAGCGGTGCAATCTGATGTCATTACCAGCATAATATGCGTTGTATTTCTACCAACGTATAACATGGGAGGTCAAATACAATATACTAGGGAGATTTTCAATGTGGTCTCCTCGCTGTTACCCATTATCATAACGGGACATACAACATCCTCTAGGCTTGACGAGCATTTTGTAGATGCACTAGATACGTCATAATTATTGCTCCTGTATTCCAAAGTTCTTATCTAATAATTGAATTATTACTGACAATTCATGTGAGGAGGACGTGAGGAGTTTTTGGATCAATTATGAACGCATGGGCGAATTATTGCATGTTTATTAGCAAGTTCATTTGAGCATTCTCAAATAAACGTAGACGAGTGGATGTCAGTAAATTGTCAAATTGCACTGGTTATCGATACTCAGCATATACACAGCTGGGTGGATGACATTGCAACCTGCATCTGTGGTTCACATACTGCTGGGCCGGGTTACTTGGGCTGCCATTTCACAGGATGAAGGTGCGATACAAACCGCAGAGGTATGCGATTGGTCAGAAGCAATACACTACCGTCTGAACTCATGCGTGCGCTTTCTGCTAATAACTGGTAAATAAAAGTCGAAAAGGCAACTGCTGGGAGGCGTAGATTGCTAGGTTAATGTCAACGACGGAAATAGCGTGTCGGTGCATCTGTCATAGTTTAGATCAGGCAAAATTGTCAAACCTACTAAAAGTGGCCGACTATGAAATAATGTGTTGGTCACCTTATGCGGTCGTTACTTTATCTAGTTATGTGACTACGCTGGTGTGATAGTGTGAAGAACCCTTATTACTGGAAATTGGAAATCAAAGGTGCAGTCCTGTCCGGTGATTATTAGCCACTTCTACAATCCGATCCATACCCTGTTTAAGATATATATGCTACTCGTAAATACACGTGACACGACGTATGTTCCTATTCAGGGGGGTATTTATATATGACTTTTCAGTTATATTCTAGTTTGGTGCCTTTGACATCTTGGCAACTAAACCCACAGTAAATATCGTAACTATATAATTTGCACTTGCTGTACTTAAAACCGTCTTATGGCAGCAAATAAATTCCTGAAGTTAGAGCAATATATTATGTATACGTTGCACATGCCCAGTTGCTATTGCCTAAGGCAGGGTCCACTGAACCCCAGGGGCTAATATTTGACGTTGTCATTGATTCACCAAACAAAATATCCGCTAAGGCAGCATATGTGACCGATACCGTTTACATATTACAAAACACTTGTAACAACGTTCAGGGAGAAAAAGATGAAAAAAAACTGTCAGAGTTTCAACGCATACGCATAGTATTAGTTCATAGAAATGCCAGATGCGAATATGCATTACCTCACTATCAGAACCGATGTGACGTATCAACGGCCAGAATCCAGGTTGCTTGAGGTCTCCCTTTGTCATCCAGCGCCCCGATGACCAGGATTTGGCCCTTCGTTTTGTTATGCTTTGCTGTAAATAATGGGCTATCGAGGGAATCGTTATTATCCTAAATGTACTCTCTTACGTCCCGATTTCTACATCGCAATCTAATTTGCCCCAAATTCTATGTTGTAGCGATTCTATATTCCATTTATACAGCATAGTAGCCATGATGGGTCATGTATGCGCTAAATACATCTCGTCAAATTACTTGTCCGGCCATCCGTCTTCAAAGCTAAATATGTCCTCCTCTGAACCTATGTCGATAACACAATCTCCCCGCATTTGTTTTAAAATGGCAAACGGAATCAGGTGTAGGCGAACATTTGTTTGTGCATACAGTAAGCGTCGGAAATGTGTTTGTCATGGCCAATTACCGTATATTGCTTATTTGCTAGACGGTATATTTATGGTTATGCCACGACAAAAACGGCAATCGGTCATTCCAGAGATAAGATTCGCTTAATGATGTTGCCGCAATATTTTATCATAGCAAATGTGGGGTTGGTGTCTAACGTCGACTAAATAAAATATATCGGTCAGTGCACTGCAGGTGCAATATTTAAAAATATATCAAATCCGCAGAAAATTGATACACTGAATAAAATTATTGATATTGATGTTCATTTCAACTACATGACGCAAGGTAAGCCAATGTGAAAAATACTATCAATCTCAATACAAGACATACAAGATGTATATGAACGTGTTTGGAAAGATCTCCTAAATTTAGATTTTTAAGTAGCATGCCATATTAATTGGTCCAGTAAAATGAGAATGCCTGATAAATAGCCCTGGTCAGAATGCGTCTGCCGCTGCTGTACTTTTCGTGATAAGAGTTAGCTAGTGAAACCACACAGCATCATTGCTAAGCGTGTATTGGAGAGTTCAGTGTACAAACAGCGCATAGGTATCTGATATTTGATCCATGTCATTTGGATTTGAACGTAAATATATTTGCGCAATTGTTTTTTATTAATGAAAAGTTACTTTGCGTTAAGCTGTTAAAAACGGCCAGTTACTTCTGCCTTCTTATAAACATAAAATGCCTAAGCTGAAAGT
This sequence comes from Urechis unicinctus, assembly GCA_034190875.2. Classification (NCBI taxonomy): domain Eukaryota; kingdom Metazoa; phylum Annelida; class Polychaeta; order Xenopneusta; family Urechidae; genus Urechis; species Urechis unicinctus. The sequence continues at coordinate 2,175,722 of CM067348.1, read as the reverse complement.
CAAAGGCATTTGTATGTAAATATTTGAGCATTGTGCATTTTTTTTTCACGAGCTGTTTTGGAAGGTACGAGATATTTCTAGTCAGTTAAGAGGTTGGCCTTGGCTATCGTTTTCATGCGACAATATTTATGGATAAAGATCACATTAAGGTGTAAGATAAGCAGTAAGGAAAAATGCATATTCGCCACCACCCCCCAATCTATATGTTTCTTTCTCTCAATCAATTTCTATCTTTCTCTTTCTCTCTATATATCTCTCCCTTTCTCTCTCTCTCCTCTCTCGGTCTGCCTCTCTCTCCAACTACTTACACACACACCCACGCACAAACAAACACACACACACACACACACACACATATATATATATATATATATATATATATATATATATATATATATATATATATACATAAATATGTATATATATACATATATATATATTAATATATATATATATATATATATATATATATCTATATATATATATATATATATATATATATATATATATATATATATATATATATATATATATATATATATATATATATACCAATTTCGTGGATTCACCAATATTGAGACTTCACCAATATTGTGGCTTCACCAATGTTGTGGCTTCACCAATACTGTGGCTTTACCAATTTTGTGGCACAGCAAATACGAGCACCGCAAGATCTTCTGTGAGCGATGCCTACATGGTTATACCACTGATAAACTGCTATCTGAGCACAAACCTGAGTGTATGGGGAAAGGGAAAAATGCTATGCGAGTGGATATGCCAAGGGAAGGGAAGAATATATTATCCTTGCAGAACTGGCAGAAGCAGTTGGCTGCCCCTTATGTTATCTACGACGACTTTGAGTCGCTCACGGTGAAACTTTAAGGCACTGCATTTGATCCTACCAAGAGTAACACACAGAAAACAAAGGAACATGAGCAATGTGGATGCGGCTATGTAGTTGTGATGATCAGACCGAAACCCCTGTGGTGTATAGAGTAGACAAAACTGTGGAGAAATTCTTGCTCAAAATAAAAGCAGTTCTCTCTAAACCTGCTATCATGCACCTGACGCGAAAGTGTAAAAGGCAGCAGCCCATGTGTGTAAAAATGAACTTGGCGGGGACTATGCAGCAGGGGGGCAGCCCACAATACATGCAACCTAAAGCTGTGGTTGAATACTAAGACAACGGCCGTGCCTGTAGTATTCTATAACCTACTGGGCTATGACTCCCACCTCTTGATGCAGGCCGTTAGCAAGGTGGAAGGGAAGATCACCTGTATCCCAAACAATATGGAGAAGTATATATCCCTATCGATCGGACAGTTACGCTTTATTGACACAGTTACTCCTGGCCTCGCTTGACAAGCTGGTGTCTGCAAACAACCTAGACGCCTTTGCAGTGACGGCTAAGTATGAACCTGGTGAAACGAAACGCCGGCTGCTACTGCGCAAGTGAGTGTATTCCTGTGAGTTTAGAGCTGGCTGGGATAATTTTGATGCCTCGCTTCCGCCAATCCAGGAGTTATATAGCAAGCTATCTGAGCAAGGTATATCTGCTGCAGACTATGAACATGCACGGAAGGTCTTGAACGTGTTCGGGTGTAAAAACATGTGCGACTATAATGACCTGTACCTGCACACAGATGTACTACTCTTTGCTGATGTATTTGAGATATTCCGCAAAACCTGTCTCTAAAGGTATGGCTTAGATCCAGCTCACTACTATACCAGTCCTGGCCTTTCATGGGATGCACTTCTTAAGAGCCCAGGGGTGAAGCTCGAGCTTATCACCGACTATGACAAACAACTATTCATTGAGAAGGGCCTGCGCGGTGGCATAAGCATGGTATCACGTCGCCACATTTAAGCTAATTACCCATACGTAGAGAGCTTTGAGCATGATAAGCCAGCAAGTTGTATCCAGTACCTTGACGCTACAACCTGTACGGGCGGGCGATGAGTCAACCTTTGCCTACTGCGGGTAATGAGTGGGTGGATCAGCCGGCCAATCTACATATACATGACCATCCCGATAATGCTGAAACCGGATATATACTCGAAGTATACCCTGCAAAGTTATATGGTGATCACAGTGATTATCCCCTAGCGCCAGAGCTAATGTCTGTGCAGAATGAATGGTTGACAGACTACCAGAAGAACCTCCTAGGTGCACCGGAAATAGAACACAATCTTCGCAATAGAGAGAAGTATGTTGTTCACTATAGGAATCTCAAGCTTTACCTATCTCTAGGAGTGAGGCTTACCAAGATACACCGTGCGCTTGTATTCAATCAGAGCCCCTGGATGGAGCCTTACATTCGCATGAACGCAGACCTGCACAAGGTTGTCACCAGCGACTTTGAGAACGACCTGTACAAGCTGATAAACAACTCTGGAGAATCTCAGAATGCGAGTCAACATCAAAAGTGTGCGCTCGGCAGAAGGTGAAAAAATACGCAGGCTTGTGGGCAGTCCAGCCTATGCTCGACATAAAGTATTCGATGATGACCTGGCCGCCCTGCAGATGCACAAGACCCGCTTAGTGTTAAATCGTCCGGTGTATGTAGGCATGTGCATACTCGTCCACTCCGAGCACCTGATGTACGACCTCTATTATAACACAATGAAGTCCAGATCTGGTAGAAACCTTGGCCTGCTATACATGGACACGGACTCGCTGTTTATGGAGATCCGCACAGCTGACGTGTATGCTGACACGAAAGAAGATAGTGACCTCTTTGATACCAGCAATTATGATCCTTCTCATCCCTTGTTCAGTAACGTAAATAAGAAGGAAAGATGATTGTGCCGGTGTGCCCATCAAGGAGTATGTTGGTCTGCGCCCAAAGATGTACTCGATCCTGATGTCTGAAGAGGGTGAGATTAAAAGGGCTAAGGGAGTGAAGAATGTTGTGGTTAAGAAACACCTACGTCACGCACAGTGCATGCAGTCTCTATTCACAAAGAAGCAGTTCCGTCCTGGAATGAACATGATACGCAGCGATGGTCATAAGATATATGGGCTCCACGTCAACAAGGTGTCACTCTCTCTTTCCTTTTGATTCAAAGAGGTGGATAGCCGCGAACAGTGTAGACATCTTGGCCTATGGGCACACTAGTTCACCTACAAACAAGAGGCCCATGGGGACATGGAAGAACTTGGTGAACTATATCATGAGTTTTTTTTAAATGTAAAAATCAGCCCAAAATGTACCAAGTTACCATGAATTTATCGATGATCTCATATTTCCTTCGATGACCTCAGTTTACAATCAAGGTCAAAATAATACCTCTGGGTTTGCACATATTTGACAACTTCATTTAAAAAAATTATTTAAAAAAATGTATTGATAATTGCGTTCTGTATCGCTAGACAAAAATGATAATTCGTTCGAAACCAGAAGTGAAGCGTGCAAAACGGAGAAGAATGCATTTTGTTGCTCACTCGGTGGAGTAACGCAGACCGAGTTGCCGGAGAGCAAAAATAAGCATGTGGCAGATAGCGCATGCGTGCGTCGTTCACTAATTTTCACAATACCAACAAGCCATAACATTTTATGCTTAAGTAACTAATCGTTGTCCGTTGGCTTAGACATATTTTATCTCATTTAAATTAACAGGCCTCATAATCATTTTGAAATAAAGACTTATATAACTCTTGAAATATGGGCTGTAAAAGATTGGTTATGTCAGTTACTCGACAAATGGTTGGAATAGCTCAATTCAAAAGGTGTAGGGTGTTTTCTAACTTTTTGGGGGGCAAGTAGGCTATTATATACAGACACGTTAAATAATATCAATTTGGCTGAAACTATATATATGGTTGTTAGTGTAAGCAATGACATCAGTGATGTTCATAGAATTCACAACGAAGCAGAGAGTAAATGTCCTCTATATCCTACATACATTTTGACAGTCAACTGAACTGGTCCATGTTGCGACTTGCCGGCGTCCCGCAAGGCGAGCAGGCAGCAGCGGCGACCTTTGTGAGACAATCAACCTTACACATTTGTTAAGAAGCTAACCAACGTTGAGCAAAAACAATCCGTATCGACCCATAATTGACCAAGTTACTATGGATTTATCAATGTTGTTGAGGTTTTACCTGTTGTTGGCACATAGTATACTAAACTTCAATAGGCCGGCGTTCAAATCACAGCCGAGTCCGTTTTATTTTTGTTTACAAATTTCGTGCCACCACAATTTTTCATCTGATTTTATAAGAAGGCTACTCGTGCTGTCGAGGACAACATTTGGGCTGATTTTTATAACTACTGAACTGATATTTACTGTTTTATGAGCAATTTGAAAATTTGACGAAAATTTACGATGTGAAATTTGCTTTTTCAACAAAGAACAGCTGCTACTAATACAGAACGGTTTTGTGACACGATACATTGCTCAGTCACACTTTTTTTGTATTCAGACATGGTGACCATATATTCAATGTGAAATAGACATGGTAGTTGTTGTACAAAGGCCGTATGATAACTAACATGATTCATTGTATGAGTTGAGTATGGCTGACATCCCTTGCCACACCAGCTGTGGTTATAAATAGTCCACTAGCAATCGAAAAATATGTTAAGTTGTTTTGTCTGGCTAAGCCACTGAGCACGTGAACTTTGATATGTGGATGCTGTAGCGCATACAACTATAAATCCGTACAACTCGCATGCTCATTCGAAGCGTAGACATATATACGCTGTGAGAATAGCAGCTACTCCACTCCATGAGTCTCATCAGAAGCCAGAGCAAGTTACCGATTAGAAAACCGCGTGCCAATAATCGATTCGTGAATCATAGCTCGCAAGGCAAAGGGGAAGGGTTATGGATCAGAGATTTCGTGGAAAGCAAGCATTGGTCACGGGAGCCGCAAGCGGTGAGTTATAGCAAATAAAGCTCGCGTCTCTGCCTATATAACACAGTATATTATGTTCGGACGTTGCCTGTTAATGGATTTATGATGAATGAAGTAGACATAAGCAGATATTGTTCACGCCTTCGTGTCAGAGCAAAATCATTATTTTGTCATATTTCACGGCGTGGGTTACACATCCAATGTATACGGTGAAATAGCAGGTCCTCCAACAAAAGCGAAGGCCACATAAGATATATACATTATTGGTTATGATTAATGTTATAATAGGAATCGGAAAAGATGTTGCAATAGCCCTGAGCAATGATGGTGCAAAGGTCTTCGCCTTGGATGTGTCACAAGATGGACTTGATACTCTCAAGTTAAAGGTATATATCCCTAAAGAATATGTTGGATCAGAGCTTATTCGAAACAATGCATATAACAAATGTCCTGTGTTTCAATAGATTAGTCACCAACACCAGCACCGTCAAATTATCACCATCCCCACACAGTACAATTGTTCCCTAAATGGCCTTAAATTACCATTAATCAATGCATGAAACCATTGCAAACGCATGATTGGATAAAAAAATACACTAAACATGTAAATATCCTAGCGAACTTTAAAGAATTTCCTTCGTTTAAAGTTTCTGGCATAAAGTATCATTATACTTTATTTTTGAATACACTTAGCATCCAGAGATAACAACCGTCTGGGCTGATCTTTGTGACTGGACTGAATCAAGCAAGATCGTAGAAGGTTTAGGTCCAATAGATCTGCTCGTCAATAATGCCGGAATATTAACAAAAAGGTCGATCCTGGAGGAAGACGAGGAACATTTTCTAAGGTTAAACTGATTCAAGTCCACATGCTAAAGATGCTTGTTAACTACAAGACTACAAGAAATAACTGCATATTAATATATGCCATTCATAATCGAACATTTTCCATTTGTCAAAGCAATAAAGATACGCGTTCGTGCACGTTTAGATGCGACTATGATATACAATGCATGGTAGCCATGGTTATATATTTTATCCTCTGTGTGTTACAGGGTCATCAACAGTAATGTCAAACATGTTATAAGCGTTACACAGGTAATTACCATTCCTTGCCAGTTATTATTATTGCGAAACATTTCATTATTGATAAAAATGGCTAATTAGAACAACACAATGTTGCTCGTTTAGCATATTTACAGCACTGGACATAATCATCGATGAATTATAAAACACGTGCTTAGGTGGTAGCGAAGGGTATGAAAGAACGGGGAACAGGTGGCTCCATAGTGAACTTGGCAAGTCAGGCTACACAGCTGGTGACTCCAGACCTCCCCTCCTATTGCGCATCCAAGGCAGCAGTAATGAGTCTGACAAAGTCTATGGCAGTTGAATTGGCTCCCTACAAGGCTAGTATTGTTTACAATGCAAAATCAGATTAATCTTCATTTTATAAATTTTGCCCATGCGATTAAAAACTGTAACAATATGGTGCTAGATTCGGACAAACGCCGTCAACCCTACCGGAGTTAGAACTCCCCTCTCACGTATACTTATGGGAGACAAGTCATTCATGAAACTTTTAATTTCAAGGATACCTCTCGGAAGAGTAGCTGGTAATTTAATCACTTAATACACTGATTTGTCTTGTTCAATCATAAAATATTTACAGAAACTCTCAACATATTATCGTGTTCTTTTAATATCACTTATGACATTTGATGTTGATGCTTTCCAGAAACGGAAGATGTTGTCGGGCCGATCCTTTTTCTTCTGAGTGATGAGGCAGCTATGATCAACGGAGCAGGACTCAACATAGACGGAGGGTATACTGTTTCGTAATAGCTATGCTGTAATTTACAACTCCGAACAACATATTTGCATTGCAGACTTCATTAGACTAACGTAGTGTTAATAAACATGACTGCTACGGCTAGATTACCGCAAATGCAGACAATGAAATACTATCGATTGTAAACATCAGATTATAATAGAAGCTCAAGAACTTTATAGATATATATACATTTATATATATATATACATACGCATGCGACCATTTTGGACACTTAGCAAAAAACCAACCATTTTGGGACATTGGAGGCGACAAAACATATGGTCAATATGATGATTATTTCTTGTTTTGTGTTGGTCTGTCTGTAACATGTTTCTGTTTCGTAAACTTATCTTGGTTTTTCATTGTTTTATTAAACTTATATATTTTGTGTAGCAAAATGGGTGTTCCAAAATAGTTCGGGTATTAGGGACATGTAAAAAACCAACTATTTTGGAACATAACAAAAAAACCAACTATTTCGGGACATAACCAAAAACCAACCATTTTGGTACATCACAAAAAACCCAAATGCTTTACGAAGCAACAACAACTATTATGCGACAGTGTGGTGAACTTGTTGTGGCGGGAATTGAATGTTACGTTGGTTGAAGTAGAGCTTTCGGTACCATTTAGCCAGCCAATTTGCGAAGATCTCTCCCGTCATCCATGCATTTTACGAGGAAGCGTACTCGACCGGCAGTTTTGTGGTATCTTTCGGAAAACTGCGCAGGCGACGACTTTTACTGAAGACGAGCAAAGTAAGACGGTGATCCTTTCCTTGGCGGCTTTCCCTCCGGCGAATTCCTCCGTGGGCAGGCAGTGTTTCTTGTCATTGAAGGCCCGGAAGTAAAGGGCTGTCTGGTCTGCGTTGAATATGTCCTGGTCACTGAAGTGGGCGGAAATTTCAGGAAATTTGTCTTGGAGCCAGTGGCGGGCGGACGGGTTATCGGCGTCTTGTTTTTCACCTTGCTGCTTTTTGAAGGCTACGTTGAACCGTGACTTCAAGCGCCACAGCCAACCAGATGATGCTTTGAAACTCGGCACCCTCTTCATTTCAGCTAGCTGGAGAGCCTTTGATTGAATTTCTGTTCCGGACAGTCGTGCGCCTTGGGCCCACTTCTGTGTGAACCACGTAAACAGTGCTTCATCCAGTTCTTCGTCTCCACCCGCTCTCTTTCTTTTTTGGCTTTCGTATTGGCCGGCTCCTTGTTGCCCCAAGATGTCATTCCTGTTCTTTACTAAGCGCAATATGGCGGACGTGGAAACTTTCAATTTCATGGCGATTGTAGCTTGGCTTTGGCGACTTCTTTTTAGTTCTTTTAGGATCTCTACTTTCTTCTGTAGGGTGAGGTCTTTTCTTCGAGGTATTGTGACTGTTTCTTTGGCGGTTTGATGATGAATGATGACACTTCTGCCTTTTAACTTGACACTTGATCAGGGAGTCAAGGCGTCAATGTGAACTCGCTGGGCTCCGCAACCACCGGAAACGGGAATTGGGCACGCTGACAGTGCACAATCGTAATCTCCAATCGTAAGTCACGCTTGTTAATCAGCCGCCAGCATCCCCTAGATGATTTAACTACCTCATCAACTTCGTTTAACTCGGGTGATCAGATGTCGGGTGATCAGAGATCGTTAAGTAATCAGGATTAAGCCGTTACAGTCGATGGTATTTAAAATCGATCGATGGCAAAGCGTCCCTTATAACGAGGCGATTCGTCCGGTATGTCCCGATTAACCGAGTGAAATAGCATTGCTTGGAATGGTTTCCCGGTCTGCGTCCCCATCATCGAGAAATCCCAATTGGCGAGGTCCCGTTTAACGAGGTGGCACTGTAGACGATTTATATAAATCTCTGTGGCTCCCACTCTTCAGCTCGATATGGTTGTTTGTTTGTCCATGGAGGCGTCTCCGTTGTTCATCATAGCGCTTGATCATCCAATGTAGCTCACAGACAGGCATGCTTTTTTTCGCTCTAGTTCATAGAAATATACGCCAATAACTTAATGATAATCGTACTACCGTTAAGTTATCTCTATTATTTCTGATTATATCATCTGTTATAGTACTAAATTCATAGTTCTCCCCAGGGAACAGATTTCACATGGCCATAATTTGTTTAAAAGGGGTTGGACTTGAAATGCAGGTAACATATTAACATCACAGCTATCGAACAAGTAAGGCCATTGGTAAACACAATTTTAACACCGAGGCCATGGGTAAATATAGTTTAAAAATCGTTTTTTACTGTCAAAAGCTATGATGAAATACTATTGCATCATTAACTGAATAAACTGTGTTGAATTGTCTATAAACTAAAAAGTGATTAAAAAAGTCACTTGTATAACAATTATGCATGTTTATTGACATTTCAAGCATAATTAAGAGTTTGTGGCACATCTATTTGGAACCAGCGCTGCTTATTACAATTATGCATAGTTAATGACAAGTAGGGAACGTACCATTGGCAGCTGTGACTTAAGAACTTCTTTCTTCCCTGAAACAATCAACATGGACACATATTACTTGGCACCACTAATCCAGAAATAACAGTTCTATTATTCAACCAAAACTGGAGGCAAGAGATGTGTGGTTCAGATTGATGGGTCATCCCACAGAGTGTTAGGTAGTGTTCCTTGCTGGTACAGCTATAACCTACCATTTGTCTGATTGAATGGTGTAGAACAACTCCAGGTGTCAAAGTGAGGTTGTGTGTGAGGGTAGTGTCAAATGAATAGTGTCACATGCATTCTGTATGAGATAGTGACCATAAATGTTTTACAGACTAAATTGCTGTTGAACTCAAGATTGCAGCAACTCAGCAGGTTTTAGATTGACCAGGACATCTTCAGAAAGATGCACAGAACAATAAGAGAGAGTATTTTAGAGCTACACAGATTGCACATTGAGTCAGTGTAGCTACAACTTTTGTAATAATCTGTCTGCAGTGTAATGCTGAGAATAGAAGATATAACTTACTGATAAAGCATCAGATAAAGTTATTTAATCATAAAACATCACATGGTAGTGCATGGCTAATCTACAAGCTTAAATAACAATTCAGCCTACATTACAATTGTGCAACAATTGTATATAATATATGACATCTACTATAACAGAGATACTGGGAATGATCTGTCTGTCAAATTTATCCTGATTAATACAGTATATTCTAAAATATATATACCATACCTGGGATTAGTTTCCTTAGACTGGGGATCTGAATATAACTTCTGAAGGCAAGTTGTAGAGCTTGGGTCTGCCTTGTATCCCATTAGAAGCGGTCTTCACATGCATTCATATATTGTTTTCATATTTCGTTATTAGTTTCTAGTTATAGCAAACTTGCAATGACTTTCATAATATAGCACAGGCCTTTATAGACCATGCAGTGGGTAGTGCCTTTTATATGAAGGTCACTTAACTAGAATTCATCTTTAATGCAAAGAAGCCTTTCATTGGTTTATACGTTGTCACAGATCATTGAGGAATGAAACATCAACTGTTCGGCTGAGAACATTCAATATTATCTACTGTCAAATTACATAATAAGCATAGCCATGTTTTTCATAGCACAGATACTCATTGATTATGCAATCATATAGTTATGCCGTTCAGAGGCTGTTTATTTAATGACTGGTGTTATTTGTATCAGGTGACCCTCAGGTAATATCTGACACTTTCAACTCTTTATTTGCACCATCAACTTATTCCCTCTTTTGATAGACCATCACATTGGCCATAGCCTGGATAGGCAACAGCCCAATATGCATGTGATGTTGTGACTTCAAATTGTAATTGATATTTGGTCATGACATCGACAACCATTTTACAATTTAGATCCAACATCAGAAATATGATTACCCCCAAATATTGTATATGATTGCAATCTCAGGACCCTTTGACCTGAGGTCTACCATATTAAGATAATTGGCAATAGTTAAGTTTATGAAACACCAAGTGACAGTGGATAAACAGCCACTGATATGTGTTGATACATTTATGAAACCTACCATGCAAATCATGCAGGGCAGTTAAAACCATCAATGGTGCTGCAACATTAGATTAGTCTCTTCAATCACAACTTGCCAAACAGCGCAGTACCATACACATTATGGTTATGTCTGACCATAATGTCCATATAACATCATATCAATCTTCATGGCTGCAGCCTAGTGAAGGGAGTGAAGGACAGCTACGGTCGAACGGTAACATGAATTTATACTCAAACGTCATGTAGGGCTAAGTGAAGGGCAACCATTAATTGTTAAAATTGTTAAGTTGATGTTTCATAGTCAAGTTCTTTTGCATTTACATATCAACGAACAGTCTTAGCTATGATAGCCATACAAGTCTGTCAAACAACAATATGTTTTTCAAGTTAACAGAACCATCCAACTGTATTGAAACGAATTCTGCTAACGCCTAAATTGTTGATCACCGATCAGCTGATCGAGGACGTTTCATCGAGGGAACTGGGTCATGGATATAAATTCGGTCTGGGTAGGGGTAAAAGGCGGATTAGGTAATACAGAACACGCAGTAATAGAGATAGTATATTATTTTAACAACGTATTTAACAACAAATGTCTATGCTTTCCGCGAATTCACGATGTAAAGGGGCCTAATGTAGAGTTATTGTTTACGAGTTTCGTAATTTGTCAAATGTCATTATTAGCCGAAATACTGTAACAATCGTATCATTCTTAACCAGGGCTGTGACAAAATAAGCTAAATTTAATTTTAATGATCATTATTTGACAGACAAGCAATTTTATGTGACTTGACTTTGATAATCGTCTCCTAGTTTTTTGCTCTATATTTCGCCGATCTGTCGTTCATCTAGGGTCAAAGTTCGAAGCCAGATTATTATGGCTAGGGTCAAAGAGTGATATTTGGTAGCTTCGATCGTAGTAATGTGTTTTTATTTCAAGTGTTTTGTTATTATATGGTATTCAATGATCCAACAGTGTTGAATACTGTGTGAATAATGTATATTTGGTAGTGTGTCAAGAAGGTACCTGACTTTTACGGTCGCAATTGACCCAGACAAATCTCTCAACGCCATATAGCTTCGGCACCATGGCAACGATACGGGTCCTTGGGAGATTTCAAATTGCGACTTTGTCAAAGGTTGGCGTATCTGAGTAGGTCACGTTTTTTTAAGTTAGTCGATATGGAATTAACCTGATTTACAAATTCAGTTGGACTGTTGTAGTCATTTGCACGATTCACAGCGATATTGCGTGTGTGACAGAAACTGTTGCCATGCTTAATATGCTTTGAAATGTTTTTATGTCATCCCGCTGAATCTATCAACCCTGCTTATTGGAACATCCCAATGAACTATTTGATCTGCATTGTTTGGGAAACTCTCCAATTCTCTCCATCCCGTATCTTTTAACAAATACGGAAGAACTCATGTTACTCAGAATACAACAAAGAGGGTACAAAGAAAACATCTCGGTTTTAAGCTTTATTTACGCCTAACGATTGAAAATAAAGATTGCGACCTGTATCGCGGATCACCATATTGTTTACATACATACATACGTTATGACAAACGCGACTAACCAACATAACTTGACTGCACATAGCTAAAGTATAGTACCTCAAACATTGACCAGATTCCATTTATATGTCAGATTGAGAATACTACACAATATATCCAATCTATCGAACCAGCGTTGTCATGATTTAAATCTATCACAAAATGTCACAGTGGGCGATATTAGAAAACCCAGACTAAGAACCCAGGTTATCGAATACACTTTAGCGACATTATATATATTTTCTCGCTATCATCTGGTTGACTTAGGTATAAGTGTCTTAAATAGCGCCATAATATATTCAAGAGTTGTGGTTATCGCTTATCAAATCGTAATATATTCTCGTCCCGCAATGCAACTTCATCTCAAAGCATGAGGTGCCTTACGAATTATCCGATCAGCCGAAGCGTTTCGATTTTCTGGGCGAATATATATCACTGGAAAACGTCGAGACCGAATATACATATTGTTAATTCCCTCTGTCGAATATCACGTGGATGGAATATATTTGTGAAGGAAGTAAATCTAAGCAATATATCAGAAGTTGGGATTATGATATATCGGATAATAACCAGAAACAAGCTGTTAAATGCAGAGTACCACAATGGTCGTCAGTCCAATATATAAAATTTTTCAAACGTCCCGAACTACCACCTGCGCGATAAAGGGGTTAAAGTCTTGCAATGGATGAATGTGAATAAAGATCATTTACCAGGTAACACAAATTTTGAATAAAAATTTGCAGAACAAAGCACTCAAAAAGCTCTTGACTATTTTGGCACTCAGATCGTGTGCCAATAAGTGACTGTGTGCCAAAATAGTAGGTCGATTGTATCAAAATGGTCGCATTCGTATATATATATATATATATATATATATATATATATATATATATATATATATATATATATATATATATATATATATATATATATATATATATATATATATATATATATATATATATATATATATATATATATATATATATATATATATTAAATATATATACCTAAACATATCGAAACACTGCAAGTTATGTTTAGGCCCACTCTGTACGGCAGTTACCTCTGACCCATTGTGCGTGAGCACCTTCACTGCCACCAAGCCAATTTGCAGGTCGTACCAAGACGAGTGTATGAGTATCTATATAGCGGGGGGCACAGTCTAGCATCTTATAGTCAGGCGAGCCGAGTAGAGAGTTATTCTCTAAATCTTGTAACTAAAGTAAGATTGCGTTACATCTCTAAGAATAATTGCGCATGGTGGCGCATTTGATAGATGTAAGTATTTCGACAAGGACTTTACTCCAAACAGAGCTCTAACGGAATTCTAGAAATTATGGAACCGATAGACAAGTTGCCAAGATGTGGGCTTGGGATGGGGATGAGAGAGATCAAGAGAGTATAAAGGTCAGAATTAGATACACTCTGACGAGACTCTTTCATAGATCCTGAACTTGTAGAACCGTCCAATGTTCGCGTCTGTGCCCGATGCACATAGAGTATTCTGTACAAATGCGAATAAATCCGATTCTTCTCTAGATGGTCCATAAAACATTAGCGTTTGTGAGCAATCATTTACTTCTGCTTAGATAGTCAACAGCAAAGATGCAAGGCTGCTCAGCACAATGGGCACGATTTGTGTTAAACAGCCGCCAGTAGCCATGTGATCTGCGAGTTCCAAGTCTTTTTACGTTCGGTCCTGCACTATATGGTCAAGAGCCACAGACACCTGAACAATGTAGCTCCACTTTGTTCCAGAGCAACAGGTCCGGTCCTAGGTGCTGCAGTCGATTTGTGGTCATCAAACAAATACCCCACACCAGTTTGAACTGATCGTTTTCTACTACATATTGGACGTCTTATGACTTGACTGAAGCACCCACTAACCCTGTCTCTACCACTATTTGATGCTGTACCACTGTACATACATCGCCATGCTTCTCTTTGTACCGAAAAAAGCTATGGTTTGGCAGCTTGCTAAGATGCGATCGAGGATTTCTTGACCCTCTTTACACACCCTGCATTTCATTGAGCACATATCACCTTGCTGTGCACCCTTGTATGATAGACGTGGTCTTAAGCAGCTAGAAAACAGGTTGTTGACCTAGCATCTTTCCTCTCCTTCTTCAACCATCTATAAGTGGTGTCCGAGGAACATATATTACTAAACTCGCCGTGCTGTTTTTTCGCTCGGAACTCCAGCCGTTCTTATTTTTGCCCTTCGCCAATCGATTTGGTGGAAAGGAATGTCTCCCGATTCTGGTAATGGTTCTTGAGACTTTCAAAACTTTTTTGGCTCGCTGCAACAGAGTTGCACGGTCCGGGCTATTTATCAAAGATAAACGTCTGTTAAATTGAATACAGGAAGGTTAAGTGCCGGCTAAAGAATGCACAAAAGATTCCAATTAATTCAACATTATAGGGCATTGCTAAACAAGGCAGTAACAGACAACATAAGCTCTTCACATTTATTTAGTAAAACTTTGTTATATTTCGTTTCCCGCACATCATTGTAAGTGAACGTCGACACGTCTTGGGCGTCTTCTGTTGCCCACTGCCTTGAGAACCAAGTAGCCACAAGTACCACTGCGGGCAAAGTGATGCCGAGTTTTGCTGCAAATGTTTGGATGCGTATGTAAAACTTCTAGAACTTTGTTCTTTCTCTCTCATTAACTGGTGGAATATATTTTGACTTAGCGAATGCGTTCGCCAGGACAAGGGTTTTGGGTTGATGGAAATTTATGTTTCTTACTTTTTTTGATACAGAATAATGAAGGCAACTTTACAAAATTGGTTTCAAATATTGATTCAACGGAGGCATAAACAACATGCCTCTGTACAGTATAACAAAGCGCTACGTTAGCCCCTTGCGCCAATGAGACAAAGCCGTTACAATTTCCGACAATGACTGCCACATAGCTAACAGGCCCGAACACAGGTTGAGTGTTACTCTCTGTCTCTTAAATGACAATGCTTATGACGGAATAACTATCTGTTCGCCGACGCTCAAACTGAGCATATAAGCACATGGTTCAATAATCGATATCTATGCAAAGGTCAGCTGTACTATGCATGATTGTGTTGACGCAGACGATAAGAATGTGATGTCACCCAGCGCCCAAACAAGGGGTCCACACCGGTCGGTAACACCTGCCGTCAGAGACTCTATCGAGCTGTCATCTAGTGTTACAGGGAACCTCTAATTCCCGTACACAGCTCCAGATTCAAAGCAAGTCTCATCCGTTCCCTACGCCACTGGTCAACAGCCGCGTACCTAGTGTAAAACGCTAGCATATCAGTCAAATGTGGCTGACGGAATACAGCTTAGTACGGAATGCGGCTCGGTTCGGCCAGATATTTTAACACAATTAACATCGCAACTTTTGAAGTCAGGAATATGATGACGCCTATGGTTGGGAGCAGGAAATGACCAAGTGTAGTTCTTAAACAAGCAAGGACAATGTCGCAGCCCGAAAGATAATGAATGCGTAAAAACAGCACCAATCGGATGTTTAGCTGATACCATACGTTTACATAGTTAAGATATACCATCCAGCGTTTCTTATATAACTGGTTGTGTGCTATATAGGGCTAATATGCAGCGAAATAAACCTGTCAGAACCATAAAACCTTGCTGCAGATTCGTTGTGATAACCAAAATATAAGAAGCGCTGAAACTTCATTCGGTGTTCGTACAGACACGTTATGGGTGACAGCGCTTAGATGGAAATTATCTTTAAAACTATCTGACACCAACAGATCCTTATGGATTCATTGGGTCACTGGAGGTTATCAATATTGATATAACCGAAGCTTTCAGGTCGTAAGCTTTAGTAAGACTACTTATACACTTCTGGATAACTGACCTGCTTTTTGTTATCGTACAAAGTGTCAATAACAAGACGCCATGGGTGTAATTCATCACTTCCAGGCGGTTGAAACTATCGCACACTCGCCCACCAATTGTTCAAGACCCATTCGGAATGGCATACAAACCGGGTGTGCATGCATATTGACATCGACGTGTAGTTAAGTAGCATTGCATCAACTCCTTTTGTGTCAATTTTAATGCTTTTTGTGCTATACATTATTTGAGGTATACTTGTCCAAACCTTCTTCAAAACATGTTGGTTACAGTAACCCGTGCTTCTGCGCGCAAGTCATCTTTTAAAAAAAGGCTGTGTCAATGTCCGATTCATATCGAAACTACGTGCTTTATCTGCAGTGAAACTAATGTTCCTTTGCGCGATCAATCCTTGACATACGAGAAGGATAGTTTAACAGAGGCGGAAGAAGAAAGCAATACAAGTTGGTACTTTCTTTTAGAGCCATTGTGAATAGCAATACATGGTTGCGGCTGCTGCATGTAAATCAATTATATGGTGTTTCACAACAGATATTGCTGCTTGGGTGTTAATAAAATAATAACAAGTTATGTCGCTTTTAAGGGGAACTTGGCTTATTGTTGGGCTGCCAGGATATTACAATATATGCGGTCTGATGTTGAGTTAATCAGCTTTTTATTGCGCTTGCATATTTGAGCGCAACTTTGGCGTGACGTATGAATACCTCAGAGCTCAGACAGAAAGCTTGAATTGCATTGAAAGTATCTGTATATGTCCCTCAGTTTGTTTTAAGCCCGATCAAATATTCGATGGTTGTAGCGGGTCACTAATAATTAAAACGCTTGCCGATTTAAATTCGACTACACAAAGGCGCATCATTCGTTGTATTGTTCTGCTATAAATTATCGGCTGAGTTATGCTTTGATTTTATATTGTTTTATGTTTCTATAAAGGGTACATTGGCTGCAAGATATAGGTTTTTTAATTTGGATAACTGACACTATCTAAGAGGAATTGAATTGTGTCAGGTGTACAGTTACAGCGTACTCGAGTTACACGGATGTAGTCAGGGAAAAGAATAAAAAATATTGCTTTCATTTAACACAATGCCGATATGCTGTTAACTAGCGGCAACATGAGGTGCATCACAAAAAAGGATTTGTCCGTATTATTGACGGTAATATTATCAAAGCAATATAATTACATACACATGTGTGGTTTACCCAATAATACCCTTACGATTTGGATTATAGTAGTTTATTTGTCTAACACAACCCTTTCGGTCCAGAGTCGGAATCGTTGACGTTTTACGTAACCTGCCGGGCATGGAAACTATTACCTAGGAAGCATGCTGTAAGTGTCCAATTATCGCCAGAATCCACAGACAACGGTACACAGATTTTTTGAAACGCAAAAGAGATGGAATTCTTAGACTCATGAACCGTAGGGTGGTACATGCCAAAATGTTCATGCAGTCGATACAATCTATGTTTTGCAAGCAGTGAGACTATTCTTTCCTGTTAGAATTACAATACATACCAACTAAAGTAAGCTATTTACGTACTTGTCGCACTGTTACAGTGTGTTGGCATTACTTAATCTCTGTGTAATTGACGCAATTGATCCAGCGGCGACGGGGTACTAGTCTTACAAATGGAATATATATAACTAAGTGCATGGTGTAAAAACATGTGCCTGAAAAGCGGTCAGAACGTTAAAATATGAAATAGCATTTACGATTTCGATGATGCATGAAGGATTATTTATGAATTATGCATCAAACGAATTGCAATACATTATGGTTGTACAATCCAAAATCTGTATGCTAGTTCAATAATACGGAGGTGCAATCATGCTGTGATTTGACATTGTATAATGATTTTATGAAGGGTACATCTGCTAAAGGAGATACTAATAGGAATTAGATTATATAAGTTGTACTGTTTCAACGTGCAAGTTTGAAACGGATGTAATCATGGAGGAGAATAAATAATATTGCCTTCATTCAACACAATGCCGATACGCTGTAAATAGTGTAATAAACTTTATTTCATCTTCTGGTTCGATAAGGATATTTGACTCTGCTATATATTTGGGGTGCATCGAAATAGCATGGAAAGTTACTTTGTGTTGTACAATACAAATAATTTTCTAAAACAAGCATTAGAGTAGAGCGACTGCAACAATTCACTTATAAACATAATTATATGTCAAAGCTGTATTAGAATGAAGTATATATGTATGGTGATTGCAAACAATTTCATGTTCTTTTTCTCTGTAGCTGTTATTCCGTTATTAAATCTTTCCAACTAATACTGCCAGTTTTTTTTCAATATATATATATATATATGTATATACATATATATACATGTATATATATATATATATATATATATATATATATATATATATATATTTATATATATAAGATATATATATATATAAATATATATATGCATATTTATATATATATATATATATATATATATATATATATATATCTATATATATATATATATATATATATATATATATCTATATATATATATATATATATATATATATATATATACATATATCCCCTATCATATATGACAAAACGTTTTCATGTTATCACGTCTGTTGGTTAAGTGGTAATAGCTAATGTTTGACCGACCATTGTCGATGGATTGGCCATTGTCGATCATCAATTTTATTGCACTTAATTAGCGAAAGTTTCGGTACCTCCTGTAGCTATTTCCTGTGCCTCTTCGCTTCGTGATTATCATTGGTTGTCCTAGATTTGAATAAATTATAATTTCTTTAAAAGGTCATCAAGCACAATAGAGTCGGTTAATATGCTAATGTGGTCACTAAAGGATGAAAGCATAAAAGTAAAAACACAACGTCTAAAAAGTGCATATATAGAAAAGGCAATATTGACCAAAATGATGTTGAATGCACATTCACATGCAGTATATGATTATTTCATTTTTTGCAAGTCGTCAGGCAACTCTCATACCCACGTAAGCGCTGCAGAAGCACTTGTTTTTGAATCGATTTATCCTGTAGGAATGGTTTGATAGGTACTAATTAAATGTTATTGATTGCGCCATGACGGATACAAATCTGTACTTGCATCGATCATACAATTTTAGCGATAAAAGCAAGATCCCACAATTCGCGGCTGGCTGAATCTTCTTTAAATGTAACAGATTCCGCCGAGGGTATGCAACGTCTCATGTGTGTATTTTTCGTTTTAGAGATGAAGTGTTAACTGTTTTAAGCTTTCTTAGTAGTTAATTTCGTAATGTGAGGTGCCTGCTAGCACTTAAGACTTATTTTCACCTGCATTGGGCCTACGATTGCTTCCCTAGCGGCAATAAATACTGTAATTGAATGTTTCATGCATTGCAATTTGCATATAAAGGCGGAATCATAGACCAAACAAGCATGACAATGAAAGGGTTGGTGAATATATGAAAATTGTCTTGAAATTAGTTTTATGTTGCAACTGAATTTCTACACTCACGCCACGTCCATCTTCTGAATAATGGAACTGCGACAACTAAGTAGACATATTGAAAACCGAATGCGGCAAAAATTCAAGTAGGACCGCATAACAAAATCCTTTTTGCCACAATGGGACAAGACACATGTCACTGACGTAAGCTGTGCATTTTGCATTTGCCGGACCGACGTAGCCAGCTTTGCAGTCACGATAATGGATTAACGTAAAAGTTAAACCATAGTGCTTTAATGTAACTATGCCGTTGTTAAAAATAATAGACCGCTTTGCTTAAAAGACATTACGGCTAGCATATCATCTAAACAATTGGCTGTTATGTCCTAACATTTGCAAATGCAATTTCCCACAACGATCAGCATGATGCCATATGCACATAATAAAGTGGATGTTGACCAAAAGACTCCATCGATATATGTGGAATCGCAACATCTATTTGCACATAGTGCCACAAGATTATGGATATTACTAAATTGCTCTTACGATATACGCAATCAATAAAGAATATTCGAACATTTTAGAATGAATTAAATTGAGATACCACTACAAATGTTGTAGTTATCCAGCTCACTTAATGTGATGCTCCATATTCACTGATAACAGCTGGTCAGCCAGATGATGTGTAACGCTGACGTGATCATATGTGGTTAGGGCCTATAATTGCGTGATCTGCCGATTGACTCATCAGCATCTAATTAAGAAGAAACATAGGTACTCTTGATGTATTCACTGATCCCTGGCGGGGATGCTAGTCTTCTTTTGTCATTGGAGCTCCCTGGAAATATGCCTTTTGGGTGCCCCCTGAGAAAACGAAAATATCTATGCTTATTCTGGTTGCTGTGACCTATAGCTCATCGCTATTCCCATATAGGCTATTGCTCATGGAGTGAGCAGGATTCACTGCTAGGGGCCACAATCCATACAGCTGCTATATTGATATACATCCGAGTTATCATGCATAAATATCAATAATTGCTGCTTGCTACCATTACGCATGTAATAATGCCTCATAAACAAGAGTTAATCTTTGGCGACGCTCAAATACGATAAAGTGTTCCTCCGTTGGGCTACATGATCACGACCTGACAAAACAATGGCAGGAAACACTAAAACATATTTTTTATGCAGCATTTTTGGAAAACCTGTTGTCATTAGAGTCAGCTGCTTTGGACTGACATCAACTGTTCATAACGTGTTTTGTTTGGTCCAATCTTACAGGACACTGGGTGGTGTGCAATCGTCCAGTAAATTTCAATATTGACGCAAACCCATAAATCTTAACCATTGCATTTTCTAATTTACTGTAATGCCTGTAAGCTGGATCAAAGTACCAATATTTTACTTTATGTTGAAAACTAAAATTGATTTTATTTTATTAGCCTGATATTTCATCAACGTTTTACCAATTTTGAATGTTACTTGGAATTAAGAACATCTTATTCAAGTTGCTCAAGTAACATTAGAGACGGATATGTTTAAGTCATTTAGTCGTTTTCTCGACTCTAGCAGACGGAGGTACAGGTGATTGCAATGACGTTATCACCTTACATCATAGCAAGGTTAACTAATTGTTGCGTAAGTTGAGTAAAATAGAGCGCGTTACCTTTTTACTACAGCTTTGCATACCATAGATAATATGGTTGAATATTCAAAGCACTTGTGATCAGTGATAAGATCACCGCAGCACACTGGCCGATGTCGGGGCAAATAGAGGTTATTCGGCGATAGTGAGTAATGACATGGGCAATAACTACTTGATACCATACACATTTTCGACAAACCACATCTCGTCGCCTATATTCCATGTATCAGCTAAATACCAATGATGCGTCGTTATGCGCTAAATGCATCACGCCATATTAACTCTCCAGACATCTGTCAACAATGCTAAATGCCCTCTTATGACCTTCGGTTGATATCTCATTCTCGCCACATTTGTTAGATGAAAAACGGAATCATGTATCGGGGATAATAGGTGTCTGTATACAGGACGCTTTGGAGATATATTTGCCATGGCCACTGACTGCTCTTTTGCTAAGCCGCATTTTTACGCAAACGACAATCACTCAATCCGCAATAGATGTGTGGTGGGTTTCTATCGTCGACTAAAGGATTCATGTACGCGTAAGACATTTATTTAAGACTATTATTCAGTGCAAATTTGGACAAATGTTGTTTTCTTTCGTGGTAGTAATATATGTAAGGAGTATTGGGAGTTTTCCTTTGAAGAGTTGGAATCATCGCGGTGCTCATTGATGCACGACTAAGGATTGAGTTTGCATAATGTTTGCTATCGGCAGTAGATAAGCAGCATCGTGTAGCAAAGTATGTAACGGATGTAGCGCATACGTCATGATCAGTATTACCGCCAGTTATTGGCACTGCCCATGAATATGAAACGAATCACGAATTACAGGTATCAGACATTGGCAGCATTATGGATACCATTGCCTTCCGCTGGTTTTAGAACATATCTGAATTCGATATTCACAGACAATGGTTCCATGCACCTATTCTCTACATATAAGGAACGTTTTGGAACGCAATGTTACGGCGTACCATAACGCCATCATCGCGATAGACAATGTAATATGCACAATTGCATCGTCACTGCCCTGTATATATATATATATATATATATATATATATATATATATATATATATATATATATATATATATATATATATATATATATATATATAGATATATATATATATATATATATATATATAGATATATATATATATATAAGATGTATATATATATAAATGTATATATTCATGTTTATATACATTTATATATATATATATATTTATATATATATATATTTATACATATATATATGTATATATGTATATATATATATATATATATATATATATATATATATACATATATATGTACACATATATATATATATATATATATATTAACTTTCTTTCTTTCTTTATCTCATCGGCAGGAACATTATTTGTAGTTTGTGATGCTTAGCCGATGTTTATAATGAGCAAACTAACGAAACGTGTTATTATGCCTGTATGAAAAGTGTAATCATATATTAGGTATCTACACGTGGAGTAGGGCAAATATTGCTGCAATGGACGGTGATAAAGCCACCGGACAGATGATCATTACAACTCCGACTCTGATGTGTGCCCCTCTGGCATCAACTCATTGAAGAAAAATCTCCACCACATCATTCGAATTTCGAAAGCGACATTCTGAGCTGGGCAGCATGGTGTCCATAATAATACCTAGATAAACACGCTATTTCATATATATCACAGGTGTTCATTCGCCGATGATTGTTTCAATTATCGTATGTAACTCCTGCTGCTGTCAGAAAATAAATTTTCCCACAGATCATATTTAATATTTGGCCACTCTTAAAACATTCATGCTTTGTTTGATGTTGCTGCTGACAAAAGGGTTTTTTAATGTTCATCATCGTAGTTTCTGCCAAAAGCGTTTGGAGAAAAACCACCTCTTCACCTGTGTGGTCAAGTACAGCTACTTACGAGTCAAAAGCAAGAAAGACTTGATATCATCATCACGCGGGCATTTCATTATGAGGAAATACGACTTAAAACGTGTATCCAGTTGAACAAATATCTTCATTTTATACCGAGGTCTTGGTACCATATCAATTCGATTGTCTGATATTACATTACGACATGGGGCTCTAAACCGGAATTCCTAACGCGAGCTGTGGTGCAACGTTTACCTCTGTGCAAGCATAGGACATATGTGACTCCAGGCAGCAAGTTTTACAGCATATATATGTAATAAGGCCTGATTTGAACTGTAACGTAAAATAAGGTATTATCACATGAATCCACCGACACTAAACCACGCATCGCGTGATGTGTGAATCTAGACTGATGCCCGTTTGTGCTAGTTTTAAAGGGAGGTTCAACCGTACGCTAAATAAGACAGACTTATGAACTGAAAGATTTGTTATCTTTTGATAGATGAACTGCCATTGCATTATTTGTTCTATATAAAGAGGAGTATTTTACCTCGCACATGGTATGCATCTTGTCGGACATCATGCGTTTTGATGTCAAGAAGCCATATTTGACAGATACACGGCGTATTGCATGACCTCATATATTGAGCTATTAATTAAAATAAATTGATACTTCAGCACCTAATGACGCATACGTCTTTTTTGATAGTATATTCTAGCCAATATGCAAATATTTTCGAAATGCATCCCCCGACAGTCATGAATGCTGGTCGCATGAGGACGGTAAAACATCTGCGTGTGTGCCACCGCTTAGGTAAATTAGCCGGGTTGATGCTGATTGCTGTTGAGCATATGAAGATTATAAGCCGACTGTGCGGTACTTTGTCAATAGGATGAACTAGCTGCCGAGAAATATACATGTTTCTTAGCAACAAGTTGAAAAATTGCATTTGGGGGTATGTGTCACAATATTGACCCGTTACAAGGCAGTGCTTCAGGCCGTGTTGTCTATTCTACTAGCCAAACGTACTGGTTGTACGTCCAGCATTTCGTAGATTGATATGAATCGCAGCACGAAACATTGTATTTAGACAAGAGCCTTCTCCTTAACCAAAGGGGCAATCTTTTAAGCCTGGGGTAACCTAATATGAGGAAGAGACGCAGAGCAAAGAAGTAAAATTTCGTTGCCGACACATCGGATGTTACAGCCATTAAATGCCGATAATACCCATAGGCAAGGTTAAACATTGCTTTATTATTGAGATGCCTAACATAAATCAACAGCGCTATTCATCCACACCCTCATCCATCCGGTTAGGAAGAAATTTCTAGACAGCCTGCAATCAAGATTTTGATAAGAATAGATAATCCTTAACGCATAGCATTTGGTTTCTGCAGCGTATTCTCGCAATTGTCAAAGAATATATTGCCTTATGATCGGAAGCATCTGTGCAACGGCTTTTTTTGTTAGGTGTGGAGTACCATCAGTTAATATTTGATATGGCGCAGTTCAATATATCAATTACCTACTATTACACTTGGTACTCTCGTGTCATGGAACATACTGCTCAATACTCCATTCCGCGCAGTTATACTCAGAAAGCTTGCTTTTGTTCAGTGTCTCTTATGCAAGATAGTCAGGTTCGTATTCTTTAGAGCGCGACAGCTGTAGAATCGATCCTCTCGCTGGATATGTAATGGTACAGAGTATAATGTAGCTGTCGTGGCAGTGTCGCAGACAATATGGGAGAAAACAGACGGGCATAATGAATGAATGGAGGGGGTGTATCAAAGGCTCTATTGGTGAGTTACTCTTATCATTATATTATTTCTGCGCTGCTATCCCTCATATCGCTTACTCAAACACTGGATTCTGTTTCAATGTAACCCAGTTTGTATTTGACGTCAGCTGTTGGCGCCCGCTGTTGGCTTATGTTTTGCCATAAGCGCGAATGAGCAAGCAAATGTCAACAGCTACACATCAGACATTTGAAGTAAAACTGCGACAAATAAAGACAGCAATTACGACAAATGACAACAATGGGAAACAGTGGCATATGCTACCAGAAGTACATTAATCGACAATTGTTGCGAATCGTTCTTCAAAGCAAGCCGTAATCGAGTTATCTTACCCATTAGAATTTTTTTTGTATCTCATCATACCATTGCGCCAGTCGATGGCATGATGATCCTGCAAAGCAATGGTAAGTAGTCCAATGATTTACTAGCCAACGTGACGCAACGGTGTTACTGAGGTAGAATTTGACAACCAACCTAAGCCAGATAAGTGTCATAATAGGTCATCAAGACTAAGCTTTCAATACACGGATGTAGGCACACCAATGCTCCACGACTAACTTACCAGCTTCTCTAAGTCGATGTCTAGTTTGTTTATTATCGAAATATCAGAGAGAACAATGTCGTACCCCTTCTCGTTTCAATTCGTATCAATATTTCATGCCATGCTCTGCATAGTTGCACAGTTAGCTCTGTCACAACATTATCATTATCAATCTATCAATTTTGCCAACGAACACTGGTACATATCAAGGACGTTCAAATATTGTATAATGGCATCACAACTAAAAAGGTTACATGAAATAACTAACCAATCTATCATGATTGATTGAGGTACAATTTCTTTCTGTCAAAAGAATAACTACAAAAGAAATCAGCACAAAATAGATGAACCACAAATTAACCAATACGTTTTATATTAAATATGTAAATACCGCACTGACGAATTGTTATTTCAATGTCACGATTTAAGAAGAATCTGTAAATCAGAGTAGTATATCTACATTGGTGGTCATTTAGAGTAAATGTGCATTGGCGTTCACTTACTAAACTAAATACAAACTACCAACAATTGGATGATAGCTGCTGGTGTGCTCAATCTAATCATGTTCACTTAGCTATTACAAGCTTGCAATATTAGTATTGGAAGAACATTAAAATCAAATGTGTCCCGCACGTGGCTTAATGAAATACATTGTAAGCAACAACATGAACCCTACAATATTGATTAGGACGCTCATGTCACTATCAATATGTTTAGTGAACATACTCGATATAGTATAAGGCTCACATATTAACCACATCAGCTAACAATAATCTGATGACATCAATGATTCGTAAACTAGAAAATGTTGTCAGCATATGTGTGTCTTGTTGTGTCCTACGTGATCACGTGACATCGCTTTATCCATACTGCATTTTATGTTATGCTTTACTAACATGTCAATCATTTCGATATATTTATGTGCGGTCATTTTGCGTTGCACCGGACCAAGTTGACATAAAAAAGGTTAATCCTACCTGTTACGCTCGTAAACATCTAGGTGGTTACAGGCATATACATCTTTTATATGAATGCTTGAAACATCAGATGTGTAGCATTCATAGATATGAGAAATATGTAATATAAGAGTGGATAAACGATTCTACTATGCAATGTCACGCATATATATTTATATATAGATATATATAGATATATATATATATATATATATATATATATATATATATATAGATATATATATATATATATATATATATATATATATATATATATATATATATATATATATATATATATATATATATATATATATATATATATATATATATATATATATATATATATATATATATATATATATCTATATAGACGTTCTCAACGTTTGACAAAAAAACTTTTTTCATCTGATGAGCGACGCAAAAGCACTCATGTCATGTACATTCATAGCTCCCGGTAAGGTTCCATTGTACTTTTCGTCTCAGAGGCGAGCACTCTGCCACAATAGCATATTTATGGTCCCACAATGAGCTTCTTAAAGAAAGACTTGTTTTCTCTAACTTCTTCATGTGTGTTTATTGAGCAATGTTTTCATCTGGCATCAAAGGTTTGCTATGTGTTTTAAGAAGTAACATTACACCATATATCATTTAAATGGCAAATTGCTCTTGAAACTGACATAAAACAACGCATGTTGCGGTGTTATTCACTTTTAGGAGAACCCAAGCTCTGTAACTGACATCTTGTTGCTAGGGGAAAATAGAATTTTTATAATTAGGCCTCTTTCAAATAACGCGACCAACTAGTGAGTATAAATATTAACCGATAGTTTGCATTGGGAAGTGAAATATTTTTGTACTGAATTGTAATAGATCTGCCATTTCTAAAGTCTGCAGTCAAACATCAACGTAAACCGTCAATGGATTGCAAAAAAAAGAATCAGCAATGATAATTTCTTGGTAAGCGAAATCAAATGGGTTCTGTTCTGTTTGAGGGTGGTTTATCGATAAATAGGTAATATTTTTCAGCCCAAATTGTTTTCCAGGGGTCAGCCGTTACGGTTTTCCGATTTTAGGCAATGGCGCATGGCAACTTAGGTTAGGTCCATTGAACAGCACAAGAAATCTCATGGACTGACTCTTATACCAATTTAGCCTGCCAGCTATTGCGGATTCTCATATAACTGCGATCCCAATAAGATAAATTGATATACATTTACGTATTAATTGGAAATATCATGTTTCTGGTTAATCTGCTAGCCAGTATGCACAGTATGAGTCGATATTCCCATGAACAACAAACGTGGCCCTGCAATCGTCCCTTTTATCTTGGTGCAAACATATGTTGGAGCGGCATTTCAACTGCTGAACTTCATTTGCATTATAATGTATGAAGCAGTGTGCAGTGCATCTAGTGTGTATCATGCTGTGTATGCAGCCAGTGTTTTTCGCGATTCAATATTTCGGCAACAGAATGCAACTAATCGCTCGCATTCATCGAATGCCAAAAATGATCTGTGTAGCAGCGCCCTCTGCTAGGCAATGTGCATTTTCCTAAAGCGTAACACAGGCGCGCACAAACGATGATATCAAAAAGAATGGATTGCAAAGGATTTAAATTTTGCCTTAATAATCGTCGTGCTTGACGCAAAACAGCGTAGGGGGACTGAGAAGGCTTGGTGAGCATTTGCAAGCTCTCTGTCTTGCAATGCATTCATAACTACAAAGCTCCTTCTATTTCCATGCGTAGTTGTATGCGCAAATGAAGGCATGTCAACTTACGTTGATACTTGATACACACGTTTAAGATTCGTATGGAGGGCTCAGTATGACAGCATATAGCAGAAGCTTGGTCACATTGAGCCGTGCTCTATCTGGTGTTTTTATTATGTAGGTGATTTTAGCAGCAGTTCTTGCAATACATTATTTTAAAGTAATTTATGCCATTGCATATTTTTTTCGGCGTTAAGATTAGCTTCACGATACGTGAAAACTACTACAAAAGCTGACATAATCGACGAATTGGAATAATCAGCAAGCAGTATTGAAGCTTCCAGTAAGCCAAATTACCCACCCTGTTTGTATATTATATCGGGGTTGGGTCTTTATCGCCTCAATATTGCTGTAATCGTTGCACGTTTCCTAGGTATGATAGTATAACTGACCATTTTCACTATCATTTATACCTGATTGGTTGGTAAGTACTGCCTCTGTAAGCCGATATTTACAACCAATGATGTAGTCTGTTGTAGACGTTCCGTAGATACATCCAGCTGAGTGACGTCACTCAGTGCTTACGTCAACAGATGAATATTTCAATAGCTTAGTGTGTGGGTACGGTATGGATACCTTGTCTACAAGCCATTATTCATGGCGCGTAAACAAATACCCGTCATGCATCAATATTTGTTGAGCAAACTAAATTGTGATCATCGTGTGCAGTGGACGAATTCGGTTGATATGAAATGTTTAGGTTCCAGCTGTAAGAAGTGTTTTTCTCCATGTACCTTTGGCTGCAACCATTATTCGAGTATTTGCTGAAGAACAATAATCCCGGTATGAAGACGATAGCAAATCAAAACATACAAGATTTCCTATCATT
This sequence comes from Urechis unicinctus, assembly GCA_034190875.2. Taxonomy (NCBI): domain Eukaryota; kingdom Metazoa; phylum Annelida; class Polychaeta; order Xenopneusta; family Urechidae; genus Urechis; species Urechis unicinctus. The sequence continues at coordinate 2,146,753 of CM067348.1, read as the reverse complement.
GCTGAGACTGAAAGCCTACGTAAGCTTCACTGAAAGCTATGCTGTCTAAATATATGAATCTTCATCACAATACTCCGACGGAACAGTCATAATATGAATAGATAATGGGGTTCGACTGTAGATATGCATGCCAAATTACAATTTAACGATGCATTCACTGACCGAATATATTGGTATTACGACTCAATATCAATGCATGATAACGGTACTGTTTGAATGAAACTGAAGTTATCCAATTGGTAGATATAAGGGATGTTTCTGAAAGCAACGATTACAAAGTCAATATATCGAATGAGAAATAATTCCGACATTATCGAAATCTATTTACATTCATTACTGGAAGTCGGAGTTGTTAGGAAGAAAACAAAATATTGCACAAATATTATCATTCGTGTGCATTGAAGAAAAAAAAACACGTTTAAGGAAACACACATACACTCCATTTCTGCCTTCGTCTGTTAGCATGTTATTTACAGCCAATTGTGGGATCCAATATAAGCTTGCGATTCACATGTGATTGATGCTCTGGATCACATCCAGCTCTGTCAGGATATACTTCGAGGGATATTGCTCTAAAATAATCCCAAAAGTGACTATAAGTAAAACTGAACATGATAGCGCCATAACATAATATTGAGCTCCATTTCCCTGACGATAAAGGCAATTATTTTTGTTATATGTGGCAATGCTGGCGACTCGACTTCAACCGGATGAGAATATATGTCAGCTGTAAAAGCGAAAGTGAATCGCTCTTGTCATTTAAGGTCCGGCAGGAATTGGGACCATTTTCCGACAGAAGCCTTCTTAGTAACCTGTTTTGCATTGCGTGTAAAAACGCCGTTTATCACCCGTAAACAAGTAAAAGATCGTTTGCGAGATTGGGCATGTCAGGATTTTCTGTTAAACATGAACGATACTGGTGATCACTGCTTCCATGACAAAGGACAAACAAAACGGGCCCTAATTTAACTAACATTCACATATAGAGAAGGATGCTCGTTGTAGAATCTTCTGTTTTGGTGCAGTATTATTATTTGTCGCAGAAGTAATCGGAGAAAGGTGTCAAACTTGACCTACTGATTCAGTTGGTATACAATCAACATCTGACTGATGGATAACTACCTCGATACCCTGCTTGATAAGGCTAATCAGATGCATGCTGTGGATACGCTTATCTCTTCGTCGTCATAACCACAGGCGCATTTTTGTTAGTTCCCTCAGAACATCAACAATATTACAATGAAATCTTACTGTACATATCCATCGTGCGTATTATCAACACCTTTCATAAATCTCTGATAAACCATGGTATGGGAAAAGGATTGAGGCTCGTTAGACTGTGCAATTTGAAGTTGGCATTATGTTTGATTTTAGACCTGTTGTTTACTGGCTTCGATAACACATAACACCATGACTGGTTTATTGAATCACTAAAGATATGTTCATATGATTACTACATTACAATGCAGATAGATGGTGTACAGCCGCTCCCACATCTGGAGTCGTGTAACCCTCTATGCTTTTACTATTGTTTTTAAAACTACCCAATGGCACATACTGCAGGGAAGTTTTACATTTATCGATCCGTATTGTGCTGTCATGATGCAGGCACGCATCATAACGATGTCATCTTATGACATTGGGTAGTACATAATACAAAATATCCATGCACGCTACAATGCAATAGCCAATGCGTACTTATCTAAAATGACTATATACTTTAAACTTGAGCAGATGGAATCGTCGAAGCAGCACACGTCAATGCCAAAATTAAGCTTTGAACATATCTTAAAATCGGTCAATCAGTGACGCAGAAATAAAAAAATAGAATAACTTGAAGCGGCATTTTTGTGTAATCACTTCCGCATATTTTTTGTTCTGCCATTCGAGATACATAATGATGGTCTGAAAAAACATCAAAATGAATTGGACTGTCAAGATAATAGAATCAAAGCTCACATGGTTAATGAGAGTCTTACACAATAATAACAGAGCATCAGTTTGTGTCATGATGCCTCTATGCAGCATGATTGACTCGTTCTACGAAGTCAATCTACATCAATATCCTGTTCTCATTCTGACTATCGACAGTTGCCCAGCACATTCATCAGTAATTTTCAATATAAACCAAATGATCATTGCAATGATTGATTCGCTGTTCAGGATGCGCTACATTAATAGTTAGTTATGGCAGCTTTTGATCAGAAATAATCGTGCAAGGGCTTTGCGTTGTAGAATAACTGACCGGCATTAGAATATTTGCTCTTCCTTCAAAGCATGAGTTATTTAATATTTTTTTACCATCAAAGCATACTTTCTACTGCATGCACTTATTTGCCTTTCACAACAGTACTGGTAATGATACTCGAAACACACAGACTATTTCGCGTGGTATATTATACTGCCAGGTCATTGGAATAGATTAACAGCATGAGCAACGGACTGAATATCTAAAGTCGCAAAATATGTGGCAATAGATTTTTCCCGGGGCACAAGTTTGTGAACGGATCCGACTCTTACCAAAATATGTTGCTTAATGCTCGTATGTTGAGGTCAGGTACATACCTCACCATTTGCAACTGAGGCAACATCAATACCACTACAACAAAAACATGAGGGAATGTTCAGTATGACATGACGCAATAAACCGAACACTCTTTGAGCTGAATCAACCGAATCCACGGAAATTGGAACTCCACTTTCAACGGAAATTTGCTGCATTATGATCAAGGTAAAACTTAGTCATATTCTACACATAAATGACATTAATTGATTTTCGATATTGTGAGGCTATCCTCAAATTCCTGGCGAAGTACTAATCTTTGGTGTCCCAATATGAATGTGATTATAGGGCAAATGTTGTAAACGCGTTAATTTCACTACTGCAGTCCAACGTAAGGTCACGGAACAATTATAATGCAATCATAAGACGTCGTCGCTGAATGCTGCTGTAATGCTTTATGATTCGAATAGAAAGTATTGTCGTTAGGCATTTAAAATGTCTGTGTGTGGGTGAATTAATAGTCTTGGCTATTTAATATAAAGCTTGTGCAGGCTGATATGATCGTATTGTAATGCGTTTCGTTCACTGAAAATTGCCAAAGGTGCAGTGTAATTCAAATGGAATTGCTCTTTATTTCGAGGAATAGTCCTCAAGCAATGCTCTCCATGACATCGCATTATGTTCGCCAAAAAGTGCATGAGAATTCTGTTATTGAATGCCGTTTTTACGAGGAGAGCAAACTGGTAACGAGACCACATATGGTCCATGAATGGCCGGAATTAAAAGGAATAACGCTCGATAAACCGGTTGGGTAGAGGTAGCGGTGCTAGCATTGCAACGTTTATGGCTATGATAAATTATTTCAGAACAAAGGTGAGTAGAGCGCCATGTGATTAGGTAATCATGTGTGGTTTTATTTAGGGCGTTCTTCTATAAATTGTTCAAGCAGTATTACGTAAATATGATACCGACGACCAAATGTCCCCGTGTATCGATTATTGGTGTGCTGAAAATGTTTATGACCAAAAAAAACCATACGTTACGTGTACGGACAATTTAGAATATGTTTTCGATAAGAAGAGAAGAGCGAATGGATGTTGGATATTACGCGAATAGTGGACGCGTGTCGCCCCACCCACCAATAAGCATATCAAGTTTCCTGCAGAAGAAGAACAAAATTGCTCATATGGCGACGCGAATGGCAACGTCAGCTGGAGCACGCTTAGGTTAAAGCCCGATCGTTTATACATCCGATGTTTGATATGATTATGTACCAATATGAAGTAAAACAACGTATCCAATGAAAATGTCTGGAGCCTTAACGGCATCAAATATGGCGATTATTTCATACCAATGCAAACCAACTGGAATTAACATCCCGCAAAACATCGACCAAGTAACCTATCACTCGTCATCACAAATTATGATATGCCATGTGACACTAGAGTGACAATTCTCATAGCACAAGATTACCGAGTGTGACAATAGTTATTTAGAGTGAGAACAGGATCTCTCTCACTCAATCTCTCTCTATGTATATATATAAACATATATATATATATATATATATATATATATATATATATATATATATATATATATAACTATAATATAAATGCATACATATTTTTTATATACATATACAAATATATATATATACATAAATATTTATACATATATATACATTTATTAATATATATATATATCTATATAAATAAATCGATATTCATTATATATATCTATATATATATATTATATATATATATACATATATGAATATGTATATACATATAAATATATATATATATATATATATATTTGTATTTATCTATGTATATATATATATATATAAATGAATATATATATATATGCATTCTGATATACATTTATTTATATATATATAAATATATATATATATATATTTATAACAATATGTAAAAATATATATATATATACGCATATACATATATATATATATATTTATATATATATATATGTACATATATCTATAAATATGTATATATATATGTATATATATGCGCATATATATAAATATATATATATATATACATATATATATATCTATATATATACATATATATTTATATATATAATTATATATAAATATTATTTGGAAGGGGTCAGAAATCGACTTATCAAATAAGAGAGCATACATAGATCGGATATGCAAGGGACTATGCAAACTATGCCGTCACAATGATAATATATCATATGGCCGTCTTACATTCAATAACGCAATCGTTAGTTAAACCAGAAACCATAACCAGATAATCGGGGTAATAGTGGACACGATTTCATTATCGTTGCATTATCAGCATTCCAATTGCATTGCAAAACCTGTCTTGTGAGTTTATATAAGCAACTAAAATGTAATGGCTCCATTTACGATCATTGGGACCGGCACCTTGGATGCGTCTTAGTACCGCTAAAAGGGATACCTATAAATAAATCGAAATGACTGACTATTCATTGGCTAGGACCTTGTCCAACTTGCACTTTAGAAGCTGAAAGTGTACAATGTCACAGGAAAAGCTTAAGCAGGGAAGCTGTACGAGCCACATGGAAGACACCTTCTTTTGCTAAACCTGGGACTTATATCAGGCTGTAATAAACTGATTGGTTAACTATTCAAGTATATTTGGTCTTATTCATGCAATTTGTACAAATATATTCGTTAGACATACAGGCAGTAGCAGACGCGGCAAAATCATTATTTCGAATGGCAGATGTAGCTGATCCAATACAAAGAACATGGTATCTCAGATGGGACAGACCTGGCATTAAACGCGCTACCAATGCTATCCGGATGCATATAATGACGGTTTTCATTTGGTTACAGCAACAAGATCAGATCGAGCAGAGCAGACAATCATTATTTGGGAACAATATTGGCTTGAACTTTATCAGTAATCGTTCGCAAAAACTGCTGGCCTGTTCACATGGTCATCGAACAATTCACAATAAACACCATTTCATAGCCATTACTGACGTGGTCCATGCGATACAAGGTAATTGACAAACTTGTTAATCCTCTACTGCCCAGCTCAATAAAATTGTTCTGGGCCGAACGATCCATAAATTTCACAATTTATTACATTGAAAATTGAATAGATTACTATGCAGAGCCGAATTAATAGAACCATCATTTCTAAATGTTCTATTACCTAAGTATACATGCGGTTATATATATATATATATATATATATATATATATATATATATATATATATATATATATATATATATATATATATATATATATATATATATATATATATATATATATATATATATATATATATATATATATATACATATATGTGCATATATATATATCAATATATATATATATGTATTAATATAATTTATAAATACACATATGCATAAGTATGAATATATATATATATATATATATATATATATATATATATATATATATAATATATATTCATAAATCGATTTTAATGTAACTGAATATATTGATACATATGTATATATTTTGTATATATATATAGATATATATAAATATGTATATATATATACATTTATTAATTAATATCAATATGTACATATATATGCATATGTGTGTATATATATATATATATATGTATATATATATATATATATATATATATATATATATATATATATATATATATATATATATATATATATATATATATATATATATATATATATATATATATATATATATATATATATATATATATATATATATATATATATATATATATATATCTTTCGAACCAGCTCTTTATTAGAGTGTTTATTGACATTCTGGATACAAAGCACTTCAATGGTGAGTGCATCTCTTTCAGATAATATGTTGCCATTTTCTTGGCTGTCTTCACTGAGCCTTATTTAAAACGGCGATAAATATGGAAGCTGGTGCTTTATTGCAGTCTGATGAGGTGACTGGTTTTGGTATTTCATGCAGTTTGCTTCCGGCGAAATAATGTGTAACTTGCATCAAGGTACTAGCAACAACAAGTCGAATTGGTACCGCCCTTCGAATGCTACCTCATGGTCTGTTACATCTTAATATGTGGCGCTGAAAAGCCCTTACAGGCCCGTCTGGGCAGGTGCGATTTCTGCAAGTAGGTTAGACATATATCAATTGCGCTTTGACACACTTCGATGAAGTTATTGACCTATATTTGTCTTTGGAAAGTTTATAGCTGGAAACTGTGTGCAGTGCTTACATTGATTAAGCATGGCAAATAGATAGGGTCAAGTTGGCCGTTGTATTAATTGATGCACTCGTGTTAAACCGCAGGGCGGGCCATATGATTTTAAAGGAAAACTGTCAGTACCTCTGCTACATTTGTCAGCCCGATTATAATGCTTTTGTTTAAAGCGTTTTAATTAAGAATTATATGCACTGTAAAGACAACGTTTTTACTAATGCAGTCTATTGTTGCCGCTTGACTTAATAAAAGGTTTACATATTTTCCGCATCAGATACGACACAGCTACCAGTCTTTCAAGCTTCTTGTACAGACACACTGTCAACCGGTGGACCGTACTGTAATGTTGACGAGGTCGGGTCAGCCGACAGAATGAACTGCACGAGGTTGATGTGCAGCTTCGGAAGCACAAGGACCACTGATGCATTACTTTATGTGCTCATTCCGTACCGCAATAGTATGCCATGTGTAGACAGCCATAAGCTATGGTATAGCGAGTCATATAATTGGTGATACTCGTATGAAAAGTACCCTATTTACCTCTGGGCTGTCTTCACTGATCCTTATTTTAAACAGCGATAGATACTGGGAGTGGATGTTAGTTTTTTATGGTGGTCTGATGAGGAGACAAAATCACAGTCCACATGTGTGATTGAGAGGTCTAAGGTTAGGAAAAAAAACGTTAAGTCAAGTGTTGTGCCAGCAGTTGTAGATAATGTGAGAGGTGAAACTGGTATTCGTGAACTGTTCTCTACCAATTACAAAGAATTGTTTAATAGTGTGTCATATAATGTTGATGATTATGAGCGATAACGAGTGGTTCTGAATTACCAAGTTGAGCAAAAATACAATTCAGGCAAATGCGATATTTGATCCTTATATTTCAGTCAGTGACGTCATGGCAGCTGTGGAGAAAATTAAGGCCCCTTTGAATACCCATTTACATGTAATTGGTCCGACACCAAGGTCCGATTTATGACAGTGACAGGCGTTTTAATTAGGAGAATTATCGTGGCAATAAGTAATGTGACTACCAAGTTCTTTGATATGTCTGGCAAATCCAGAAACAGGCGTCACCATATTTTGGTTGCCCATAAAAAGCCTCGGCGCATCATCCATGATATTTCGCAATAGGTACTGAACTTCTCCTAATCTATGATCGCAAAGTTGATAGCCATGGTTAGATGTAATCACCAATACTCATTATGTTTTCTCTAGTAGGTGGTAGATTGGCCAGTGGCTTAAACTTGACCATAAGTGATGCAATCTGATGTCAATACCAGCATAATATGCGTTGTATTCCTACAAACGTTTTATATGGGAGCCCAAATGCAATATATGGGGGAGATTTTCAATGTGGTCTTCTCGCTGTTACCCGTTATCAGAATATGACAAACAGTATCGTTTAGGCTGGACGAGTATTTTGTAGATACCAGATACGTCATAATTATTGCTCCTCTATTCCAAGGTTCAGTTCGCCCCCGGATGTATTTTTGCATTTTTGTCATGTATATTCTATGAATGTTGAATAAAAAGCCGGAGTTATATTGAGTTATATATATGCATGCGCACGCTTTTAGATCATGATCCTCTATTTCCTTCGTATTCATGTTTTTTTTCACTGGTTTGTTTTGATGTATGTATGAATCTTGAATAAAGAGCCAGAATTGTATTAATTTATATGTATGCATATGTGCGCTTTCAATTCGTATTCCACTATTTATTTCGCATTCTTTTTTCTATAAATGATTAATGATAACATTTTATGTTACTGCCTGAAATAAAATATACCACACATTTTTCTGGTACTCGGTTTCTGTATCTGTACGCTTTTTGTTCAAGGGGCATGTCGTCCGGAGACGACGGCTCTGCCAAACGCCCTTACAGCACTCTTTCCTCTGGCGATGTATGGCTTCTCTGGACGATGGACATTTTGCTTTAACTTTATTTCATATCAACATATTAAAATTCATTAATTCTGTTCCCTTATTAAACGGAACATGTAGCATCAATTGTAGGTATTTGGTCAAGTTCTAGCAAGTAGTTTCTTGATTGTGTTGGAGTGAACCCAGCGATTGCTCCGTTTCATGTCAGACTGCGTCATTCCGCATTGCAGCATACCTGCTGGAAACCAGCACAAAAATACGCCTTTATATCTATAATAATGAGTTGTTGCTACCATCGAATCGGGATAGCAATGCCGGGATGTGTACGTCAACAATGAAAGTATAGCGACACGTTATTAAATGAGCGCAATCTATTCGTGGAATTTGCTATTGAAACCTCTTTGACTAAAAATTAGCGATACTGATTTTATTAACTAGCTAGTTGCTAGATGCCACCTCTAACTGCAAGAATGCGTCCTCCGCTGCAATACTTCTCGTGACGCGGGTGAGCTAGTGAAACCACGCAGCATCATTGAGAAACGTGTATTAGAGCGTTTATATATATATATATATATATATATATATATATATATATATATATATATATATATATATATATATATATATATATATATATATATATATATATATAAGATACATATATATATTTACATAGTTATATATGAGTATATATATATATATATATATATATGAATATGTATTTATGTCAATCTTTTTGAATATATGCATATATATATAACACATATATATATATATATATATATATATATATATATATATATATTTATATATATATATATAAATATTAATATACATATATATAAATATCTATCTGCATATATATAAATATCTATATACATATATATATATGTAAATATATATATATATATATATAATATATATATATATATATATATATATATCCCTCTCATATACAACGCATCTATATCATGTGATCGCATCTATTTTCCTTGCGGAACAAAGCTTGTGTTTGATGGACCATTTTTTAGCGATAGGCGGTTGTCAATTATCAATATAATTCCACTTAGCTAAGGCTTACTGCTGTGGTTAAGCCTACGCGTTTTATTATTATCATTGGTTGTCCTAGATTTGAGTTTATCAAGATTTACTTTTCGCATCAATAATTTGTTTAATATGTTTCAAAGCATTATAAGCTCGATAAATATTCTTGTGTGGTTACCATAGGAAAGAAGTGTAACGAGCAAAACCAATAAGATGTCAAAAGTTGATATATAGAAAAGGCAATATTGACACCAAATGATGTTGAATGCATTTTCGCGTGCAATATATGATTATAAAATATTTTGCAAGTGGTCAGACTAATCTCATCCCACGTATGCACTGTAGTTGCACATGTTTTGGCATCGATTTATCCGGAAGGGATAGTATGATAGCTACAAATTTAATGTTATTGATCGCGCCATGACGGGTACCAATCCATTCTTAAATGGGTAATACAATTAAAGCGCTATAACGATAAAAGTAAGATCCCTTGATTTGCGGCTGGCTGAATCTTCATTATTTGTAAAAGACTCTGCAGAGGGGTTGCAACGTTTCATGTTTATATTACTCGTAAGTTAGATGGGGTGTTAAAAGTTTGAAGGCATTTTGTATTTTATTTCGTAAGGTGACGTGCCCACCAGCACTAACGTTTTATTTTCACCTTCATTGGCCCTACGATTGCTCCCCTAGCGGCAATAAATGCTGTGATAAAATATTAAGGCGACATCACGGACCAAATATGGGAATGTAAATGTTGGTGAATATATGAAAGTTGTCTTGAAATTAGTACAATGTTACAACTAAATCGGTACACTTACGCCATGTGTATCTTATGAATATTGGAATTGCTAAAATTATGTAGACAAATTGAAACCCGAATGCGGCTAATATTCAAGTAAGAACGTATAACAAATCCTTCTGGCCACAATGGGACAAGACGCTTGCCACTGACGTAAGCTCTGCTTTAGTCGGTGTGTACCGACGCAGGCAGTTTTGAATGCCATAATTATGTGAAATGGTTATGATTTACGTATGTCTTTGTTGAAACGTAATACATTGCTTTAATTAACGGACATTACGTCTAGCTAATCGCCTTTACAATTTGTTGGCGCTTCATTTACAAATGCAATTGCCCACGACGATGAGCAGGATGATATCTGTGTTGACGAAGAAATGAATTGGAAGCATGAAATCGATTGAAGCAATCGCTTGCTTGATATTTTGTTCATCAGTCCGTTGTTCTCAATACTTCATGATGGGGCTTATATTATACATACACAAAGATGAGTGCAGGTCAAGTTAGCAATCTAAATACAACTATAGCCTGTATTTATGAAATAATCCCCCATCTCGCCATATGTACCTTATTAAGACCTATTAAGAAGCCCCAACCATCGCCATCTATGATTCACATCATCTATTTAAGGCGTTGGAATGACCGCTAGTCTGTACTGCCTAATGCTGGAACAGAACTCAGACCAATAAGTTTACTGGCAAACGTTTATGCTTGCATCATATCGCTAGTCATATATACAGGATTGTTAAGGGCAGATAAATTTACGCCAGATAACGTTTATCACTAAAACGTAATGTGCTAGTATAGCAATATATGGTAACAAGTAATGTACCCTCGAATCAAAATTGCTTAGCACAGAAGCATCTTAAACAATTGTATTTCTCTGCCTTAAAGAACCACCCTCCTTATTGATTTTAATCGCCTTTCTCTCATCATTCAATTTATCAAAACAACGATGGGCTATTGTCTGTGCAGCAATGTAATTTAAAAGCCTAATAGGTGTACCGTTGCATGCAACGAAATCTAGATTAGAAACCAATTAAGTCTCTTGTTAATGGGGTACCGGACTAAATCCCACACAATGTAAGTCACACGGCACTATCTCAGCAAGATAATTGCCATTACTTTGGCGATGATATAAAGTCCAACGATTCGCCGTGACAATGCGCGATTGGTTTTATCCTTTGTGCCTATTTGTTTGCAGGTCTTATGTGGATATAATGTCTTCCTTGACAATCATTATCGATAACAACTTCATCAATATATGGGATAAGTAGACTAAGATGAACTGAAGTTGCAAGTATTTACTTTTTTTAAATCTTGCTTGGAGTATGCAAACCATCCTACGGAACGCCACAAAATTTACTCCAAACTTTAACTAGAGTAAGCCGTGGTGCATAGACTGCATTTTAATATGAGCATGGAATGTTGTCCACGTTATGCAATTATATCAGTTACAAGGATGCACGGATGTGGCCCCAAACATGTTTGCATGAAGAGCTATGCAATTATCCGTTAATGTCTATAAGCCGACAGCGCGTTCGTTATTTTCAAATGCAGCGTATATATAAAGAATAATATGTATCTGTAGATATCAGCAGGTCCCGTATACACTGATGAGACTGTGGCCGTTTATGAAATATGCGTTTGGTCACCATGTGCGATCGTTAAGTTATATATTTATGTGACAATGCTGGTGTGATAGTGTGAGGAACCCTCTTAACTGTAAATTGGAAAACGAAGTGAAACGCATCCCGCCGATCCATACTCTGCTTGAGATCGATGTGCTAGTTTTGAATACCCGTAACACGACATTCCCATCAATTTTAGACCTTTGCGTCAGCTCTAGCTAGTACTTGTTTGGTTTAATTTCGGGAGATCCCAGTGATCCCTCTGACTGCGTAATTCCGCATCATTTATCATTTCTTGGACAACTCTATTGCACTAACACCTTCCGTATTCTAATGTTTTTAGCGCTATTAAAAGCAGGGCACTAAATTATCCGGCATGATGACAGTGCTTAAAAACTTATTTTAACGCACAACCTTACGGCAAATGCATAGACATTATAAATAAAAATTGATCATTGGTGTAGTAACATGAAATAGTCGTGTTTCATTTGCTATGCGCGCCAATCTTATGTTCCGTTTCAGGGGTGATTATGTGACCTATACAGCGCTTTTTTTGCTTGGTGTAAATTACAACCATGCAACTATTTATAAATCCACATTTTATATTGATACTACACATTATGCACATCAACCGTCCTCTAAAGCATATATCATATCAGCAAATAGATTCATAACGTAACAGCAACATATTATGTATACAATGTTGATGCCCGCTTGCTACTGCTGAAATCATGGACTACTTACCCCTAAGGGATGATATTTGACGTTTTCATTTATTCACCATGCAAATTATCCGCCGAGGCATCATATGTTACTGTAACCATACACATGTTATAGAATCGGTGTGATGTGTCAAAGGCTGGAATCCAGGAAGCTTGTAACTATCCTTAAAAGTGATTTTCCAATGCATGTAGCGGATGAAGCATATAAATTATTGTCATTGTGTCTTAAGCCTCTTGTATAGATTAATACTTTCACTGAATATAAAGCAAATCATAAAGTCAGCTTTCAGAAGAAGTTGGCAACTTGTAGACAATAGCTGTCATGTAGGCAAAAGACGACACCACTAGGCACGATATTAAGAGATAGTGAATGAATTATAGATAGGCGTTAATGACAATATTTATACTTGCTCTTCCCTGTAAACTAGAATAGTGTGATATACATATAGGCAGGGTCTCTTTCATGCGTCGGATGGTTTTAACTTTCTTTCTTTCTATATCTCTTCAGCAGGAACATTATTTATAGTTTGTGATGCTACTTCGAAGTTTTTTCTGGTAACATATTTTGAGCTGTTTCTCGGAATGTGCAAGAACGGCGCCTGATGTACGCTTTCCTAACCACTAGTGTAGATATTAGAGCTTTTGAGGTCTAACTATAAACAACTATTGTTTAATGTTAACATCCCTAAATTAATAAGCCCGAGGAAGTATATTCTGTAACACAAAGGTGTTAACAGGCCTTGGCGCTTTTCGCACATTTCATAACTGAGTGATGCCCTCATTTCATTAATTACGCAGACATTATGGCGATTGAATGAGCAATGAATAGTCGACGCTGTTTTTCCGTCCAGTCGAACGAGTAGTTCAGATTATACTGAGCAAACTTGAACGAAGAGTGTCATCATGCATGTCTGAGAAGTGAACTTAAATATTTGGTATCTACTCGTAGAGTAGGGCAAATATTGCCGCAATGGACTATGATAAAGCCCCCGTTCTGATGATCATTACAACTCTGGACCATGATAAAGCCCCCGGTCTGATGATTATTACATCTCTGCCTTTCTAGCATTAACTAATAGAAGCTGGGCAGCATGCGGTCCTGTGAACATCATATTGATACCAAGATAAACACGCTATTTCATATATATCACAGGTGTTCATACGCCGATGATTGTTTCAATTATCGTATCTAACTCCTGCTGATGTCAGAAAATAAATTTTCCCACAGATCATGTTTAATATTTAGCAACTCTTAAAACATCCATGCCTTGTCTGATGTTGCTGCTCACAGAGGGTTTTTTTAATGTTCATCATCGTAGTTTCTGCCAAATGGGTTGGGGGAAAGACCTCCTTTTCACCTGTGTCGTTAAGTACGGCTACTTACAAGTCAAAAGCAAGAAAGCCTTAATATCATCATCACGCGGGCATTTTGTTATGAGGACTTAAAACGTGTATCCAGTTGAACAAACATCTTCATTTTATAACGAGGTTTTGATACCACATCAATGCGATTGTCTGATATAACATTACGACATGGGGCACTAAACCGGAATTTCTAACTCGAGCTGTGGTGCAACGTTTACCTCTGTGTGAGCATAGGACATATGTGACTCAAGGCAGCAAGTTTTACAGCATATATGTGGAATAAGGCCTGATTTGAACTATAACGTGAAATGATGGTGCCCTCAATAATGAATTATCCAGACTTAACTAGTAGTTATTAAGGGAGGTTCGTCTGCCCGTACACTGAATAATCAAAGACTTAATGATACGTATTCCCTTAAAAGATGAGCTACCAGTGGATTATTTGCTCTATATAAAGATGAGTATTTTACCTGACACATGGTATGAATCTAGCCATATATGTACAGATACACGGTTTATCGCCTGATTTCATATATTTAGCTATCAATAAAAATAAATTGATACTTAAGCAACCAATGACGCACACGGCTTTTTTTGATAGTATATTGTAGCCAACATGCAAATATTTAGAAATGCTTCCCCCGACAGTCATAAATTCTGGTCGCACGAGGACGGTAAAACATCGGCGTGTGTGCCAACACTTACGTAAATTAGCTGGGTTGATGCTGATTGCTTTTGGGCATATGAAGATTATAAGCCGGCAGTGCAGTACTTTGTCAAGCCGCTGAGTAATATATATGCTTCTTAAAAAACAATTGAACAATTGCTGTTGGTGGTCTGTGTCACAATATTGACCGGTTAGAAGGCAGTGTTTTAGGCAGTGTTTTCAATTCGATTACCCAAACGTACTGGTTGTATGTCCAACATCTCGTAAATTGATATGAATCGCAGTATGGAATATTGATTTAGCCAAGAGCCTTCTCCTTTTAACCAAAGGGCACTCTGTTTAGCCTGGGGTAACCTTATATAAGGAAGTGACTTAACGGCTGTTACAGCCATTTAATGCCGGTAATAAGTTTAAACATTGTTTTATTATTGTGATACATAACATTAATCTTTTGCGTTCATAGCGTGATTATATTGTCCATCATAGTGCTATGTCGACGGACAGATTCCCAACATATCAGGAAGAGCAGTAGACAACAGGATATTTGTAAGGAAACACTTAACCAAGCGATATGCTCGCGCCAATTGGTGATCGAATGTGCATACTAGATACAAACAAGATAATGTAAAAGTTGTGGTATGGGTATATCTCTGCACTGACTGCGTCCAAACGTTTGACGCTAGCACTGTCGGTCTACATAACGCGCTGGTATTATACAGATCAACACAGTTTGTACGTACAGACTACTGTTTGGGTGCAGGTGATTTGCACAATAATGTCCAAGTTCTTTCTTGGTCCTCAGGGTTTCTGGCAGGGGTGTTAATCCTAATAAACAAACACAGTAACCGGTATTGCCACTCTTCGCACATAGTGTAAATGATTGAAGACCCTGATTTCAATGGTTTTTTAAGGCAATATTGATCTAGTGAGCATTAGTTTATCAATCATGGTCCTTAATGAAGCTAGAAACGTAGGTAGAGCGTCATTATGGGGTTTAGATTACATTGAACCCACATATTGTTGCAAAAAAAAACCTCTTTCAAAAATTGTGATTACTCATAACTTGGTTGCCTAGACAGATATATTCATTGGGTTGATTTTGCTACAATGTCATTAGCAAACCAATGCAGTCAAGCATTACATGCTGACTCTGTAGCACGCAATGAGTTCGATAGTATATCTAAACTCGGCCAATCTTATTGCTAGATCACCCACGACGAAAGCAACTGCAGAATATTTCATCGCACCCCTTAATGACTGAAAGTTATTTGATTTGCCGATTAATCAGAAAGAGTAGATACTTTAATGTGTCTACAGTGAGATGTTTTCGAAGTCGTAAAATAGGGAAATACACTGATGTGCCATTACACAGATAAGTGAAATACAAATACATGTTTCAACAAGGATCCTGCATCATGCAAAAAGCTTTGCTGATACCTCTCTATCATTGTTTACTAATCTGGATGTGTAACACGGTGCTGTGTAAAGTTTTATATTTGCATGCATGTGCCCGAATCGGCGCGAACGAGGTTCCCTTGTAATCAGTTATTTGGCATAGGCAAATACGTGAACTAGTTCTGTGGAACTACAATACTAAAGGGCACTTTTGTGGACTACATAATACCCGTCTGCGAAGGCCGTGGAGGAGTAAGCACTGCGAGGGATTGGCAAAACCTCTTGGTGGCTTTGATAGTCCATCATAAGAGATAAAGGTAGATGCTGATTATAGCTCCGGCTTTTGTCCACTTTTCAAATATAAACTTAAGGCTTAACATTTACTGCCACCCCATGCGTAACAGCTACAGCTGAGCGGCTGGTCCTTAACACTAACCTGCATAACCTAGGTAACCTTTATAGTTCCTATATATTGCTGTTCATGCGCATACAATTGCATCACTTACCTGTTGTATCTACCACATCCGATCTATGTTAACTAAAGTTCGTATGTTCTTACATATCGTACTATTGTGCTTTGCACTAGATTTAGCACACGTATTACTGCCAACAATGCATTTGACTTAGATTGTTGTTAGCATGTATAACTCAGCTCGTTGTGTTCAATAATATATATTGAGAGATATGATTAAGGCACGTCATGAACCATACGAGACTAACACACTAGCTTAGTATGAGAGTCCACGATAAAGCCATATGTTATTGGTCATATAGGCAGGAGAGAGTTTTTTAATTTGCCATCTCAACGAATAACCTAATAACAGATTTGATAACTTAACATTAAGTTTACTTTGAATGGGATAGCTGCAAGCCCATTTTCCATAGATTGTCAATAGTGCATCATTACAACACTAAAGACAATGTTTTCACATGGTTCATGGTTATGTTGCAATATACGTCCTGTCATTTATTTCTATATGCCGGTTATAACACAGTCATATTTGGTATTGATGTAAACTGATTTACGGCACAGTTTAAACGATAATACATAGAACATGACACTTTGTGACTTGTTGTCTATGCCGCGTATATGATGAAATCGTTACCTCAAAATGGATGTCGAGAGGAGAGTGAGGTCGTGGTTGGGATCCTTTGGGATCGAATTGATCTAAATGAGAAACAGGACAGATGAAAATGACGCAGAGGATTAGGTGATTGTAGTTATGTTTTGAGCGGTGCAATGTAGGTGGTTGTTATGGTTGTTGGCTACATAGCGGTGTAGATGTTGCCAGAACTGGAACCCGCGGCTGTAATGCAGGTTCATTGAGACCACGAGGGCTCCTACGCCTTTGGCAATTTTCATATATTAGCCAGTTGGTTTACTGCTGATTTGTGTAGAGCTTAAGGAAGATGTGGCTCGGGTGTGCGGTTATCTGTGAATAATTGCGTCGGGTAAAGCAAAATAAGCTAAGATACTTAATTTATAATCATACTTGTCAATATCGAGTTATGTCTGTGTCACAAAATTACCCCGAGGGATGGGATATACAAAGTTGTCTCCATTGAAGACTAAACTTGCATGTGATATATCACGTCATTCAATTTGTATGACGCAAAAGCCACATACTGCCACATAAAGCGCATTTGTTGTAAGCCTAGTGTAACCTTATATATTGAGAAGATTTCCTATTTCAGCCATTGAATGCCATTAAGAAGCTAACGCATCACCATAACCAGCTGATAAATATATTCAGCAAGCAGCTGCAAATTACATTGTTAGTATGTTTATAGCCACAAAGACGATGAGATACACGACAGCAGCCTAATGGATTATGAACCAAGGTTACTCAAGCGAGATGACTTTTTTAACGAGTATGAGAATGCGCACACCTGAGTATAAGACACAAACATTAAAATTTTGAGTAGGTCAGTTTGAAGACAGCACTGTATGCTAGCGGCTTCAAAGTGGCGCACCAACATATTTGCATAGATAACGACATTGTCTTTTGAAATAAACACCTGAACAGGCATGACACATTCTTCATCCTATAGAGTGCAAAATATTTGTGCATGAACGTAGTAACTCCTCGTGCATTTGAGATGCTCCGCTAGCTGCTTTTCCATGTTATTGATTGTTGCATGTAGTGTACCCAATGACACACACGATATATCATGGTCTTCAGTTTTAACAATGTGTGCTTGTTATGGTGATAGGTATCATATGCTGCTAGTTTGGTAAAACGGCCTTTAAGAAAACAGCCATGAGTTTAGCTGCTTGAGAGTCAATATGGCATCCATTGGCAAGTGTGAAAAAAGCAACGATTCATAGAGCTCTTTGAATAACAGATCAGCCACACATTGGTTTAAGACCCGCAACTACTTTCAAGGCAAATCTAGACGCACATTAACCGTTATTTGAACACCGGGAGAATGAGCCGACAATGGTCATGTTTCTATATTTGTGGTACATCAAGGCCTTTCGATATTGCAATTTTTCTCCCTAATGTAGGTACTTGAATGACAGATTAACCATAATAATACTGTCACAATTTATCTGACTGGCTAACAGCGCATGTTCAGCATAAAGCAGTGAATGGATTAAACGCCACTAGTTAGAAAATACTGATGCGGGCATTTGACGGTGCAAAGCGTTTGGGTACCTACTGATCCGTTGCTTATTATCGTATTATTCTACGTCTAAACCGTGGCTTTCGTCACACAGGATTGAATTGCATTTTTGAATTACCGTAACCTCAACGTCGACTACAGTGACATTGGATTTAACCGTCCCGTATAGATGATGAAATAAGAAGATATTTACAATGTACAGTGTGTTGCTTAAATGTTTTCATAGGTCGTAATAATATTGCAGATCCTAGCAAGTAAGATGGGTTTTGTGATAAGCACATGATTATGCGTACGTTAAAGGCTGCTAATTCATGAGCTGTAAGCATTTGTTTCCAGTCAGTCATAACTCGCGATACTTCCCGAATAAGAATGCCTTGATCGTTGTAGAATAAATTCATCCACAACCTCATTCATCCGGTTAGGGAGAAATTTCTAGACAGTCTGCAATCAAGATTTGGATACGGAAAGATAACCCATTAAACAGAGCCTCGTGCGCTGCTATTCCTCATATAACTTCTGCTTCAATGCAACCCCGTGTGTATTTGACGCCAGCTGTTGGCACCCGCTGTTGGCTTATGGTTTGCAATAAACAAATGATCAAGCATATTTCAACAGGAAAACATCAGACTTTGGAAGTGTTACTGCGACAAATAAAGACAGCAATTACGAAAATTGACAACAATTGGTAACAGTGGCATATGCTACACAAAGTACATAAATCGACAATTGTTGCGAATCGTTCTTCAAAGCAAGCCATAAACGAATTATCTTGCCTCTTTGAAATTTGTTGTATATTTCTACATAGATCTTGCAAATGTTCAATAAGCTTTCTTAGTCCTCCTACTCTGTTTTGCGCCAATCGATGGCATGATGATGGTGCAAAGCAATGGTAAGTAGTCCAATGATTTACTAGACAACGAGGCGCAACGGTGTTACTGAGGTAGAATTCGACAACCAACCTAAGCCAGATAAGTGTCATATTAGTTCATCAAGACAAAGCTTCCAATACACGGATGTAGGCACACCAATGCTTTACGACTAACTAACCAGCTTCTTTGAGTCGATATCTGGTTTGCTTATCATCGAAATATCGGGGAGAACAACATCTTGCCTATTCTCGTTTCAATTCCTATCAATAATTCATGCAATGCGTTGCACGCATGCACAGTACGCTCTTTCACAACAAAAACATTTTCAATCTATCAATTTTGCCTCTGAACAGTAAAACATATTAAGGATATTCACATTGTCGGTTTATTCCAATATTGTAATCTGGCAGAACAAGTAAAATGGTTACATGGAATAACTTACCAATCCACCATGATTAATTGAGATACAAGTTCTTTATGTCTATTGAATAAGTTGGCGATGGACGAAAAAGGTACCCGCATTTATTCATCCTGATTGTGTTGGCCTATGTTTTCGCTAGTGTTAATAGCGTCTATTGCTGACGTTAATGCGAAACAATCTGTAGACATCCAAACACTGATCAAAAAAATAAAATAAATTTATTTTTCCTGATTGGAGGTATGATATATATCACTCGCTTGTAGGTAGAAATTCCTTAGGTGGAGCCTCAGAGGATAGATAATTCATGTTTTGAACCAGAATGAATGACACCGATAAGCAAAGCCAAGAACATCAGTATTTTTTACCTGATATGTCATACAACTGTATTTTAATAATTTTGACTGGTAACAAAACTCTTGCTCTTGGTCTAGGCCTGCATTTTAACACTCATTCCTGTTATTTTATGAAAGCGTTATCCCTTGTAACTAAGTGTTACAAGTGTACCCAGAATGATGATGTGTATTATTGCCAGATCGAGGACGACTAGGGAAATAACCTTGGTTGGCGGGTACAATTGCAGACATGGTTATTCATTACTTTCAATATTATCTTTTGATTAACATTTTTGACAGGTCAGTTATATTTGTCACTAGCCGTCATGGAGTAATCCAGCACAAACCATAGGCGTCATAACCACTATGAATCGCCCACAAATCAAATACATAATGCAAAGAAAGTCAGCTGTGTGACCAGCGTCATTTGTGGACAGGCTGGGTTATCACAAATTGCTTTAGCGCTTATCGCCGATCAATTTGTCCTCAACCTAGTGGCATCATGGGCGGTTTGTTTTGCTGGGGTGTTGATAACAGGGAAAATCGTCGCACAAATTGCTATATAGGTAATCAGCATAAATAAGAAGAACAACAAATTAACCTATAAATATTATCTTAAATATGTCAATACCGCACTGACGAATTGTTTTAATAAGAAACAGTACACCATATATCATTAAAATGACAAATTGTTCTTTATACTGCCTTAAAACAACATTTGGTGCACTGTTATTCATTTAATAGAGACCCACACTTTGTAACTGACATCTTTATGCGCAGGGAAAGATAGATAGGGTTTTTATAATTAAGCTTGTTTTAAATGACGCGACCGACTACGGAGTTTAATAATTGAAAAATAGACTGAATTTTTTTTACGTAAAATTAACACTTTGCAGCACTAAATAGTTATAAATCTGCCATTACTAAGGTGTTTGAGGGTGGTTTATCGATTAATTTGGTAATTAATTTGGTAATATTTGGCAGCACACTCCACGTGAGTTTATATTTCGAGGGTACAGCAATTAGTAACTACCGCTTTTAAGGCATGACGCACGTTAACTTTGGTTTGGCCCTTAGTACAACACAGGAAACTCACGACAGTCTCCAGGACCAATTTAACCTGCCAGCTAGAACGGATTCTCATATAACTGCAAACCCAATAGGATAAATTAATATACATTTACGTATTAATTGGAAAGGGTCATATTTCGCTATTTCTGGTTAATCTGCTACCTACAGCATAACTGTTCTCAACAACATAGTGCAAACGCGCAAACGACAAGCCCAGCAAGAGTCGACATACACATGGACAAAAGTGGTCCTGGTTGTATCATGCTGTGTGCTGGCTAAGGATGTGCTGCAGTGTTTATCATGATTCAATATTTCTGCCAATAAAAGCAACCTACCGCTCGCCTTCATCAAATGTCAGAAATACTCTGTGTAGCAGCGTCCTCAGGCAGGCCATATGCATGTTCCCTAAACGTAACACAGCCGCGCACAAACGATGATATCAAACAGAAAGAATTGCAAAGGATGGTTTATTATATCCATTTTTGTCTTCAATATTTGTCGTGTGCGGTGCAAAACAGCGGCCCAGGACTATGAAAGCTTGGTGAGCATTTGCATGCTCTATGGCTTGCAACAAATTCATAACTACAAAGCTCGTTTCAGTTCCATGCTTAGTTGCATGCGCAAATGTAGACATGTCAACTTTCTTGCTTACGTTGATTCTTGATATACACGATTCAGATTTTTATGGAGGACTAGGTATGCCAGGATATAGCACTACCTTGATTACATTAAGCCATGCCCTATCTGGTGTTTTCATTACATAAGTGCATTAAGCTGCAGTTTTTGCTTTTTCTCCAGTACTTTTTTTTAGTCGGCGATAATCGTTGCAATACATAATGTTAATGTAATTAATGCTGCTACATAATAGCTCGGTTGAAAGGATTACTTCTAAATATGTGAAAACTACTACAAAAGCAGACAGACTCGACATACTTTTAAAAATAAACGAGTGCAGTTACGTCAGGTTGCACCATTAGCCATTATCAGTGCACAAAACGCAATGCATTGCTAATACATATTAATAAATGGCCCATAATGTCCAATTTATATATGCAGGCATAAGAAAAGGGTTATTTTCGTACAACAATATCTTCTATTCATATCCAGACGAATTCAGTTAGTATAGTGTTGATGCGTTATGATTATGCCCGTCGCTGTACTTAGCACTGAGCTTCTGAAACGAGGTTCGTGTTGTATTCAACACCCGTTTACACATAAGTTATTATGCATCATAACTCATAAAGGATAATGTTTTGTTGATTAACGCATCGCTTTCTTATGATATATATACAAATTAAAGTCACATATTATACGAAATGGAAAGGGGTTATGCTGTTAGTAATTACAGCATCCTGCATAACGTCATTACGTTATAATCACTACCTGCAAGACAATAGAACAACGGGAGTTATCAGTTCACGCTTTCCCAACACATGGACACCAACTATCACTGTTGCTACACAAATGGCAGATACTACTATCATTCGTTTTCTAATCGATCTTGCAATTGTGCCGGGAATTATCCCTGTTGTTTTGGAGATGATATGGCAACGAGAAGTTTGCGCTGTGTGAGATCACAGCATATGCCTTTGGCATTTGCCGGGACTGATGCTATTCTGTACGCACGCAAACATAACTGAGGCTAGCAATAAGTTCATAGCACGGTATAATCATAATAGTGTAGTTTCAGGAGTCATGGTATGTTGCATATTATATGGGCTACCTTGTACTTCACGAGGCGAAGTATCTATTAAATGATCTTTTTGGTTTTAATCCGTAAGAATGTCGTCCATTCCTGCGGAAATCAATAACGTTCGCTCAAAAAGACCACCTCGTATGACTGCAAAGACGGTCCATCATCTGTAGAGATGTTAATGATATTGTACCAGAAGTAACATAAACTGAAAGTTCAATTAATCTTTATTATTCACCCGAGGTTTGTGAAATATTTGCAGCCTTAATGACGGTGCTGTTGTTGTAAAAACATACATTTGACATCAGCTAATTACCCGATCGAGACTATCGACATTCACCCGACATATTGTCTGATAACGCCTGATTTAGGCATTTGTGACGTGTTCTATTGCTGAGGAGGTGTTCCTGCTAAACAACATCGTATTTGATTGCAATTTGACGAAATGTTCATGCACTGATTATTACATTTCAATGGCGCAACGCCCTTAATCGCATATGAATTGTGCAGCCAATCTAAGCTTATAGTATAGCTTTTGCACTTGAGGTTTATAAGGCTGCTTGTAACCTGATGGCAAATTGTAGCGTACAAATATCACTTACGCGACCAGTATGTCTGACTTTAGTGTACAGCATAAATTTCGCCCGCTACTCAAATGTATCATGCAAACTTTAGCAAATGGTTTATCAACTGTAGTTACCCACACTTAAGATTTTGTTGCAGGGATTTACGTAATGCATGCATACTGGAAGGAATGGATATTAGAAAGCAGGACAGGAAATGACACAGCAAGCACAATTAAGACTGTAATCCAATATATGGGCAGTCACGCTACACGTGTTCCAAAAGTTACAAATTGTATATCAAAGCTAGTCGGCTTCGGCAGCATCATTTCTATCATCATAGGTTTATAGGTTGTTCTGACTATGATATCGACAGTTTGTAGCACAGATGACAAATGTTGACGGTTAAACTAACGTTAACGTAGACGCTAGAAAATAGCAACTAGCAGAACTCATTTCGTAAATAGAATGATTTATCCATAAATGCAACCAATTCATATATTGAAAAAATAATACATCGGCGGTGCTATTTAGAACGCATACCCATAAAGACTGGTGATCACTGCTTCCATGAAGGCTCGTCGGGCTGTGCCAATTTAAGTTATGGTATTGCGTTTGATATTGGACCTATTGTGTATTGGCTTCGATAACACATAGCACCATGACGGGTTTATTGAAACACTCAGCATACGACGTCAGTCTACATTAATATCCGGTTTTTACACTAACTATAGACAGTTGCCCAGCGCATGCGTCAATAATTTACAATATGAACCAAGTGATCGTGATTATAATTAATTGGCTGTTCTGAATGCGGAAGCTTAATAGTAAGTTATGGCAGCTTTTGATAAAAATTAAACGTGCAATGGCTTTGCGTTGTAGAAGAAGGGACAGGCATGAGTTATTTAATATTTGCTATTTCATCTGCTGCATGCACTTATCTTCTCTTCACAACTGTCTACTTGGTAATTATACGCGAAACACACAGACCATTTCACTAGGTATATTATACTGGAAGGTCATTGGAATATTGGATCAACCGGATATGCATAAACAACGGAGTGAATATCTAAAGTCTAAGATTTGTTGCAATATATTCTTCCCCGGCGCACAAGTTGGCACCAGGAGCCGACTCTTTCAAACACACAGACCATTTCACTAGGTGTATTATACTGCAAGGTCATTGGAATATTGGATCACCGGATATGCATAAACAACAGAGTGAATATCTAAAGTCATAAGATTTGTTGCAATATATTCTTCCCGGGCGCACACGTTGATACCAGGAGCCGACTCTTTCAAACATATGTTGTTTAATGCTCGTATGTTGATGTCAGGTACAGACCTCACCATTGGCAATTGAGGCAACATCAATACTACCACAACAAATACATGAGGTAATGTTCATGACAATGGCACCTAAAGTGTACGAATGAACAGGATAAAGGAATATCGCTCGATATACAATTGTTATAGCTGGCATAAATTCCTGTTGGGTAAAGGTAGCGGTGCTAGCAACGGTAAAGTGACAATATTTGTATTTATATATAAAAATATATATATATATATATATATATATATATATATATATATATATATATATATATATATATATATATATATATATATATATATATATATATATATATATATATATATATATATATATTTAACGCGCTACCAATGCTCTCCGACATAAAATGACGGTCTTTATTTGACTACGGCAACATGATCAGATCGATCAGAGCAGCATGTCAATATTTTGGAACTTAAGCTTGATCAGTTATCATACGCAAAAACTGCTGGCTTGTTCACATGGTCATCGAACCAGTGTATACCATTTAACAGCAATTACTGACGGGGTACATGCCAACTTCTACTGGCCATTTACGAGACGCGATAAGGTGTTGCCATATACCACTAGTTGACAACTCTTTATCCCAGTGAATATTATATATTGTGATCGACCTCGTTCATGCCAGCAAGATACATGACGAATTTATACTTGCAGGCATGGCCAGCGAAAAACTTTCTCTGGTAGTCCTAGTGCTCATTCGCTACATGCATTTGCCCAAAGATTCTGTGTCCGGGGTTGTAAGTGTCGAGTCGTGTAAATCATGTCCATCTTTTAACTATATATCTTCAATAGGGGATTGTCTCCATCTTTATTCTATCGCAGCCTCATTATTTTGATAAATGGAACGTTGGCCTTATACTTATTGAGTGGTAATGAACCCATCATAACCATGATGCGGTATTGCATTGACCCCAGCGATGGATACCTGTCGGTAGAAGGCTAACGGTCTGCAACTAAATGCAGCAGAAAATCGACTGCAGATATATATATATATATATCGTCTATCACAAGCTTATTATTCAAATAACATATATTGTGTCATATTTAACTGGGATATAGCAGAACGTTATCATTCTTATTGAGTTTATGTGCGTGCAACATTCAATTATTTTACACTGCCATAGTCAAAGAACGAAATAAACCGTGTCCTCCAATTGTCGATTTTATATATATGTTCGTTTTTGGAGGGACTATTGTCATGATGGGAACAATAACTTGGGTCACTTTCAAGTCGCCACGCTGACGACAGATATTGCAGAGTACGGGCGACTGATACGGTGCGAGAAAACAATAATTACCCTTCGCGCAGCTGCCCGTTGATATGGACTAAGACGTGGTAAAATCTGCGAACATATCTGAACACAATAACGACGAGGACACGTTGATACAGTAACCGGCGACAAACAGCTTCTGTAAGGAAATGTGTTGGTCATGTTGGTTGTATGTAGACAGTCATGAGCTATGGTGTAGCGAGTAATAGAAGTGGTGATATATTTATGAAAAGTACCCGATTTATCTCAGGGCTGTCTCTACTGAACCTTATTCAAAACAGCGATAAATATAGCATTCGGTAAAATAGACCAAGTCAAGGGAAATATGATAACGTGACTTGTTTTGGGCATTAATTATCGTTTGCAGCTGCACACAGCCTAGTTATGTTCAAGCATTCGCGATCAGGCCCAACGCAATGTACATGTGCGAAACAGAACATTAGAGGTATGTCACAGAGCTGATAAGTAAAAACCATAAAAAACAATTGAGCTGGCAACTACCAAATTGGACGCAGCATTTGACAAAATAATCCTCAGATTCAGATTGAATCTATTCAAATACTTAGGCCCCGTCCTCTTTGAGCAAACCGCAATTGAGGATCTTAAAACATAGGCTTACCAACCGATATTTGTATCGCCGCCTGCACGCATGATAAATGATTTTACTTGCTGGACCAAACAAAACTTGCAACCGCAAAATTGACTGTGCTGATCTATGCGTTTGGTAGCACGTGCAGTTGGATCACGGCCGCTAGGAACAGCAAGTTAAATTGATGCCACTTCCGAAGACCACCTCATGGTCTGTTAGATCTTAACATGTGGCGCTGAAACGCACATTACAAATTGACTATAGTATCGATTGATGTACTCTTGTTAACCGGCAGGGCTGGCCATGGGATTTTTAACGGCAAAGACGCCGTTATCACTAATGCTATTCATTATTGCTTAATACATTGTTTTCATATTTTCCGTTTGAGATATGACACAGCAACCGTTGTTTCCAACTTGTTGCATAGACACTCTGTCAACCGGTGAACACCCTCGTCATAGTATTATGTTGACGCGGTCGGGTCCGCTAGAATGAACTGCACAGAGGAGGATTAGAATTTAACAGACCATTGGTTGAGTGATGTTAATGATTATAATGACATTCGACGGTCATTTAGACATAATACAAATAACAAATTCACATAATGGGTAAATGCCCTAGCGCTATATTATAGCCAGGTAGTTTGCTCTCTGGAACACTATATCTGGGTAGAGCTCACAGTAATTCGACTTCAGCATGCCATGCATTATATGATAAATGAACCCAAGACCATAACGCATTATTGTACACTACATTTACCATTTTCGATTTCGAGATCAGCAGATCCAATATTGCAATGCTTGCCTGGTATATACAGCGGTCCGTCTTGATATGGACAATTACGTACAATTTTATTTTACCCTGCGCCATTGTTTCAGACCTTGCGCTCGCTTCTTTCGATGGCATTTCAAACAAATGCGTTACTTCAACTGATCCAATCTGCAATAGACCATTTCCCGGTGACCCGGAAGTAGTTCTTTTCGTACCCCGTCTTGTTGCTACGTGAAACAAGCTTGTCCCTAGCAACGCTGTATGAACAGTTTGTAGCGTATCGTAAATTGTTGTTTGAATCTGTTTTTGCCTTATAATAAACGATCATATCGAACCAAAATGCCAACAAAACATTGTTGCTGGGGAAGGTGCAACTCAGACAGCCGATATAAAGACCGTGAAAGAATGAATGGCGTGTCTTTTATTCCGTTTCCAAAGCCACGCTCCAATCCAGAAAAATGCAGAGAGTGGGCCAGGGCATGTGGACGGGAAAATTTTGGGCCAGCAAGCCAGCAGTAATACGGACCCGTCGTATTGCTTCTCTCAGGATTCATGTTGAACGTGCAATAGGAAGATTGAAGACCTTCAATATTTTGTCTGGTGTCATACCACTAAAACAGCATCGCATTATGGATGATTGTTTAGTTGTTTGCAGTGCTTTGGCTAATATGGACACCAAGCTTGTCAAGTAGAATGAATATTGTTTTTTGATCATAACAATTGTACATTTTGAATATCATTTGTCATGTGTTCACTCAAAGGTTGTTAGCCATGCTATACCCAACATTGTTTTCTGGTTACTTAGCTGACTGGTCAGTAAAGGTCCAATTTTGATATCTTAATATTCATAACATAAATTGCTTGATCTGGTTAATGTATGTTCTCTGGATCGATTATATAATAAATGATGATAAACACACTTCTATTGCAGTTAACCGAGTACCATTTATTTATATACATTATGGCTAGTACGACAGGAACATGAAAAGAAATATTATAAATTTAAACAAACTATACATCAAAACATTTATCCACAGAAAAAACAAGAACACTATTGCTGTGCCAACTTTATAATTTCTGGAAACAGAAATGATGAAAAAAAAAGTGACATATTGCAGGCAATTTCTTCAAACTTTTCTTTATCAAAGGGTACACTGATGATGTGGATTCCTTTCATTGTGTACAACACAAAGTCACAATTATGCAAACCGTAAATTCCCATCTGTCCCTGTACTTGTGTGAAGTAAGCACTGTTGTGCTTGAGTTGAAGAACCCCACCTTCACTTTCAACACACCCTTTCTCCATGGCTGCCAATCGCGGATGTTTTTTCCTCATTGCGTATGGGCACTTGATCTCAAGTAGTCTTTTGGGATGACATGAACAAGTCACAATGCCATCAGCAGAGCACGCCATATAGGGTCTGTCTGAAGACACAAGAAGTCCTGCTGTATCAACTTTAAGGTGCTTGTGCATCTTTCTACTGACTGTGGCGTATAACGAACGGGCACACTTCTCCTTCTTGCGACCCCATTCGAGAGCTGGCGTAGTAACTGGTGCATTGTCCCCCATTATTTTGGCAATGAGAACAGATGGATCAGTGTCTGGTTGGTTCACAATAATGTGCATCCTGGTGCACACCTGGTGGAACACTGAGGCTGTTATTCTTCCTCGCCTCATTGCATGCCAGGCAGAGTTTTCAGCTTGCCCTTCAGTGTCCGAAGCAATGAGTTGAATCTCAGCGGGGGTGTATTTGAAAAATCTGACGAAATCATCTGCAGTGCAGGTAACTGTAGTTTCTCCTGGTATGGCTTGAGCAGACTCAATGATCTGCCCAACAAACTCTTTAGCTCTAGCCAGCACACCCAGTGAGAGGCATGTGGGCTCTGGCGCTGGAGACTCAGACATGTGCTTACTTGGGTCCTCCAGTATTTCGAGGACTTGAGCGCGAGGGCTAATCTGTTCAACAGAAAGAATCAATAAAGTTACTAAATTCTGGTTGCATATTTACAATTCTGCAGTTATTTATTCTGTACAATCAGTTCTAAACAAATAAAACTTTATGCAATTTTTTTTCCCTATATGTGCAGTCAACTGAAGCATTTAATCCATACCTGTCTAATTTGGTGTGCCAGGCCCTGTAGCTGGTCTTCTGAGGCAGGCAACCTGTCACTTGGGTGACGAGGGTCAAAGTCATCAACTTTTTGACCAAGCGGTGATTCGAGGGTGGTTCTATACCTAGAACAGATACAAAAATGATAGTAGGAATTATTCATAGTCTTTATAATCCTAACTGACAACTTTAGCTTGGGATAAATACAGCTAATGTTGTCTCAAATGAACCAAAATATTTGTCTCACCTCACACTTCGAATCGTCATATCCTGTACTGGCACAGGATGGTCATGCTGTCTTGAATGTCTTGCCCACTGGTTGGCCCCATCAGTACAAGATTTCCTTTCGAAGGATTCAACTTCATAGAGCATGGCAGACACGTGACGGCATGCTCCATCAGCCCTATGAAACAAACAATGAAGTGAAAAATATAACATATTGAAATCAGGGACGAGAGGGGGTAAAACACACATATTGCTATTCCCCATTTAACATGGCAAAATAATTTGCAGCACTTTTATGATACACTATCTAGCACAGCACTCACAATATACCCTACACTATTTGGACTACAAAAGATGCTGATTATGGGGCTGTTAGACCATGTTTATGGATGGAGCTTCAGGCTATTTTAATGTTTAGAATATTATCTTGAGTAAGATATTTATAATGCATCAGGTGCAAACTGAAACAGTAATTAATTTCAACTCACCCTCCCTGGCATTCACAGAAGGCTGTGAGGACTTCGCGCAGCTCACAGTCAATAGCAATCCAGGCTTGGTATGAGTCAGTCTTTAGGTATGTTTTGTCCTTGCATGTTGGCTTTACTCGGCCACGAGCAACACAACACACCCTTCCCTCTCGGCTGGTCACCTGGCAAAACTCTAGCTGGAGCACATGACCATCGGCAAAAAGTCTTCGAAAGACTTGTAGCTTTTGACTTTTCTCTTGTCGAAATCAGAGCGCGATGCTATTAAATAGTTAAAAATGTCGTAGAGAGTAATCTCCGGAACCACAGAAAAGTCAGTGGAGAACTGCAAACTAGCATCCGAGCACGGGGGCAATCCAAATTTTTCCAAACGGTCGTCGGGCTTCTCACTAACATGACTGAAGTCGGGATCACAGGGCAAATTAAGTCCATTTGCACACTCCGCAAGTTTAACTAAAGCCTGACGCCGGTAATCCGTCGTGGTAACTCCTCTATCCTTCAAAAAATTCCGCAGTTGATCAACTTTCCAACACGAGAAATCTGTTGTGTCCGACATTGTCGCGTACACGAGCCTCTTTGTTTGTACCCAGGCCACGCCCCTCGTTACGCCAGGTGCGCTGTTGCGCATGCGTGCAAGCTTAATAGGGGTTACCGGGAAATAGACTATTAGGCGCTTGATTAAACAACAATCTACGCTGCATGCTGCAAATAAACCTAACTGTTTTACTGGTATATTGACCTAACACTCGAGCGGAGAGTCATGGGCTCGCAGCGGCCATTTGCATCAAATGGAGCAAAACGCAACAGTAGTATAGCATCTTACATTCAGTAAGGATTGCTTGCTCGTATTGAGGGAAAATACATTACCTTGCATTCGTATTAAAAACAGACAGCTTGACATTTGTTCAAGGCGGAGCCGGGATTTTTATCGTCAATGTTACCCGGAAAACACAGTTATTGATAAATCATCCTAAAACATAAACTTTAAAGTCGAATTTTCTAGCTGATTTTAAACCAAGATTCGACCCTTAAAGGCACGAAACATTGCATGGAATCTTTAAGTGCACGTCTAGAGAAGAAGAGTAGCCTAGTCGAAATACTGCTGAATCTCAGTTCTGATATCATGCTGCTTTTAATTCTGCATAACCTTGGTCAAGCTGATTTATCCTTCCTCAAAAAGGATCGGTCGTAGGAAATCGATCGCAGCCAATCGCAACATTATGTAAAAGCAATGACTGATCCGGACCATGCAAAGAATGTGGCCAAATCCATTGCCATCCATCCAGTATCGCATTTCGATTGAACAGTTGATTTACATGCCGATGATTACTGAATGGGCCATAACTTCCCTATTCATGACAGCTTATCATTGCAAAGCACAATGGTTAGGTTTTACACAGCACCCCGGCAGAATGCTCAATTCGAATATGGGCATCCAGGGTATGCGTACTAAATGGTTATATAAACATATAGCAATTTCAGCTAAATTTGTTCTCCCTGCAACATAATCGCTGCAAGCATTTACCTTATTTACATTGCTAAATTTGTTGACAAATCCAATGATTTGAAATATGCGTGGAGTTAGAATTCCAACAGCTTGCAATATAGCTGCCCGACCAACAATATCGCAAAGGTTCAGCGTATGGATAAATCGTTTTCGGAGAATGTGAAAATCGTGGACAAGGGGTTTCTGAAGGACACCCACCCTAAATGGCCAACTCCCACCAGTCGTCATCCCATTTCAGACTTGCCAGAGGTTTTTGAAGCACTCAATCGCTATCTCCAGCCCTTCGACATCCCATATGAGCAATGCTACCATAAATGGCTGATGTTGTATATGTTGCGGTTGATGACTGAGAATATGCTCATACGTTTTAAGTTAAATATAGATATAGAGTAAGGACGTATAGTTAATATGGTTCGATGGGAAGCAACTAATAAGTATTGCGGGTTAAAGTCAAAACGTTCTTTAGGATATCTCTGTGTGTTTGGGCAATGTAAGCCCCAACGAGCTCACATTAGACAGGGAATTACACTACCACATCACTGCCGTAAATGTGGAGTAGGGAGACTGAGTTAACCATGACCATGCATACGATGTTAGGTCTCAATTATGCTCCTTTGTCATGACAAAAATACTACCAATGACCACCTTCCGACTCAAGAGGAGTCTTTACTTAAGGGAAAATAGCCAATACTCAAATAGAGATTTGACTTTCGTGGTATATATCAATTCGCACAATGATCCAATGTTTCCAACCCGTGTGAAAATGGATAAGTCCATTCCCCAAGCAGTGAAAGGGCTCTCACTCCAGCCCCTGCGCCACAGCAAATATAGGTTTTCTCCTCCACCTCGGCTAAACTGCCAGCGCTAAAAGGTAGGACATTGAATTGAAATTTGATTCTATTTCCGCACAAGTATTGCTTAACCCCCCCCCCCCTCCTTCACCCACCTGACATCCCAAAAAAGGTTCTGGAGTTGTTTGAACCAGATGAGCTAGTCCTACACAAAACTGCGTGGGTATTTGACAAATTTCTGATAGGTTTGTAAATATATGTCTTTAAAAGCTACAAACTGGATGTTGATATCAATGCCTTCCCAGAGAAACTCCTCCGATACTCGTAGAAGAGATGCGAGCTCTCTTAGAGGTTAAGCGCCAGCTGGCGCTTCAGGTTCAGCTTCCGAAAACCATACCAGACTGTAGCCATAAATTCACCAGCCCCGCGATTCACCACAAGCAGCAGACTGTGCCGCATGGGATTGATGAGGCTCAACGCCGGGTCATTCAGCTAATACTGAAGACACGTGATATGTGGACACATATAGGCTTAAGATGGGAGTTTGACCGACTTCTAACCATTTGGCTCGATATTGCTCGAGTCTAGTCATTGAAGGGTTAGCTGCCTCTTACATTCAAGGGGTATCTGCTTTAATAAACAGGAGCGCATTCATAAATGAAGAGAGCATAGACGAATCAAGCAAGTGACTATGTGGACAGACCCTCATGGTATCCTATGCCCACTGGCATTGGTATTGCATATACCATTTCAAGAATGTTGAGCATCTGTACGGCCTTAACCTCTATGTAATTGGCTAGGACAATAGAGGGATTGTTCACCCATTGAGCAGGCAGCCTGGATAAATCTCATGGATAAAGCTTGATCACCAATATGCATTTTTCTAGTTGATGGTACATTGGCAAATGGCCTACCCTTGGGCTTTTTGGGCACAATATCGTCACTTATCGTGTCAATGGGATTTAAATGACTAGAGAGCCGACCAGTACATTTGACCCGCAATTGATTCGGGTTCTTGGCTGCAACCGTAACAGCTGCCACATATCGACAGAGCAGCAACTATGTGCTTGATAGACATA
>CM067348.1:1920252-2107752 GCA_034190875.2 Urechis unicinctus | reverse complement strand
TAATCCAAGTTGCTCGAGTAACATAAGAGACAGATATGTTAGAATCATTTTGCCATTTTCTCGACTCTAGCAGACGGAGGTACAGGTGATTGCAATGTCGTTATCACCTTACATCATAGCAAGGTTGACTAATTGTTACGTAAGTTGAGCATAATAGAGAGTGTTACCTTTTCACTACACCTTTGAATACCATAGATGATATGATTGTGCAGAGTGGGTATTGAAAGCACTTGTGATCAGTGATAAGATTACCGCCGCTCACTGGCCGATGTCGGGGCAAATTGAGGTTATTCGGCGATAGTGCCGGTGATTGCTTAAGTAATGACATGGGCAGTAGCTGCTTGATACCATAACATTTTTCGACAAACCACATGTTGTCGCCTATATTCCGTATGCGTCGTTTATGCGCTAAATGCATCATGCCATATTAACTCTCCAGACATCTGTTAACAATGCTAAATGCCCTCTTATGACCTTCAGTTGATAACTCAATCTAGCCACATTCGTTAGATGAAAAACGGAATCATGCATCGGGGATAATAGGTTTCTGTATACAAGACGCTTTGGAAATATATTTGCCATGGCCAATGACTGCATATTGCACTTTTTCTAGGCCGCATTTTCACGCAAAAGACAATCACTCTTATCGGAGATAAGGTACGCTTTATGATGTTGTTTGTGTCATAACAAACTGCAATAGATGAGAGGTGGGTGTCTTTCGTTGACTAAATAATTCATGTACGCGTAAAATGTTTATTTAAGACTACTATTCAGTGCAAATTTGGGCAAAATGGTTTTCTTTTCGTTGTAGTAATATATGTAAAGATTTCGATGCTCATATGTATGTAGCTAACTTGATGATATAATTGCAAGCATATTTGCTGGGGTCGATGTTAGAGGCTTGTCATGCGTATATGCGGATTTAATTTATTCCAAAGGTACTGTACGAGTATATAATATTTTCCTTTGAAGAGTTGAAATCATCGCAGTGCTCATTGATACACGACAATGTATTGAGTTGGCATATTGTTTGCTATTGGCAGTAGATAAGCAGCATCCTTTATCTTGCGGAGTATATAACGTGTCCCCGACCCTTGCGCAAAGTTAAACATCGTAAACTATTTAGTTGTCCCGCTGCTAGGGCCTGGTGTGCCATAATGACATCATCGCGATAGACGATATCATATGCACAATGGCATATTCACTACCTCTTTCTGTCACGAGTTGGCTTTAGATAACTGATTTAAAGCCTTGCTTATCTGCTAGTGTATGTAGCGGATGTAGCATATAAATCATTGCCACTGTATCTCAAGCCTCTTGTATAGATTAATACTTTCACTGAATATAAAGCACATCATAAAGTCAGCTTTCAGAAGAAGTTAGCATCTTGCAGACAATAGCTGTCCAGTAGGCAAAAGATGACACCACTAGGCACGATATTAATAGATAATGAATGAATTATAGATAGGCGTTAATGGAAACATTTATACTCGCTCTTCCCTGTAACCTAGAATAGTGTGATATACATATAGGCACGTATCTTTCTTGCTTCTGATATTTCTGTTTTAACTTTCTTTCTTTCTATATCTCATCGGCAGGAACATTATTCGGAGATTGTTATGCTACTTC
This sequence comes from Urechis unicinctus, assembly GCA_034190875.2. Lineage (NCBI taxonomy): Eukaryota > Metazoa > Annelida > Polychaeta > Xenopneusta > Urechidae > Urechis > Urechis unicinctus. Next base: position 2,106,123 of record CM067348.1, on the reverse strand, counting down.
GATGTTTTTTGCTAGGAGCATATTTCGATCTGCTTCTCGGAATGTGTAAGGACGGCGCCTGATGTACGCTTTCCTAACCACTGGTGTTGAAAATAAAGCTTTGTGGGGTCTAATTATTAACATCGTTTACTTAATGTAAGCATCCCCAAATCAATCAGCCCACGAAAGTTTATTCTGACACACAGACGTATTAACAGGCTTTGGCGCTTTTCGCACATTTTGATAATTAGGCAGGCAATATGGCGATTAAGTTTATGCTGAGCAAACTTGAACGAAGAGTGTCATCATGCCTGCGTGAAAAGTGTAATCAAATATTTGGAATCTACGTGGAGTAGGGCAAATGATGCCGCAATGCCCCCAGACTGATGACCATTACAACTCCGACTCTGATGTCTGGGCTACTAGCATTAACTAATGGAAGAAAAATATCCACCACATCATGCGAACTTCGAAAGCGACAGTCTGAGCTGGGCAGCATGCGGTCCTTTGAACATCATATTAATGCCTAGATAAACACGCCGATGATTGTTTCGATTACCGCATCTAACTCCTGCTGCTGTCAGAAAATAAATTGTCCGGCAGATCATATTTAATATTTGGCAACTCTTAAAACATTCATGCTTTCTTTGATGTTGCAGCTCACAAAGGGATTTTCAATGTGCATCATCGCAGTTTCTATCAAAAGCGTTTGGGCAAAAACCTCCTCTTCATCTGTGTCGTTAAGTACAGTTACTAACAGCAAGAAAACCTTGATATCAGCATCACTCGGGCATTTCGTTACGAGGAAATTTGACTTAAAACGTGTTTCCAGTTGAACAAATATCTTCATTTTATACCGAGGGCTTGGTACCGCATCCATTCTATTGTCTGATATAACATTACGACATAGGGCTATCAACCGGAAATTCTAATGCGAGCTGTGATGCAACGTGTATCTCTCTGCAAGCATAGGACATATGTGACTCCAGGCAGCAAGTTTTACAGCATATATATGGGATAAAGCCTGATTTGAACTGTAAAGTAAATTAATGTATTTTCCAGACTGATGCCCTTTCTTACTAGTTCTTAAGGGAGGTTCATCTGCCCGTACACTGAATAGCCACAGACTTATAAACCTAATGATATGTATTCCTTTGAAAGAAGAACTGCGAGTGCATTATTTGTTCTACATAAAGAGAATCATTTTTACCTGACACATGGCATGAATCTTGCCGGACATCATGCGTTTTGATGTCAAGCACCCATATATGTACAGATGCACCGTTTATTGCATGATTGCATATATTTAACAATGAATAAATACAAATTGATACTTAAGCACCCAATGACGCACACGGCTATATTGATAGTATATTCTAGCCAATATGCTATTATTTAGAAATGCATCTCCCGACAGTCATAAATGCTGGTCGCATGAGGACGGTAAAACATCTGCGTGTGTGCCAACACTAACGTAAATAAAATGGGTTGATGCTGATTGCTGCTGGGAAGATGAAGATTTTTGGCCGACTGTGCTGCTGAGTAATAAACATGCTTCTTAGCAACAAATTGAAAAATTGCAGTCGGGCGTTTGTGTCACAATATGGATCCGTTAGAAGGCAGTGCTTACGGCGGTATTGTCTATTCTGTTAGCCAAACGCACTGTATGTCTCGTAAATTGGTATAAATCGCAGCATTGAATATTCTTAACCAAAGGGGCACTCTGATAAGCCTGGGGTAACCTTAATATGAAGAAGTGACGCGCAGCGAAAATGAAAAATGTTGTTGCCAATTTATCGGCTGTTACAGCCATTAAATGCCGATAATACCTATAGGCAATTTCAAACATTGCTTTATTATTGTGATACATAACATTAATCAACAGCGCTATGTTCAAAGTGTAATTATATTATCCATCAAAGTGCTATGTAGACGGACGGAAGCCCAACATATCAGGAAGAGCAAGGGACAACAGGATATTTGGAAGAAAATACACGTTCCAAGCGGTATTGTCACGCAAATTTTTCATCGTATGTGCGTAGTAGAGACAAACATCGAAATGTAAAAGGTGTGGTATGGGTATATCACTGCACTGACTGCGTCCGAAGGTTTTACACTAGCACTGTCTGTCTACATAAACCGCTGGTATTATACGGATCAACACAGTTTTTATGTAGCTGTGCAGACAACTGCTTTGCGTGCAGGTGATGTGCACAATAAGTTTTTTCTTGGTCCTCCGTGTTTCTGGCAAGGGTGTTAATTGTAATTAACAAACACGGTTACCGGCCTTGCCACACTTTTCACATGGTGAAAATGATTGAAGACCCTGATTTCAATGGTTTTTCGGGTAATATTCATCTAGTGAGCAATAGTTTATCAATCATGGTCCTAAATGAAGCAAGAAAAGTAGGTAGAGCGTCATTATGGGGTTTGGATTACATTGAACCCATATATTGTTGCAAACAAAAATTGTGATTACTCATTACTTGGTTGCCTAGACAGATATATTCATTGGGTTGATTTTGCTGCAATGTGATAAGCAAACCAATACAGTCGAGCATCACATGCTGACTCTGCAATGAGTTCGATAATAGTTCCAAACTCGGCCAATGTTATTGCTAGATCACCCACGATGACAGCAACTGCAGACGATTACACTGCACCCCTTAATTACTGAATGTTATTCGATTTGCCGATTAATCAGAAAGAGTAGATACTTTACTGTGTCTACAGTGAGATGTTTTCGAAGTCGTAAAATAGGAAAATACACTGTTGTGCCATTACACAAAATTAATTTGCAGCCCCCGTAGGACCTAAACAATACGTATGCTTTGGTTAAGTGAAATACAAATACCTGTTTGAACAAGGATCCTGCATCATGCCAAAAGCTTTGCTGATACCTCTCTATATGTGTTTACGTGAATCTGGATGTGTAACACAGTGCTGTGTAAAGTTTTGTATTGCATGCATATGCCAAAATCGGCGCAAACCAGGTACCCTTGTTATCAGTTATTTGGCATAGGCAAATACGTGAAATAGTTCTGTGGAACTAAAATACTATTTTCTGGACTTCATAATACCCGTCTGCAAAGACCGTGGAGCTGTAAGCACTGCGAGAGATTGGCAAAATATCTGGATAAGGTCAAATATTTGGTGGCTTTGATAGTCCATCATATGAGATAAGGGTGGGTGATCATTAAAGCTCCGGCTTTTGTCTGCTTTTCAAATATGAACTTGTGGTTTAACATTTGCTGCAACCCCATGAGTAACAGCTACAGCTAAGCGGGTGGTCCTTAACACTATCTTGTATAACCTAAGTAACCTCTATATTTCCTAAGCATTGTTGTTAATGCGCATACAATTGCATCACTTGCCTGTTGTCAGCGAAGCAACTTTTGTATCTACCACATATGATTTATGTTCACTAAAGTCCGTTTGTTTATACATACCGTTCTATTGTGTTTTGCACTAGATTTAGCACACGTATTGCTAACAACAATGCATTTGACTTAGATTGTTGTTGGAATGTATAACTCGGCTCGTTGCGTTCAATAATATATATTGAGAGATATGATTAAGGCGCGTCATGATTCATACGAGACTAACACACTAGCTTAGTATGAGAGTCCACCATAAAGCCATATCTTATTGATCATATAGAGAGAGAGTTTTCAATTTGCCCTCGCAACGAATAACCTAATAACAGACTTAATAATATAACAATAAGTTTATTTTGGATGGGTTAATCACATTTTCAATAAATGTATTTCTATAATCCGGTTATAACACAGTCATATTTGGTATTGATGTAAACTGATTTACGGCACGGTTTAAACGATTATACATACTTTGTGACATGTTGTCTATGCCGCGTTTATGATAAAATCGTTACCTCGAAATGGATGTCGAGAGGAGAGTGAAGTCGTGGTTGGGATTCTTTGGGTTTCGAATTGATCTAAATGAGAAACAGGACAGATGAAAATGACGTAGAGGCTTAGGTGATTGTAGTTACGTTTGAGCGGTTCATTTTAGGTGGTTGTTATGGTTGTTGGCTACATAGCGGTGTAGATGTTGCCAGAACTGGAACCCGCAGCTGTAGTGCAGGTGGATGAGACCACGAGGGCTCCTACGTCTTTGGCAATTTTCATATATTAGCCAGTTGGACTGCTGATGCGGCAGAGCATAAGGAAGATGTGGCTCGTTGTGAAGTTATCTGTGAATAATTGCGTAAGGAATAGCTAACTAAGCTAAGTTACTTAATTTATAAACATACGTCTCAATACAGAGTCATGTCCGTGTCACAATATTTACCCGAGGGATGGCATAGACAACGTTGTCTCCAATGAAGACCAAATTTGCATGTGATATATCCTGAAATTTGCTACATTTATATGCATCACACCATTCCATTTGTATGACGCAAGATCCACACACTGCCACAGAGAGCAGTTTTTTTGTAACCCTAGTGTAACCTAATAAATTGAGAAGATGCACACTGAAGACGTCTAATTCCGCTGCCGACTGATTGCCTATTTCGGCCATTGAATGCCAAGCAATGCCATTGAGAAGCTACCACAGTTACTATACCCATGTGATAAATATATTCACCATACAGCGGCAAATAAAATTGGAAGCATGTTGACAGCCCCAAAGACGATGTGAAAATGGACAGTAGCCTAATGTATTATGAACAGAAGTTATTCAAATGAGAATGAGAATGCGTACACAAGAGTATTAGACACAAACATTAAAATTTGAAGTAGGCCAGTTTCAAAACAGCACTGCATGCTAGCGGCTTCAAAGTAGCGCACCAACATATTTGCATAAATAATGACATTGTCCATTTTAATAAACAGCTGAACAGGCATGACACATTCTACATCCTAATGAGTGCAAAATATATGGCGGCATGAAAGTAGTAACTCCCCATGCATTTGAGATGCTCCGCTAGCTGCTTTTCCATGATACTGATTGTTGCATGTAGTGTACCCAATACTACAAAGGATTTATATTAGTCTTAAGTGTTACACCAATGTACTTGTAGTGGTTACAGGTATCATTTGCTCCTAGTTTATTAAAACGGCTTTCAAACGACAGCAACGAATTTAACTGCGTGAGAGGCAATATGGCATCCATTGGCAAGTGTGAAAAGGGCAACGATTCATAGAGCTCTTTGATTAACTGATCAACCACACGTACCATCTTACTCATTGGGTTAAGACCCACAGCAACTTTCTAGGCAAATCGAGACCCACATGAAGCATACTTGAACACCGCGAGAATGAGCCGACAGTGATGATAACTGCTGGTGTGCTTAAACAGGTCATGTTCACTAAGCCATTCCATGCCTGCATCATTAGTACTGGCAGCACGTCGAAGGCAAGTGTGTCCCGCGCGAGGCTAAATGAAGTAAGCAATCGTCCATTTTATCTAGGCGCGAACATATATTTGGGGCGGCATTTCCACTGAATTTCATTTGCATCATAACCTATGAAGCACTGTGCAGTGCATCTGGTTTGTATCATGCTGTGTATGCTGGCTAAACATGTGTTGCAGCCAGGGTTTTCCATGATTCAGTATTTCTGCAACAGAATGCAACTAACCGCTCGCATTCATCGAATGCCATAAATGCTCTGTGTAGCAGCGCCCTTTGGCAAGCAATATGCATATATCCCAAAACGTAACACAGGCGCGCACAAACGATGATATCAAAGAGATTGCAAAGGATTTTAATTTTGCTTTAATAATCGTGGTGTGTGACGCAAGACAGTGTAGGAGGATTAAAAAAGCTTATTCCGCATTTGGAAGCTCTATGTCTTGCAATGTATTTATCAAACTACAAAGCTCGTTCTATTTTCATGCGTAGTTGTATGCGCAAATGAAAACATGTCAGCTTACGTAGATACTTGATACACACGTTTCAGATTCGCATAGAGGGCTATGTATAACAGCATATATCAGTACCTTGGCCCAATTAAGCCATGCTCTATCTGGTATTTCCATTACGTAAGTGCCATTAGCTACAGTAATTGCTTCTTCTCCAGTACGTATTTTAGTCGGCGATAATCGTTACAATACATTATGTTAAAGTAATTAATGCTACGGAATATTTTGTCGGCTTAAAAGATTACTTCACAATACGTGAAAAACTACTACAAAGGCTGACATAATCGGAATAAGAAGCAAACGGCAATGAAGCTTCCAGTAAGCTAAATGAACAGAAAGTCACACCCTGTTTGCATATTTTGTCGGGGTTGGGTCTTTATCACCTGGATATTGCTGTAATCGTTGCACGTTTCCTAGGTACGAGAGTGTACCTGACCATTTTCACTATCAGTTATACCTGATTGGTTGGTAAGTACTAGCTCTACAAGCCGATGTATTTACATCCAATGGCATGGTTTGTTGTATACGTTCAGTGGACACATCCTGCTGAGTAAAGTCATGCAATGGTTACCTCAACAGATGAATATTTTAATAGCTTAATGTGTGGGTACGGTGTGGGAAGCTCGTCTGCTAGCCCATAATCATGGCATGTGAATAAATACCCTTCATGCATAAATATTAAGCATTTTTTTGGCGAACTTAATTGTGATCATCTTGTGCAATGGACAAATTCGATTAATATGAAATGCTTAGCTTTCGGCTATAAGAAGTGTTTTTTGCCATGTTCCTCTGACTGCAACCATTATTTGACTATTTGCCAATGAACAATCATCCCAATATTAAGACGATAGCAAACCTAAACATACAAGATTTACTATCATTGCTGAGACGGTAAGCTTACGTAAGCTTCACTCAAGACTGCAAGCTATGCTTTCTGAATATATGGATCTTTACCACAATACTCCGACGAAACAGTCATAATATGAATGAACAATGGGGTTCGACTGTAGATATGCATGCCAAATTGCAGTCTAACGGTTCATTCATTGACCGAATATATTGATATTACGACTCGATAGTGATGTTATCAGTGCATGATAGCGGTACTGTTTGAATGAAACTGAAGTTATCCAATTGGTAGATAAAAGGGATGTTTCTGAAAGCAACGATTACAAAATCAATAAATCGAATGAGAATTAAAATCTTGGAATTCGGAGATGTTAGGAGGAAACGAAATATTGCAATAGTATTATAATTCACACACACTCCATTTCTGTCTTTGTCTGTTAGTGTGTTATTTACAGCCAATTGTTGGATCCAATATAAGCTTGTGGTTCCCATTTGTTAGATACTGTGGATCACATCCAGCTCTGTCAAAATAAAAATAAAACCCGAGGGTTATTTTTTTTAAAAAGAATCCCAAAAGTGACCATAAGTTAAATTGCACATGATAGCGCCAACACATAGTATTGAGCTCCATCTCCCTGACTCTAAAAGCAATTAGTCTTGTTTTATCTGGCCATGCTGGCGTATCTACTTCAACCATATAAAAATATATGTCAGCTGTAAAAGGGAAAGTGAATCGCTTTTGTCCCTGAAGGTCCGGCAGGAATTGGGACCATTTTCGGACAAGAGCCTCCTTAGTATCCTGTTTTGCTTTGCGTGTAAAAACCTTATTCGTTACCCGCAAAATAATAACATGGTTTACGTGATTGGGTATGTCAGCATTTGCTGTTAAACATGAAAGAGTGCCGTGAAGTTATATTGCACCATTTGCCATTATCAGTGCACAAAACATCATGCATTGCCATTACATATTCATTAATGCCCAATTATGCCAAATATATATATGCAGGCATACAAAAATGGTTGTTGACGTACAAAAATATTTTCTATTTAAATCCAGACAAATTGAGTTAGCATATTTTGGATTGGTTATGACGGCGCAGTACTCGTCACTCTTATTAGCATTGCGCTTTTGTATTCAAGACAAAGTTATTATGCATCATAGTTCATCAATGAAAATGGTTTGTTGAATAACGCATCGCTTTCCTATTATATTAAACAAATTAACTGATCATGTTCAGCTGTTCTTTTATTTGAGCCTGAAGAAGCGCAATGTCATTGCGGTAAAAGTATCGGCTATGCAATTTAACTACAGACTGTTCACTCCAATACTATATAGTGCTCTATATTTGGGGCCAATCATTTATCCATATAAGACTCAAAAAAACGTATTTGCCAAAGGTGACTAACCTTCGAATCTGCCTTCATGTGCCATTGGCGTTGCTAAAGAGACCGCCAAAGTAAGTCTGCAAACAGAAGTGTTAATGACGCACAATTATATGGGCTGCCAAGAACTTATCTACAGGGTTAAATCGGTAAGTATGTAGCCAATTCCAGTGGCAATCAATAACGTTTGCTAAAAACTACCTCGTATGACTCTAATCACGGCCATCTGTAGAGGTGATGGGCAGTATGTTACTGATATTGTATTATAAAGCAACATAAACGCTAAATCAATCATTGCTCAGATAGTGATTTCAATGTAAAAGATAATTAATGTAACATAACAGACTTCGTACAGAATTATTATTATTCACCCGGGGTATGTGATATATTCGCAGCCTTATTGGCGGTGCTTTTGTTGTAAACACATACAATTGACGTCAGATAATTATCCTATCGAGACTATCGACATTCAGCTGACATAGCGTCTGATAACTCCTGATTCAGACATTTGTGAGGGGTTCTGTTGCAGACGAGGGGCCACTGCACAAGAACATTGGCTGTGATTGCAATTTGTACGAAATGTCCATGCACGTATCTCATGAATGGTGCAATGCCATTGATCGCATATGAATGACCTCACATTATGTGCAGCCAATCAAGGCTTATAATATAAGCAGATGAGAAAATAGCACGCCACGCAAAATTAAGACGTTAATCCAGTGTATTGGTAGTCACGCTACGCGTGTTCCATCAATGAAAAATTTAGTATCGAAGCTAGTCGGTTCCGGCAGCATCATTTCGATCATCATATGCTAACAGATTTCCCAGACGATGATATCGACGGTTTATAGCACAGATGGCTGAACCAACGTTTACGTAGAGACTGGAAAATGGCAACCAGCCGTACTCATTTGCAAATAGAGCGATATATACACAAATACACGGAATTCATATATTAAAGAAATATTCCATTGGCGGGGCTTTTTAGCACGCATGCTCATAAATACTGGTGATCACTGCTTCCATGATAAAGGAAAAACTAGAAGGGGGCTAATTGAACCAATATTCGCAGATAGAGAAAGATGCTTGTTTAAGAATCGCACGCATTGTTGCAGTATTATTATTCGTCGCAGAAGTTTTCGGAGGAAGGTGTCAGAATTAACCTGCAGATTCAGTTGGTATATAATCAAAGGTTCCTGAATAGAGTATTCACATGAATATCCTACGAGGTTGCGGGTCAGTTCGCCACCGGGAAGATAAGCCCCCGGGACGATAAGGCGCCAGCCCAACTACAGATTAGCCATCAAGGACCAACTTATTTAGAAGTGTTGACTATCCAACAGTTAGCATATTCAGCCAAATAGCCGAGAGCTCTAGAATATCTCCGAAGCCAACCTCTCTTGCCGATATGAACCCAGATAGGCAGCCCAAAGTGAGTGAAAAAGAAGAACCTCATCGCTCAACGGCGGATGGCCTATCCTTCTCCGTCACTTTATCCTAATTTAGTGCCCCCAACCACCCTGCTGAGGAATACGTTACTGACGAAACTTTACCCACTCAGACAAGGCGTCCTCGCAACCATTCCGTCCTAGTGAATGATGTTCTCTTGCGTCTGCCCAAAAATGAACTAATAGATGGCAAACTGACAAGCCTCACTCCCTAATGATGTATTCTTGTGTTTAGCATGCAGCGAAGCGTGGCCCTACCGATTTGTTCTCAAAGATGTCCGCGTGGATGAAAAGAGGCACTTACTCTATGCGTCACTCTACGCTGGATATAATGTCGCCAGCCAAGACTTGGTTTGTCGACTCCAGCCTCAGAGTTCGACATCCATTCACCTAACTGCTGAGTATGCATGGCTTCTTCAAGTCATGTGACTGGTTTTTTGTTTGATGAGCCGGAGGAGGAAGAAGGGTTAGAAGCGCGTCTTCAAAGGCCCAGGTTAAGACAGTCGTGACAGACTTTGGCTCTTACATGGTACGTGCTGTGATTGTTTTGGTTACGGTTACTTTGTATTCTTGCATTCTTGTCATGTATGTTATATGAATGTTGAATAAAGAGCCCGAGTTGTATCCAGTTATATGGATGCATGTGCGCGCTTTTAGTTCACATAACTCTATTTACTTTATATTGTCTATTCTTGTCATGTATATTTGCCATTTATATTCATATGTATGCAGATGTGCGCTGTTAGTTCATATTCCTCAATTTACTTCGTATTCATGTATTCGTGTCATGTATATTTGCATGTATACTTATATGACTGCATGTGTGAGCCTTTAGTTCATATTCCTCTATTTACTTCGTATTCTTTTTATTTTTCACTGGTGTGTTTTGATGTATGTTTTATGAATGATGGATAAAGAGCCCGAGTTGTATTGAATTATATGTATTTTCGTGTGCGCTTTAAATTCGTATTCCTTTATTGACATTGTATTCCTGGTTTTTTTCACTTGTTTTTATAAATGATCAATCATAACATTATATGCTACTTCCCTTAATAAAATACACCCCACATTCTTCTGGTGTTCGGTTTCTGTACATATACGCGTTTTATTCAAAAGCATATCGTCCCGAGACGGCGACCCGGGCAATTGCCTTGGCCGCCGAGTCCAAACGCCCTTACAGCACTCTATTTGGGGGCGATGGTGCGATGTATGGTTTCTCTCGACTGTAGACATTATGTATCAAATTGATATCATATCAACAGATACAAATTAATTAATACTGTTCATTTTATTAAATGAAATATGTACCATTCAGTATATAATGACTTTTATGACCTGCAATTTTCTGTTGAGAATGAAATGACTCTTTATCAAACGAATGCAATATATCAAACAACTGTTGAAAAAACTGTGTTAAAAAGGACATATGATGCAAATACAAAAACGGATATTCAGGCTCAAAGATCACGTTTTCGTCTTGAGAAATTTTGCGGACGTTAATAAGCATTTCTGAATTGGATGGCTAAGTGAACGTAATAAATGGCGTTAAACACATTTTGTAACTGTATTGTGGCATAGCATTGGGACGAAACTACATTGTTGGAATGTCATATATAGGTGGAGCCCAGGTCGTATTCAAACAATTGCCGTCGTCTTTTTTGTCATAAACAAAGAGTAGAGATTGCCCACACTAGACACAACGTAATTGGACAAACCGCAGTGTTCACCTGGCCGGTATTGCAACATCTAAAGAGGTTAAAATATATGGATATTAGAGAGCACATATTTTGCCACCGGGTTTCACGTTTTGAGGCCAAATGCGAGCCTAAGTTGTATTCATAGCGACTGGGTGGCTGCAAAATTTCAAGGGTATATTCACAGAACGCAATAAAACATATTACTGTATCTATGCGCAATATTATTACATAGCTAAATGAACTTAGCATTACAGGAACATATACTATTGAGCATAACATTATTGTCGACCTTATCGTCGTAGATTGGGTTAACAGTTAAGGCCAACATTTTATAACTTATTCCATTGAACATTTTATAGACCACTATGCAGATCAGAACTAAAAGAACAATCATTGCTATATATACCGCAATAGTATGCCATGTGTAGACAGCCTTAAGCTATGGTATAGCGAGCCATGATAGTGGTGATACTTGTATGGAAAGTACCCTATTTTCCTCTAGGGTGTCTTAAATGATCATTATTTAAAACCGCGATAAATACTGAGAGTGGAAGGTGGTGCTTTATGGCAGTCTGATGAGGTGACTGCTGAAGCTAAATCACATTCCATATATTCGATTAGGAGGTCTGCGAAATACAGCAATCGGTAAAATATGCCAAGTCAGCGACTTAAGGGGCAATATATGGGTATAATTGGATAACGTGACTTATATTGGGCATTCATCATCGATTGCAGCTGCACACAGCCTAGTTGTGTTCCAGCATTCGCTATCGGGCTAAGCAGAGTGCACACGTGTGGTATAGAGAGATATTGGTGTGTCTCGTAGTAATTGAAAACTATTGGACCTGATGGGCTGGCAACAATAACATTGGTCGCAGCCTTGTGCAAAATAACTATCAGATGCAGATTGAACCTATTCAGAACATTAGGTCCTTTACAGCCAAGCGAACCGCCACCTAGCATCTTAATAAATACGTTTAGCAAAGGAAATTTGTAGCGCCGCCCGCACGCGCGCTAAATTATTTTGCTTGCTGGACCAAACAAAACTGGAGGCGGTTAAATTAACACATGTGCTGATCCATTCTTTTGGTAGCACATGCCGTTGGTTGCCAGCGAAATGATGTGCAACTTACATCGCGGCTACTAGAAAAAATTGGTACCACCTTTCAATACCACCCCATAGTCTGTTAGATCTTAACATGTGGAAGATGAGAATTTAACAGAGCATTGGGTGAGTAATGCTTATTATTATAATGATATTTGACGGCCATTTAGATATTATACATAAAGCAAATGTATATTATGGATCATTTCAATAGTCCTATATTATAGCCGGGAATGATGCCATTCTGTAAATTCTGGACGTGCAAATATAACCAAGCTTAGCAGTAAGTTTATTGCACGGTACTATCATAATAGTGTAGTTTCAGGGGTGATGGTATTTTGAATATTAACCGATGTAAATATGGAGATCGCAATGACTTTGCTCATGCCATGTGAGATTTTATTATCCGACATCATAATTTGATGGCAAGTCAATTCTTCACCGATGTAAAACCTTTGTTTCATGAAAGCGTCTAAATACAAGCTACTGTGCCGTGCATAACTATGAAAGCATTGAATCAAAAACAATAAATGGAAGTTTAAGTGATCAACTTTTCATATCTCATGGTTGAGATAAAAACGAGACTAGTTTTATTTTGAATACTATCCGCTAAAGTATAATGTAGGAACTACCTCAACTAACCTTCGATCACTGTTCATCCAACTAGAGGGGTCGTTTTTTTATAGTACTAACGATACAGATATCCTGAAGCATTATGTTTCCCATCTCCTTTTGACATGGAAGCGTTCTTATCAATAACATTTAATGTTGGAAACCTTGACCGTCATCATTACAGCTTTTTATTGCTTGACATATATGTGCAACAGGCGTGAGCTAGCGTCCGATCGGTTTCGCGACGCCAATCCGAATTGAGTAATTATCAGACTTTGAACCTGTGACTTTTTTTATAAGGTAATGTCATAATGACACTTGATCTATAAAATGCGTTTCATGACAGATGCTAAATAGAAACATGAACGTGGAAAGGCCGAGCAACTGCTCAGGCTTAGCTGTTCTTTTATTTGCGTCTGAAGAAGCGTCATGTCATTGCGGTAAAATGCATCCGCTATGCAATTTAACTACAGGCTGTTCACTCTATAATCATATAGTGCTCTATATTTGGGGCCCTTCATTTATCCATATAAAAGGACTCCAGAGAAAACACGTATTTGCCAAAGGTGACCAACCTACCGATTCTGCCTTCATATGCCATTAGCGTTGCTGAATAGACCGTCCAAGTAAGCCTGCAAACAGAAGTGTTGTTGACACACCATTATATGGGCTGCCTTGTACTTCACGAGGCTAAGTATCTATTAAAATGAGCTTTTTGGTTTTAATTTGGCTGAACAAAAACCACCTGGTATGACTCTAAACTATATGTATGATTGGCCGTATGCTAATGATATTGTATTATAAAGTAACATTAACTTTAAGCTTAATCAATCTTTATTCAGATATTGATTTTAATGTGAAAGATAATAAATCTTACATAACAGACTTCGTGCAGGATTGATATTACTATTCAATTAAGGTAGGTGGTATTTTCGCAGCCTTCTTGGTGGTGCTATTGTTGTAAAGACAAACAAAGGACGTCAGGTAATTATCCCATCGAGACTTTTGACAATCAGCCGAATATATTGTCTGATAACGCCTGATTCAGACATTTGTGACGGTTTCTATTGTAGACGAGGTGTTACTGCTAAAGAACATTGCACTCAATTGCAATTTTGACGAAATGTCCATGAACTTATTATAACACGTAGCACTTGAATTGTGCAATACGATTCATCGCATATGAATGACGTCACTTCGTGTAGAGCCAATCCAAGCTTATAGTATTACTTTTGAGTTTGAGATATAGAAGGCGGCTTGATAACCTAAAGGCAAATTGTAGCGTACAAATATGACCTACGTGACAAATATATCATACTTTAGTGTCCAGATACTTCGATAGAAAAAATTTCGCCCACTACTACATTGTTCTTGTGCAATCTTTAGCGAATAGATAATCAACTATAGTTACCAACACTTAAGAGTTTGTAGCAGGGACTTGACGGTACTAGCGTTCAATGGTTTACGTAATACCTGCATAATTGAAGGAATGGATTTTGGAAAGCACTGAAGGAAATTAGCACGGCACGCAAAATTAAGACATTAATCCAATGTATTGGTAGTCACGCTACACCTGTTCCAACAGTGAAAAGTCGTACATCGAATCTAGTCGGCTCCGGCAGCATCATTTCGATCACCATAAAACGTTTCCCAGACGATTATATCGACAGTGTGTAGCACAGATGACAATGTTGACGGTTAAACTAACGTTTACGTAGCACAAAGAAAATGGCAACCAGCCGTGCTCATTTCGCAATTAGAGTGATTTATTCATAAATACATCCAATTCATATATTAAAGAAATAGAAGGGCGTTAATTGTACTAACATTCACATATCGAGAAGGATGCTCGTTGTAGAATCTCTTGTATTGTTGCAGTATTATTATTTGTCGCAGAAGTAATTGGAGGAATGTGTCAGAATTAACTTACAGATCCAGTTGGTATATAATGAACAGCTGACTTAAGGAATACTACCTCGATGCCCTGCTTGATAAGGCTAATCAGATGCATGCTCTGGATAAGCTTATCTCTTCGTCGTCATAACCACAGGTGCATCTTTGTGAGTTCCCTCAGAACATGAACACTATTAAAATGAAATCCAACTGAACATATCAATTGTGCGTATTATCAACACCTATCATTAATTTGAGATAATCCATGGTATGGGACAAGATGAAGCATCGTTAGACTGTGCCATTTGTTGTTGGTATTGTGTTTGACATTGGACATGTTGTTGACTGACTTCGATAACACATAACACCATGGCTGGTTTATTGAAACACAAAGACTATGTTCGTATGATTACTACATTACAATGCAGATGCATGTTGTACAGCCGCACCTACATCTGGAGTCGTGCAGCCCGCTACGCTGTTACTATTGTTTTTTTAAGCTACTCACTAACACATATTGCAGATACATTCTCGATCCGCATTGTGCTGTCATGACGCAGGCAAGCTTGCAGATTACATAAATGTATCATTTCCCTTCGAGTGTCGTTATAAAGATGTCAGCTTATGACATTGCGTAGTGCATATTAAAAAAATATCCATGCACGCTACATTACAATAGTCAATGCGTACTTATCGAAAATGACTATCTTCTTTAAACTTAAGCAGATGGAACCCGTGGCAGCACATGTCAATGCAACTATTAAGCTTTGAATATATCTTAAAATCGGACAATCAGTGACGCAGGAACATAAAAATAAAATCACTTTAAGCGGCTTTTTTGTGTAATCACTTCAAAGTATTTTTTGTTTGCCATTCGAGATACATAATGATGGTCTGTAAAAACATCACAAAATTGGTAAGTCAAAAAAATAAAATCAAAGCTCACATGGTTAACGGGAGTCTTACACAATAGTAACAGAGCATCAGTTTGTGTCTTGATGCCTCCTTGCAGCATAATTGACGTCAATCCTTATCCGGTTAACATACTGACTATCGACAGTTGCCTAGCACATGCATCAGTAATTTACAATATGAACCAAGTGATCATGGCTATGATTAGTTCGCTGTTGTGGATGCGCTACATTAGTAGTTAGTTATGCCAGCTTTTGATCAGAAATAATCGTGCAAGGGCTTTGCGTTGTAGAATAACGGACCGGCATGAGAATATGTGCTCTTCCATAAAAGCATATCATCTACTGCATGCACTTATTGGCCTTTCAAAATTGTCTACTTGGTAATGATAATCGAAACACAGACCATTTCACGTGGTATATTATACTGCCAGGTCATTAGAATAGTGGATTAACAGGATATGCATGAACAACTGAATATCTAAAGTCACAAAATATCTGGCAATAAATTTTTCCCGGGCACAAGTTTGTACAAAGAACCGACTCTTACAAAAATATGCTGCTTAATACTCGTATGTTGAGGTCAGGTACATACCTCACCATTCGCAACTGAGGCAACATCAATACCACCACAACAAATACATGAGGGAATGTTCAGCATGACATGACTCATTGAACCGCACAATCGTTGAGCCCACTCCACTGAATCAAAGAGAGCCTGTAATAATTGCTTGTTGATAGGTTCTACCTTTGTATGATCATACAAAATTTGAATTATGTCTTAAGATTTGGCGCATTGCGATCCAATCCAGAGGTAAAACATAGTCATATCCTAAACAACAATGATATTAACTGATTTTCGATATTGTGAGGCTGTGCTCATATTCGTGGCGACATACTTATATATAGATGTCCCCTAGGGAGATTTATATATTAAGCTAATTAATATGATACATATTAGACTCTATATATATCTATATATATATATATATATATATATTTATCATATATATATATATATATATATATATATATTTATATATATATATAGATATGCATATATATATATCTATATCTCTGCATATACAAGTAAATACATATATATATATACTATACATATACATATATATAAATAAATATCATTTATATATATATTTGTATATATATACATATTTAGATCTAGATCTAATATTATATCGACCTCTCTATAAATACATTCATACTATATATATAAGGATATATATTTATATATATATATGTATGATATCTAATATTTTCATATATCTCCTTTATCTATGTATATTCCTCTTTCTCTAAATACTATATTTTTATCTCTATAGCCATCTCTCTATCTATCTCTACGATATATCTCTATCTCTCCTCTCCTTCCATACGAAGCACTTGTTTCAATCTCCACCTCTCTCTCTCTCTCTCTCCTTCTATTAACTGAGTGCATGTATTAATACACATTTATGCATATATAATAAATATTATATATATATATTAATATATATGTACAAATCGATTGTAATATATCTGAATAAATATGTATATATATATGTGTATATAATATATATACGTTTGTATATATATAGATATATACATATCTATATTCCTATATGTTATACCAGCGTTTAATATATATATATATATCAAATATATATATATATAGATAGATGAGGGAAATATTTATGCTATTGTATAAATTTATATATTTTCATATATATATACATTTATATATATACATATATAGAGTTTATCTATTTCTTTGTTTCTCTCTTTCTCTCTCTCTCTCTTATCTCTATATCTCTCTCTCTTTCTCTCCCTCTTTCTCTTTTCCTCCCCCATTTTATTTAGAGTGTTTTCGTTGAGACTATTGATACGAAGCACTTCAATGATGAGTGCATCTCTTTTAAACAATATGATACATTTTGTCATATACCAGCGTCAAGAGAGAGCGCTTTGTGTTTATACATTCTTTCTGGCCGATGAATAATCACTCCGATATATCGCCGTCAGGGTAACTTATAATCATCGAATCTATTTAGCTTACTTGAAGCTGCTTAAGAAGATTTCGTGGGCGGAAGCACAATGAACTCTAATGCTTAGTTTATGTGCTCATCCCGCACCGAAATAGTATACCATGTGTGGATAGCCATAAGCTACGGTACAGCGAGTCATATAAGTGTTGATACTCGTATGAAAAGTACAATATTTACCTCTTGGCTGTCTTCACTGATCCTTATTTAAAACAGCGATAAATGCTGAATGTTGTAGCTGGTTCTTTATGGCAGTCTTATGAGGTGACTGCTGAAGCAAATTCGCATCCCAGATATTTGATTAGGAGGTTTGCGAGATACAGCAATCGGCTGATTATACCAATTCAACGTCTAAAGGGGCAATAGATGGGTAATTTGATAACCTGACTTATATTGGGCATTCATCGTCGACTGCAGCTGCACACAGCCTACGTGTGTTTAAGCATTCGCTATCCGGCACAGCACAGTTCACATGTGTGGTATAGAGAACTAAAGGTGTGTCTCAAAGCTGGTAATAGAAAACAGTATCAACTATTGTGATGGCAACCATCAAATCAGACGCAGCTTTGTGTTAAAATAAACAGCAGATTCAGATTGAATCAATTCAAATACTTAGGCCCCGTCCCAACTCAGCAAACTACAACCTAGCATCTTAATGAATAGGTTTACCACCGAGAATTTGTAGAGCCGCCTGCTTGCATGCTAAATGATTTTGTTTGCTAGACAAAACAAAACTTAACACATGTGCTGATCCATGCTTATTGTAGCACATGCAGTTGGCTGCCAGCAAAATAATGTGCAACTTGCATCACGGCTACTTTTAACAACAGGTCGAACTGATACCGCCTCCGAGGACCACCTCATGGTCTGTTACATCTTAATATGTGGCGTTTTCTGCAAGTTGCTTAGACATGATATATCAATTGCGCTTTGACAAACTTCGTTATTGAAGTTATTTGTGTTTACTTGACTTACCAATATCGGTCTTTTAAAATTGTACAGCTAGGAACCGTGCGCAGTGCTTGCAATGATTAAGGATGTCGAATATATAGGGTGAAATTGGTCATTGTATTGATTGATGCACTCATGTTAACCCGTGGGTCGTGTCATGTGATTTTAAACGCAAACTGTCGGTTCCTCTGCTTTTTTTTTCAGCCAGATTTTAAGGCTTTTATTTAAAACATTGAAATAAAGAATAACGTGCACTACAAATACACCGTTTTCACTAACGCTATCTATTGTTGCCGCTTGGCTTAACAAATGGGTTACATATTTTTCGCTTGAGATACGACAGAGCTACCAGTGTATCAAGCTTTTTGCGTAGACACTCTGCAACCGGTGGACCGTACTATAATGTTGATGCGGTCTGGTCAGCCGACAGAATGAACTGCACGAGGTTGAAGTGATACCAGTTATTACAAATCCCTCTCAGAGGATGATGATAATTCCACGGATCATTGTTTGAATGATGTTGATTATCATAATGACATTTGACCACTATTTAGATATTATAAACATCGTAAATACATATCTTTTGGTCAATGCACAAGTGCTATATCATAACTAGGTGAGCGCTGCAAAGAAACTGCGTATTTAGTGCGCTTTCTGGAATACTATTTTTGGATAGAGATCACCGTTAGTCGACTGCAACATTTCATGCTTGACGACAGGAGAAATGAATTTAAGACTATAACACATATTTGCAGATTCAATTTACCATTCTCGATTTGAAGTTCAAGGTTTCCAATATTGCAACATACCCTGTCTGGTGAGTAATATGAGTAGCTAAAATGTACTGGCTCTGTGTTATGAGAGGGCGCATTGAGTACGTACATACCTCCAGGCCGATGAATAATCACTCGGATCCATCGGCGTGAGGATAACTGACAATATACCAATCTATCTAGCTTACATGCAGCTACTAAAAAAGATTTCGTGAACGGAAGCACAAGGTCCAGTGATGCATTAGATTATGTGCTCATCCCGCACCGCAATAGTATGCCATGTGTAGACAGCCATAAGCTATGGCATAGCGAGTCATATAAGTGGTGATACTCGTATGAAGAGTGGAAGCTGATGCTTTAGTGCAGTCTGATGAGGTGACTGCCGACGCAAAATCACATTCGGTAAAATAAACGTGTTAAGGGGCAATAGATGGGTAATTGGATAACGTGACTTATATTGGGCATTCATCGTCGATTGCAGCTGCACACAGCCTACATGTGTTCAAGCATTCGCTATCAGGCTCAGAACAGTGCACGCGTGTGGTATAGAGAGATAGGACTTAACAACATCGGTGTCTAATGACACGGGAACAGGCTTCAGCAAGGGAAGCCATACGAGCCACATGATAACATTTTTTCCTGCTCCTGCTAAATCAGGACCTTATATGATGCTGTAATAAACTGATTGATTATCTATTTAAATATATTCAGTCTGATTCATGCAATTGTTAAAAATATTTTCACGAAACATATAGGCAGAGGCCCAAGGGGTCAAATCAGTATTTCGAGATTGGCAGAGATAGCTTATCCAGTACTTTGTTTATCCACGTTAAGACCAAGGTATTTCAGGTGGGACAGACCTGGCATTAAACGCGCTTACAGTGCTCCCAGGTTACAAATAATTATGGTACTTACGCCAATCCAATCTGCAATAGAGTGCTTGGTTAAACAACAATCTGTAATTCTCTGCTACATTCCACACCCTGTCTGGTGAGTTATATGAGCAACTATAATATAATGGATGCTAAGAACTCGAATGGTGATTGAACCTCTTTCATATTCTATTATGCATTTTTTCATATGTGATTGCTAAAGGGGGCGCAAAGAGTACGTATATTGGTATAGGCCGATGAATAATCACTCGGATCTGTCGCCGTTAAGGGTACTAACAATCTATATCAAGTATCTACCAACCCTTTGAAACAAAACAACGCTTGCGGATGTGCAAGTAGGATATCCTGCGTGTTATGGTGGAGTAATGAGGGATCGTGTACAAATGTAAATGGTATATGCCATTATTCAGCCGTCACACATCATCCGTCAATAGAGCTCACCAGATACTTTATTATTTCAAACATTGATCTCTTAAACTTCAGTTGGCGCTGTCGATAAAGCGACGTTGGATATTCACTGTGAACCCGTTGCTAGCTATAAGCCTATGCGCGTTCTACGTGTCAAACGGTAGTCAGACGACCTACAAATCAATCATTAGATACAAATCTGTTTAGCTTACTTGCCGTTACTAAAGGGGATTTCGTAGACGGAATCACAATGACCACTGATACATTAGTTTATGTGCTTATCCCGCACCGCAATAGTATGTCAGCCGTTTATGTGTAGACAACCATTAGCTACGGTATAGCGAATCAAACAAGTGGTGATACTTTATGAAAAGTACCTGATTTACCCCTGGGCTGTCTTTACTGAACCTTATTGAAAACCGAGATAAATGCAGCATTTGGTCAAATAGATCAAGTCAGCGACTTAAAGGGCAATGAATTGGTATTATGAAAACGATAATGGGCATTAATTATTGATTGCAGCTGCACACAGCCTAGCTGTGTTCAAGCATTCGCTATCAGGCTCAACACAATGCACAGGTGTGGAATAGAGTAATATAGGTGTGTCATATGACTAATAAGTGAAAACTGTAAAAACAATTGAACTGGCAACCACGAAATTGGATGCAGCCTTGTGTCAAAATAACTATCAGATGTAGATTGAATCCATTCAAATAGTGAGGCCCCGATCCAGCCGAGCAAACCGCATCCAAACATCTTAATAAATAGGCTTACTTACCGGTATTTGTAGCGCCTGCTGCACGCATGCTAAATCATATTGCTTGCTGGACCAAGCAGTCGTGAAATTGACTGCGCTGGTCCATGCTTTTGGTGGCACATGCAGTTGGTTGCCAGCGAAATAATGTGGAACATGCATCACGGCTGTTAGGAGCAGCAAGTAAAATTGATACCACCTCCAAAGACCACCTTATAGTCTGTTAGATCTTAACATGTGGAAAATGCTAATATTATAATGACATTTCACGGCCATTTGGATATTATACAAATAGCAAACGCATATTATGGGTCATTTCACTAGTGGTAAATGGGCGTTGTCAAGAGACTCACAGTTATTCGACTTAAACATTCCATGCATTACGACGTGATAAATGAACCCAACACCATGTGTTTGAGCATTCTGGGCCCCAACGCGCTCACCTTAGACAGGGAATTGCAATACCACATCCCTGCCGTAAATGTCGAGTAGGGGCGACTAGTGAACCATGTCTCTTCAAACGAGGTTGGGAGCCCAGAGTGAGGTAGAAATGGTAGTTTATTATTTCGAGGCTTGATTCTATGCCAACAAACCCCAGCACCTACCACCCCCCCCACCCCTACCCCGACACTCATAAAGCGGTTTTTGAGCCATCCATTGCATCTATTGTAGATATTTGGTCCAGCTCTGGTAAGTAGTTTCTTGTTTGTGGTGGGGACAACCCAGCGATAGCTCACCCTCATATCTGACTGCGTCATTCAGCATTACAGCTTATATCTTGGATAACGCTATCGCACCAGAACATGTTGTTCTTAAAACCGTCCCCTACGGCATGTCTTAAATCCACAAATAAGTTCCTAAATTACAAAAATACATCGTGTATACGTTCCTATTGCCAAAGACAGGGTCCATTAAACCCCAGGGGTTAACATTTGACGTTGTCGTTCATTCATCATACATATTAATCGCGAAGGCAACATATGTGACTGGTACCATACATTTGTTATAATCACTTGTAGCAACGTTCAAAGAGAAAAACATATATAAACAGTCTGAGAGCTTGTAGCAGAATATACTTTCCACTTATTGATATACTACGAATGGGCACCACCTCATTACACGCTGACTTTCCGCAATCTGTCCAAAAACACAGTATATCAATGTGCCGTCGAATGGCTGGTTGAAATACGCCAAAATGCGACTCACACTGATCAGAAGATCCATATAAAAGGACTCCAGAGAAAACACGTATTTGCCAAAGGTGACTAACCTACCGATTCTGCCTTCATATGCGATTAGCGTTGCTGAATAGACCGTTCAAGTAAGCCTGCAAACAGAAGTGTTGTTGACACACCATTATATGGGCTGCCTTGTACTTCACGAGGCTAAGTATCTATTGAAATGAGCTTTTTGGTTTTAATTTGGTAGGTAAGTAGCCAATTCCACTGGCAATAAATAACGTTGGCTGAACAAAACCACCTGGTATGACTCTAAATTATATGTAATGATATTGTATTATAAAGTAACATTAACTTAAAGCTTAATCAATCTTTATTCAGATATTGATTTTAATGTGAAAGATAATAAATCTTACATAACAGACTTCGTGCAGGATTGATATTACTATTCAATTAAGGTAGGTGGTATTTTCGCAGCCTTATTGGTGGTGCTATTGTTGTAAAGACATACAAAGGACGTCAGGTAATTATCCGATCGAGACTTTTGACAATCAGCCGAAATATTGTCTGATAACGCCTGATTCAGACATTTGTGACGGTTTCTATTGTAGACGAGGTGTTACTGCTAAAGAACATTGCACTCAGTTGCAATTTTGACGAAATGTCCATGAACTTATTATAACACGTAGCACTTGAATTGTGCAATACCATTCATCGCATATGAATGACGTCACCTCATGTAGAGCCAATCCAAGCTTATAGCATTACTTTTGAATTTGAGATATAGAATGCGGCTTGATAACCTAAAGGCAAATTGTAGCGTACAAATATGACCTACGTGACAAATATATCATACTTTAGTGTCCAGATACTTCGATAGAAAAAATTTCGCCCACTACTACATTGTTCTTGTGCAATCTTTAGCGAATAGATAATCAACTATAGTTACCAACACTTTAGAGTTTGTTGCAGGGACTTGACGGTACTAGCGTTCAATGGTTTACGTAATACCTGCATAATTGAAGGAACGGATATTGGAAAGCACTTAAGGGAATTAGCACGGCACGCAAAATTAAGACATTAATCCAATGTATTGGTAGTCACGCTACACCTGTTTCAACAGTGAAAAGTCGTACATCGAAGCTAGTCGGCTCCGGCAGCATCATTTCGATCACCATAAAACGTTTCCCAGACGATTATATCGACAGTGTGTAGCACAGATGACAATGTTGACGGTTAAAATTACAGTTTACGTAGCACAAAGAAAATGGCAACCAGCCGTGCTCATTTCGCAAATAGAGTGATTCATTCATAAATACATCCAATTCATATATTAAAGAAATAGAAGGGCGTTAATTGTACTAACATTCACATATCGAGAAGGATGCTCGTTGTAGAATCTCTTGTATTGTTGCAGTATTATTATTTGTCGCAGAAGTAATTGGAGGAATGTGTCAGAATTAACTGACAGATCCAGTTGGTATATAATGAACAGCTGACTTAAGGATAACTACCTCGATACTCTGCTTGATAAGGCTAATCAGATGCATGCTCTGGATAACCTTATCTCTTCGTCGTCATAACCACAGGCGCATTTTTGTGAGTTCCCTCAGAACATGAACACTATTAAAATGAAATCCAACTGAACATATCAATTGTGCGTATTATCAACACCTATCATTAATTTTAGATAATCCACGGTATGGGACAAGATGAAGCATCGTTAGACTGTGCCATTTGTTGTTGGTATTGTGTTTGACATTGGACATGTTGTTGACTGACATCGATAACACATAACACCATGGCTGGTTTATTGAAACACAAAGGATATGTTCGTATGATTACTACATTACAATGCAGATGCATGTTGTACAGCCGCACCTACATCTGGAGCCGTGCAGCCCGCTACGCAGTTACTATTGTTTTTTTAAGCTACTGACTCATATTGCAGATACATTCTCGATCCGCATTGTGCTGTCATGACGCAGGCAAGCTTGCAGATTACATAAATTTATCATTTCCCTTCGAGTGTCGTTATAAAGATGTCAGCTTATGACATTGCGTAGTGCATATTAAAAAATATCCATGCACGCTACATTACAATAGGCAATGCGTACTTATCGAAAATGACTATCTTCTTTAAACTTAAGCAGATGGAACCCGTGGCAGCACATGTCAATGCCACTATTAAGCTTTGAATATATCTTAAAATCGGACAATCAGTGACGCAGGAACATAAAAATAAGATCACTTTAAGCGGCTTTTTTGTGTAATCACTACAAAGTATTTTTTGTTTGCCATTCGAGATACATAATGATGGTCTGTAAAAACATCAATAAATTGGTATGTCAAGAAAATAAAATCAAAGCTCACATGGTTAACGGGAGTCTTACACAATAATAACAGAGCATCAGTTTGTGTCTTGATGCCTCCTTGCAGCATAATTGACGTCAATCTACATCCTTATCCGGTTAACATACTGACTATCGACAGTTGCCTAGCACATGCATCAGTAATTTACAATATGAACCAAGTGATCATGGCTATGATTAGTTCGCTGTTCTTGATGCGCTACATTAATAGTTAGTTATGGCAGCTTTTGATCAGAAATAATCGTGCAAGGGCTTTGCGTTGTAGAATAACGGACCGGCATGAGAATATGTGCTCTTCCATAAAAGCATATCATCTACTGCATGCACTTATTGGCCTTTCAAAATTGTCTACTTGGTAATGATAATCGAAACACAGACCATTTCACGTGGTATATTATACTGCCAGGTCATTAGAATAGTGGATTAACATGATATGCATGAACAACTGAATATCTAAAGTCACAAAATATTTGGCAATAAATTATTCCCGGACACAAGTTTGTACAAGGAACCGACTCTTACCAGAATATGCTGCTTAATACTCGTATGTTGAGGTCAGGTACATACCTCACCATTCGCAACTGAGGCAACATCAATACCACCAAAACAAATACATGAGGGAATGTTCAGCATGACATGACTCATTGAACCGCACAATCGTTGAGCCCACTCCACCGAATCAAAGAGAGCCTGTAATAATTGCTTGTTGATAGGTTCTACCTTTGTATGATCATGCAAAATTTGAATTATGTCTTAGGATTTGGGGCATTGCGATCCAATCCAGAGGTAAAACATAGTCATATCCTACACAACAATGATATTAATTGATTTTCGATATTGTGAGACTGTGCTCAGGTTCCTGGCGACATACTTACCTTAGATGTCCCTGTCGCGGATTTAATTAAGCTAATGAATATGATAATAAATATAAATATATATATAAATAAAACACACACATATATATATATATATATATATATATATATATATATATATATATAAATATATATATATATATATGTATATATATAGATATATATATATATATATATTTATATATATATATGTCTAAAGATATTTATATATAAATATTTATATCTACATATATAAAAATATTTATATACATACATATTTATATATATACATATATATATTTATATATATATAAAATATATATACATACATATTTTCATATATAAATACATAAATATATATATATATTATATATATATAGATATGTGAATATAATACAAATGCATATATATATATATATATATATATATATATATGCATATACAAATAAATACATATATATATATATAATATATATATACATATATATATATATAAATATATATATCTATATATTTGTATATATATATATATATATCTATACTTTTAAATATATATTTCCCTATCGATATATATATAAATACATACATATATATATATAAAATATATATTTGTATAATAAATATATGTATGTATATAAACATTTTTTTAAATATATACCTATATATTTATATTAACATAAATACATATATTTTTTAAATCTATATAGAAATATATATATATGTATATATATATATATATATATATTAATACTTATATTTATATCTATATATATATATCTCTATTAATATATATATATATTCAAATATATATATGTATTCAAATATATGTATAGATATGTATATATGTAAATATTTATGTATGCATATATATATAGATATATATATATTCACATATATATATATACATTTATATATATACATATATATATTTATATATATATATTAATATATATATATTTAAATATATATATATATCATATATATATACAAATATATATATATACATATATATATATGTATCATATATATATATAAATATATATATATATATATACTTAACATGTTTATATATTTATATATATATATAAATATATATACATATATATATTCATATATATATATTTATATATATATTTATGTTTTCATAAACAGCATTTTATTAGAGTGTTTGTTGAGACTCTTGATACGAAGCACTTCAATGATGAGTGCATGTCTTTAAAATAATATGATGCATTTTGTCATATACCAGCGTTTAGAGAGGTCGCTTTGTGTTTGTACATTCTTTCTGGCCGATGAATAATCACTCGGATATATCGCCGTCAGGGTAACTAATAATCATCGAATCTATTTAGCTTACTTGAAGCTGCTTAAGAAGATTTCGTGGGCGGAAGCACAATGACCACTAATGCATTAGTTTATGTGCTCATCCCGCCCCGAAATAGTATACCATGTGTGGATAGCCATAAGCTACGGTACAGCGAGTCATATAAGTGTTGATACTCGTATGGAAAGTACAATATTTACCTCCTGGCTGTCTTTACTGATCCTTATTTAAAACAACGATAAATGCTGAAAGTGGTAGCTGGTGCTTTATGGCAGTCTGATGAGGTGACTGACGAAGCAAATTCGCATCAGATATTTGATTAGGAGGTTTGCGAGATACAGCAATCGGCTCATTATACCAATTCAACGTCTAAAGGGGCAATAGATGGGTAATTTGATAACCTGACTTATATGGGGCATTCATCGTCGACTGCAGCTGCACACAGCCTACGTGTGTTTAAGCATTCGATATCCGGCACAGCACAGTTCACATGTGTGGTATAGAGAACTAAAGGTGTGTCTCAAAGCTGATAATAGAAAACTGTATGAACTATTGGGATGGCAACCACCAAATCAGACGCAGCTTTGTGTTAAAATAAACAGCAGATTCAGATTGAATCAATTAAAATACCGTCCCAACTCAGCAAACCGCAACCTAGCATCTTAATGAATAGGTTTACCACCGAGAATTTGTAAAGCCGCCTGCTTGCATGCTAAATGATTTTGTTTGCTGGACAAAACAAAACTTAACACATGTGCTGATCCATGCTTATTGTAGCACATGCAGTTGGCTGCCAGCAAAATAATGTGCAACTTGCATCACGGCTACTTTTAACAACAGGTCGAACTGATACCGCCTCCGAGGACCACCTCATGGTCTGTTACATCTTAATATGTGGCACTGAAAAGCCCATTACACGCCCGCCTGTCCCGGTGCATTTTCTGCAAGTTGCTTAGACATGATATATCAATTGCGCTTTGACAAACTTCGTTATTGAAGTTATTTGTGTTTACTTGACTTACCAATATCGGTCTTTTAAAATTGTACAGCTAGGAACCGTGCGCAGTGCTTGCAATGATTAAGGATGTCGAATATATAGGGTGAAATTGGTCATTGTATTGATTGATGCACTCATGTTAACCCGTGGGTCGTGTCATGTGATTTTAAACGCAAACTGTCGGTTCCTCTGCTTTTTTTTTCAGCCAGATTTTAAGGCTTTTATTTAAAACATTGAAATAAAGAATAACGTGCACTACAAATACACCGTTTTCACTAACGCTATCTATTGTTGCCGCTTGGCTTAACAAATGGGTTACATATTTTTCGCTTGAGATACGACAGAGCTACCAGTGTATCAAGCTTTTTGCGTAGACACTCTGCCAACCGGTGGACCGTACTATAATGTTGACGCGGTCTGGTCAGCCGACAGAATGAACTGCACGAGGTTGAAGTGATACCAGTTATTACAAATCCCTCTCAGAGGATGATGATAATTCCACGGATCATTGTTTGAATGATGTTGATTATCATAATGACATTTGACCACTATTTAGATATTATAAACATCGTAAATACATATCTTTGGTCAATGCACAAGTGCTATATCATAACTAGGTGAGCGCTGCAAAGAAACTGCGTATTTAGTGCGCTTTCTGGAATACTATTTTTGGATAGAGATCACCGTTAGTCGACTGCAACATTTCATGCTTGACGACAGGAGAAATGAATTTAAGACTATAACACATATTTGCAGATTCAATTTACCATTCTCGATTTGAAGTTCAAGGTTTCCAATATTGCAACATACCCTGTCTGGTGAGTAATATGAGGGCGCATTGAGTACGTACATACCTCCAGGCCGATGAATAATCACTCGGATCCATCGGCGTGAGGATAACTGACAATATACCAATCTATCTAGCTTACATGCAGCTACTAAAAAAGATTTCGTGAACGGAAGCACAAGGTCCAGTGATGCATTAGATTATGTGCTCATCCCGCACCGCAATAGTATGCCATGTGTAGACAGCCATAAGCTATGGCATAGCGAGTCATATAAGTGGTGATACTCGTATGAAGAGTGGAAGCTGATGCTTTAGTGCAGTCTGATGAGGTGACTGCCGACGCAAAATCACATTCGGTAAAATAAACGTGTTAAGGGGCAATAGATGGGTAATTGGATAACGTGACTTATATTGGGCATTCATCGTCGATTGCAGCTGCACACAGCCTACATGTGTTTCAAGCATTCGCTATCAGGCTCAGAACAGTGCACGCGTGTGGTATAGAGAGATAGGACTTAACAACATCGGTGTCTAATGACACGGGAACAGGCTTCAGCAAGGGAAGCCATACGAGCCACATGATAACATTTTTTCCTGCTCCTGCTAAATCAGGACCTTATATGATGCTGTAATAAACTGATTGATTATCTATTTAAATATATTCAGTCTGATTCATGCAATTGTTAAAAATATATTTCACGAAACATATAGGCAGAGGCCCAAGGGGTCAAAATCAGTATTTCGAGATTGGCAGAGATAGCTTATCCAGTACTTTGTTTATCCACGTTAAGACCAAGGTATTTCAGGTGGGACAGACCTGGCATTAAACGCGCTTACAGTGCTCCCAGGTTACAAAATAATTATGGTACTTACGCCAATCCAATCTGCAATAGAGTGCTTGGTTAAACAACAATCTGTAATTCTCTGCTACATTCCACACCCTGTCTGGTGAGTTATATGAGCAACTATAATATAATGGATGCTAAGAACTCGAATGGTGATTGAACTCTTTCATATTCTATTATGCATTTTTTCATATGTGATTGCTAAGGGGGGCGCAAAGAGTACGTATAATGGTATAGGCCGATGAATAATCACTCGGATCTGTCGCCGTCAAGGGTACTAACAATCTATATCAAGTATCTATCAACCCTTTGAAACAAAACAACGCTTGCGGATGTGCAAGTAGGATATCCTGCGTGTTATTGTGGAGTAATGAGGGATCGTGTACAAATGTAAATGGTATATTCCATTAATGAGCCGTCCCACATCATCCGTCAATAGAGCTCGCCAGATAGTCTATTATTTCAAACATTGATCTCTTAAACTTCAGTTGGCGCTGTCGATAAAGCGACATTGGATATTCACTGTGAACCCCTTGCTAGCTATAAGCCTATGTGCGTTCTTCGTGTCAAACGGTAGTCATACGACCTACAAATCAGTCATTAGATACAAATCTGTTTAGCTTACTTGCTGTTACTAAAGAGGATTTCGTGGACGGAATCACAATGACCACTGATACATTAGTTTATGTGCTTATCCCGCACCGCAATAGTATGTCAGCCGTTTATGTGTAGACAACCATAAGCTACGGTATAGCGAATCATACAAGTGGTGATACTTTATGAAAAGTACCCGATTTACCCCTGGGCTGTCTTTACTGAACCTTATTGAAAACAGAGATAAATGCAGCATTTGGTCAAATAGATCAAGTCAGCGTCTTAAAGGGCAATGAATTGGTTTTATGAAAACGATAATGGGCAATAATTATCGATTGCAGCTGCACACAGCCTAGCTGTGTTCAAGCATTCGCTATCAGGCTCAACACAATGCACAGGTGTGGAATAGAGTAATATAGGTGTGTCATATGACTAATTAGTGAAAACTGTAAAAACAATTGAGCTGGCAACCACGAAATTGGACGCAGCCTTGTGTCAAAATAACTATCAGATGTAGATTGAATCCATTCAAATAGTGAGGCCCCGATCCAGCCGAGCAAACCGCAACCTAGCATCTTAATAAATAGGCTTACTCACCGGTATTTGTAGCGCCTGCTGCACGCATGCTAAATCATATTGCTTGCTGGACCAAGCAAAACTTGCAGTCGTGAAATTGACTGCGCTGTTCCATGCTTTTGGTGGCACATGCAGTTGGTTGCCAGCGAAATAATATGGAACATGCATCACGGCTGTTAGGAGCAGCAAGTAAAAATGGTACCACCTCCAAAGACCACCTTATAGTCTGTTAGATCTTAACATGTGGAAAATGCTAATATTATAATGACATTTCACGGCCATTTGGATATTATACAAATAGCAAACGCATATTATGGGTCATTTCACTAGTGCTAAATGGGCGTTGTCAAGAGACTCACAGTTATTCGACTTAAACATTCCATGCATTACGACGTGATAAATGAACCCAACACCATGTGTTTGAGCATTCTGGGCCCCAACGTGCTCACATTAGACAGGGAATTGCAATACCACATCCCTGCCGTAAATGTCGAGTAGGGAGGAGCACCTAGTGAACCATGTCTCTTCAAACGAGGTTGGGAGCCCAGAGTGAGGTAGAAATGGTAGTTTTTATTATTTTGAGGCTTGATTCTATACTCACAAACCCCAGCACCTACCACCCCGCCCCCCCCCCCCTACCCCGACACTCATAAAGCGGTTTTGAAGCCATCCATTACATCTATTGTAGACATTTGGTCCAGCTCTGGTAAGTAGTTTCTTGTTTGTGGTGGGGAGAACCCAGCGACAGCTCACCCTCATATCTGACTGCGTCATTCAGCATTACAGCTTATATCTTGGATACCGCTATCGCACCAGAACATGTTGTACTTAAAACTGTCCCCTACGGCATGTCTTAAATCCACAAATAAGTTCCTAAATTACAAAAATACATCGTGTATACGTTGCTATTGCCAAAGACAGGGTCCATTAAACCCCAGGGGTTAACATTTGACGTTGTCGTTCATTCATCATACATAATAATCGCGAAGGCAACATGTGTGACTGGTACCATACATTTGTTATAATCACTTGTAACAACGTTCAAAGAGAAAAACATATATAAACAGTCTGAGAGCTTGTAGCAGAATATACTTTCCACTTATTGATATACTACGAATGGGCACCACCTCATTACACGCTGACTTTCCGCAATCTGTCCAAAAACATGGTATATCAATGTGCCGTCGAATGGCTGGTTGAAATACGCCAAAATGCGACTTACACTGATCAGAAGATAACTTGGGTATGCTGGTACGCACTAACCAAACAAAGCAAATACAATCAAAAGAACAGTCAATGAAGCAACCGAAATGCTAGAGCATCAAGACGATTTCAACGCATATGCATTGTATTGTTTTACATCAATTGATGACACGGATATGTATTACTTGACTATCAGAACCGATGTGACGTATCAACGACAGGAATTCAGGTTGCTTGTGACCACCCTTTGTTATCTGGCGTGCTGTTGACCAGGACCTAGTCCTTCGTTCTAGTGCCTTGCCATAAGCTTTGTACTGAATGAGGTGAATTATACCGCAAATAATGGGCTATTGAGGAAATCGTTAACATCCTAAATGTACTTTCTTATGTCCAGATTTTTACATCGCAATCTAATTTTCGACAAAGTCCATGTTGTCGCCTTTCTATATGCCGGTTATACAGCATAGTAGCTATGATGCCTCATTGATGCGCTAAATACAACACGGCAAATTAACTGTCCGGCCATCTGTCATCAATGATAAATATGTCCTTTAACTTCGGTCGATAACTCAATCTGTCCGCATTTAATTAAAAATGATAAACGGAATCATGTGTAGGCGACAATTTATTTGTGCATACAGGAAGCTTTGGAAATATATTTGTCATGACCAATTACCGTATATCGCTCATTTGCTAGGCCTAATCTTCCAGGTAATGCTGCGACGAAAACGACAATTGGTCTTTCCAAAGATAAGATGCGCATTATGATGAAGCCGCAGTATTTAACCATAACCAATGTGGGGTTGGTGTCTAGCTTCGGCTAAATAAAACCCGCAGACAATTGAAACACTGAATAAAATATCCATTTGTATAAGTAACGCCCTTGTCGATAGCTGTGTGAAATGCTAAGTATCTCTGCTGATATTGATGTTCATTTCCACTACATAACGCAAAGCATGCTCGTGTGAGGCAAGCAATCAAAAGAGGACTCGTTGAGTGACGTTGTGCAAGCATGAACATTGTATGATGTTACCAAATTTCTGGTCATTTGAACAATTACCGATAATGCATGAATTTAAACTGGGATTGGCGTGTGCAGCGCAGTTACCCGAAATTGATTCGGGCACTTGGCTTCGCTGCAGCCGTAACAGCTGCAACATATCGACAGGGCAGCAGCTATATATGTAATATATATATATATATATAGGATGCATACTTAGCCCATATTGTGGCAGCAACTAACGGTACGGCATTTACATCGTTCCATCAACCTAAGAAATGTATCGTCCCATCGTTTTCTTCAGTATAGCTTATACATTCCCCACTGCAACCGCGAAGTCCTCCCTAGAGGGATGTCAGGAAGCAATCGCAGAGACTGATGAGATATAAAATTTAAGTTTGCACCAGTCGCATGAATGCCTAAGGCCAAGATAATGCAATGAAATATTTGAAAACGCCGGAATTCGATCGATCATTCATATCCGGTTCGTTAACCTCTGCGGCTGATATGATGCGTTATAAAAGTCATCGTCAACGATTGATGATAATAACTTGACGTCAAAGAACTCTGTACCAAGTACGCCAAACCGTTGGCAGCTATATTCATATCGCCGTGTAAAGAAAACGCACTGAGGGCAGTTCAAGCTTAATTTAGGATTATTAATGGGTACAGAAAGAGAAAGGGTCTGGAGGCAAATTAGCATGTCACTTATATTTGTTGTAATAACATGATAACATTGCTTAGCTGATGTTTCATTGATGATTGGCATTATAACATGGGAATGTTTCAAAACCGCATGCGGTACGCCTCTGACTTAAGCGCATGAAGAGTTTGGATGGAAACTGCACCAAAATAATGTTACGCTTTAGCATATCTACGATCTTTTGAGTAATTTGTTATGTCATCGAATCGGGATAAAGCGATACTATGCCGGAATGTTGTAAGATGCCAACAATGAAAGGATGCGTCAACCGCTTCGACATGTTAGTGGCGATCTTTTCGTGGAATTTGTTATTGATACCTCGTTGGACAAAAAGGAAGCGATACTGATTGTATTAACCTTACTTGCTGCTAGATGCCACCTCTAACCGCAAGGATGCGTCAACCGCTTCGATACATCTCGTGACGTGGGTGAGCTAGTGAAACCACACAGCACCATTGTTAAACGTGTTTTAGAGCGTATATATATATATATATATATATGCTATATATATATATATATATATATATATATATATATATAGATATATATATATATATATATATATATATATATATATATATATATATATATATATATATATATAGATATATATATATATATATATATATATATACATATTTTATATATAATGTATACATGTATGTATATATATATATATACATATATATATATATGTGCGTATAGATATATATATATAATTTATATATATATATATATCCCTCTCTCATATACAACGCATCTTCATCATGTGTTCGCATTTATTTTCTATGCGGAAAAAAGCTAACGTTCGACAGACCATTGTCAATTATCAATTTAATTGCACTTAGTTTGCTAGGGCTTACTGTTGTGGTTTCCTGTGCCTACTCGTTTTGTTATTATCATTGGTTGTCCTAGAACTGAGTAAATCAAGGTTCACTTTCTGCATCTATATTTTCTTTAATATATCAAAAGACATTATAAGTTCGATACATATATCTATGTGGTTACCGTATGAAGGGAGTATAACGAGTTAACCAACAACGAGTTAAAGGGTAGTATGTAAAAAAGGCAATATTGACACCAAATGATGTTGAGTGCATTTTCGCATGCAATATATAATTATAACATATTTTGAAAGTGGTCAGATTAATCTCATACTAACGTATGCACTGCAGTCGCACATGTTTTTGTATCGATTTATACGGAAGGGATAGTTTGATAGCTAAAAATTAAATGTTATTGAGCGCGCCATGACGGGTACCAATCCATGTTTGCATGGGTAATACAATTAAAGCGCTATAACGATAAAAGTAAGATCCCTTGATTTACGGCTGGCTGAATCTTCATTATTTGTAAAAAAAATCTGCAGAGGGGTTGCAACGTTTCATGTTTATATTACACGTTAGCTAGATGGGGTGTTAACAGTCTGATGGCCTCTTTGTAGTTTATTCGTAAGGTGAAGTGCCCACTAGCACTTACAATTTATTTTCACCTTCATTGGCCATACGATTGCTCCCCTAGAGGCAATAAATGCTGTGATAAAATGCTTCCTGGACTGAAATTAACACATTAAGGTGACATTACGGACCAAACTAGCATGGCAATAAAAATGTTGGTGAATATATGAAAGTTGTCTTGAAATTAGTTTGATGTTACAACTAAATCGCCACACTCATGCCATGTCTATCTTTTGAATATTATAATTGCGAAAATTAAGCAGACAAACTGAAACCCGAATGAGGCAAATATTCAAGTAATAACAAATCCTTCTGGCCACAATGGAACAAGAGGCTTGTAACTGACGTAAGCTCTGCATTAGTCGGTGGGGACCGACGTAGCCAGTTTTGAATGCCATAACTTATGAAAGGGTTGTGATTTACATATGTCTTTGTTAAAACGTAATAAATTGCTTTGATTAACAGACATTACGGCTAGCTAATCGCGTTTACTATTTGTTACATTTACAAATGCAATTGCCCACGACGATCAGCGTGATGATGTAGGTGTTGAAGAAGAAATGCATTTGAAGCATGAAATCGATTGAAGCAATCGCTTGCTTGATATTTGTTCATCAGTCCGTTGTTCTCAATAATTCACTATGTGGCTTTTATTTTGCATACACAAAGATAGGCGCATGACAAAGGTCAAGTTTGCAATCTAAATACAACTATTGCCTTTATTTATGATATAATCCTCCTCTCCCTACGTATTAACCTTATTAAGACCTTATAAGAGGCCCCATCCTCGCAATCTTTGAATCCTATCATCTATTTAAGTTCAAGGAATGACCGCATCCGATTGCATTCACGCAAAATGTTAACGTGTTGTTGATGACAAGTTGGTACCGCCTAATGCTGGAAAAGAACCCAGACCATATAGTTTAATGGCAAATGTTTACGTTTGCTTCATAACGCTATTTACAATATACAGGATTGTCAGGGGCAGTTAGATATTTTACGCCAAATAACGTTTATCACTAAAACACAAGCTGTTACAGTTTAGTAGAATATGGTTTCAAGTATTATGTCCTCGTTCAAATCAAAATTGCTTTGCAAAGAAGTGTCTTCAGCATTTGTATTTTTCTGCCTCAAAGAGCCGTCCGCCTTGTTGATATCAACCGCCTTGCTCACATCATTCAATTTATCAAAACATCAATGGGCTATTGCCTGTGCATCAATGTAACTGAAAGGCGTAATACGTTTGTCGTTGCGTGCAACAAAAGCTACATTATAAACCAATTAAATCTGTATTTAATCGGGTACCGGACTAAATCCCACACGATGTTAGTCACACGGCACTATCTCAGCTTGATAATAAACATTACTATGGCGGTGTATCAAGTCCAAAGATTTGCCGTGACAATGCGTAATTGGGTTTTTCCTATGTGCCTATTTGTTGCAAGTCTTATGTGACTATAATGACTTCCTTGACAACCATTATCGATAATATCAATATAATTGATAATCAACGAAATCATTCAATGAGTTGTAAAAATAAACCGCGTCATTCCGTACCTATTGCTATACTAATATATCAGTAATGCACGTCATTGCGTCTACAAATTATTGCTTATATAAACTCAACATTAACCCATAACATAATAGTGGGACAGTAATTAATTAGGAACACATTAAACGCTTTCTTAGTCTATGGAACAATTAATATTACGTCAGGCGGTGCGTGCATTGCAGCTGCATTATTAACAATAGAATTGGAAATTGGATCATGCATATAACTGTTCTTTCGCATAATAAGACGATCAGACGGCAGCCGGACTTGTTTTTTCAGAAAGCATTGGATAACGGCTGTTAACACAGCCGGTGGTTGACATTGTACCCCGTATCTGTGGTTCATATGCTGCTGGATCGGGTTACTGGGACTGAAATTTCTTAATGTGAAGGTGTAAGACATATGAGATATGTGATGGATCAGAAGTAATCCACTGCTGTCAAAACTTGCCAGGGTATTAACGACGACATAAATGGGTGCTGAAACGTCACATACTGTCACAGTTAGGTTAAATTAAAACTATCTGACCTTCCACCGTTTTGTAATATTATAACGCTGTTTGTGGCATTGCAGTATACTGCATCTTCTATGATAGCCACACCGAAATCAACCAATCATCGATATATTTGTGGCAGTGAACACGTTGAGGTTGAAAATGTTTATATGAATAGAACCGGAGCAAACTCCTCTCTTGGCAAGAGTACGTTTATTCCCGAATTGGCATATTCCATGTTACATAAAAACTAATTGATTGCCACGTTAATGCTTTTTTTGCTTGATTGGCGAGCAGTTACCCTCGGTTCCTTGAGAAAACGGGACACAACAAGTGATGCAAATTATTCGAATAAAATCTTCAGCAAGTAGACTAAGATTAATTAAAATTGCAAGTATTGACTTTTTTAATCTTGTCAGGAGTATGTATGTATTTTGCAAGCCATCCTATGCAACGCAACAGAATTTACTATACACTTTGACTAGAGTAAACCGTGGTGCAAAGACAGCATTAAAACATGAGCACGGAATGTTGTATACTTAATGTAATTATAACAGTTGCAAGAAGGCGCGGATGTGGCCCCAAACATGTTTGCATGAAGCAGTATGTAATTATCCGTTAATGTGTACAAGCATTACGGCGCCTTCATTTCGTCAAATGTAGCGTATATATAAAGAGTAATATCTACTGTAGACATCAGCAGGTCCCGTATACACTGATGAGCAAAACATGGCCGTTTATGAAATAAGCGTTGGGTCACCATGTGCGATCGTTAATCTATCTAGTTATGTGACAATGGTAGTGTAATAGTGTAAGGAACCCTGTTAACTGCAAATTGGAAACAAAAGTGAAACGCTGCCAGGTGATCGATGGCCACTTCTACAAACCAATCCATACCCTGATTGAGAACGATGGGCTATTCTTGAATACCCGTGACGCGACAGTCCCATTAATTGTCGGAATTTGCGTCAGATCTGGCTAGTAATGTTTTTATTTAATTTCGGGAGATTCTAACGATTGCTAATCCTATAGTCTGGCTGCGTAATTCCGCATCACTTATTTTTTCTTGGAAAACACTATTGCACTAACACCTCCCGCATTATTATGCTCTTAGCGCTGTTAAAAGCAGGGTACAAAATTACCCGGCATGCTGGTGGGGCTTAAATGCTTATTTTACCGTAAAAGCCTAGGGCAAACACATAGCAATATAAATATTCCCTGATCAAGGATTCAATAATATCAAATAGTTGTATTTCATTTGCTATGGGTGCCAGTCGTATGTTCCTATTCAGGGCTGCATATATACATGACTTTTACAACACTTTTCTTGCTTAGTGTTAATTACAAGAATAGTTCTATTTATACATTCACACTTACTACACCTAATGCACATCAACCGTCTCCTACGGCATGTAGTATATAAGCAAATACATTCATATAGTTACAGCAATATATTGTTCATACATTGTTGATGCCCACTTCCACTGCCATTGAATAGTTGATAATAACACACTGCAATGCGACCCAATGTAACTCGAAACTATAAGGACTTAAAGACCAAACAAAATAATAACAACAACAAAATCAACAGTCAATGAAGCAAATGAAGAGCGTCAAGCCGAATTCAACTTATATGCATTGTATTGTTTAATAGCAATTAATGACACGAATATGTATTACGTGACTCTCAGAACCAATGTGACGTGTCAACGGCTGGAATCCAGGGTGTTTGCAACCATCCTTTAAAGTGCTTTGCCAATTTGCCACATTATTCAGGTGCGATGTAGACTAGAACCCTTTGTTTTTTCTTCACCGCTTTGTTCTAAGTGCGGTCAAATCTGCTGCAAATAATGGGAGATTGAGGGAATCGCCCAGATTTCAACATCGCGATCTAATGTTCGACAAACCACATGTCGTTGCCTATATTCTGTTTATACAGCATCGAGCAATGATTGCGTAATTCATGGGCTAAATACATCACGTCATATTAACTGAACCGCCAT
Organism: Urechis unicinctus; assembly: GCA_034190875.2. Taxonomy (NCBI): domain Eukaryota; kingdom Metazoa; phylum Annelida; class Polychaeta; order Xenopneusta; family Urechidae; genus Urechis; species Urechis unicinctus. The sequence continues at coordinate 2,066,604 of CM067348.1, read as the reverse complement.
CTGTCTGCAATGCTAAATACGTTGTCCTCGGAACTTCGGTCCATAGCTCAAACTCGCAGTATTTGTTTAAAGGAAAACAGAATCAGGTAATGGGGATAATATGTTTCTGTATACAGGACTCTCTGGAAATATATTTGTCATGGCGAATGATTGTATATTACTCGTTTGCTATGGCGTATTTTCACGCAAACGACATTCATTCTTTTAGGAAGAAAAGGTTCGCTGTATGATGGTTTTGCCATATCAAACCACAATAGATGTGAGTTGGTGTCTATCGTCGGCTAAATTATTTTAAAATATTTATTTAAGACTATTATTCGGTGCAGATTCAGACAAATGTTGTTTCTTTTTGTGGCATTAATAAATGTATAGGATTCGATGCGCATATGTATGTAGCTAGCTTGATGATATAATCACCAACATATTTGCTTAAATCAAGGTTAGAGGCTTGTAATCGACATATGGGGATTCAATTTATTTAAAAGGTATTGTACAAGTATTGGATATTTTCCATTGAAGGATTCAGCTCATCGCGGTGCTCATTGATACACGACTATGTGTTGTGTTTGCATACTGTTTGCTATTGGCAATAGATAAGCAGCATCGCTTATCTAGCAGAGTATATAACGGGTGTAGCGCATACGTCATGATCAATGTTACCGTTAGTAATTTGCACTGCCCATGAATATAAAGCGAATAATAAATTACCAATATCAAACGTTAGCAAAATTATGGATACCATGGCCTTCCGCAGGTTAAAGACGATATCTGAGCTCGATATTCAAAGAGAATGGTTTTATGCACCTATTCTCTACATATAAGGAACGTTTTAAAAAGCAATGTTCACTTTTTTGCAGCAATCTTTTCCATCTTTCACTAGAACATAAGAAGCTGTAACTGCTAAGACAAACTTTACCGCACACTCAGTGCGATTGTGAACACATTATCCAACAACAATTGGAATCCGTTTTGAAGTACAAGCTGATCTAGTATGAATTATAAGTCACTTTGCTTCGTCGATGTGGACCGTTGTATACGATTTCCCGGTCCAAATGCACTTTGAGGGAACGCTGGAATAACAAAGAATCTCAATTTAAGAATTGATAAGAACATGATACAGCGTACTTCACAATTATTCTCATCCACATATGCTGATGCGTCATTATATGATTGTTTCAGTATTGTTGCTTACTCTCTCGTGGAAAACACCCAACCGTCCACACCTCAATAACGGACACATCGTCGTGTACCCTTTATACTGCATCCGTCATATGTCGACAACATATTTGCCTATGTCATCCATATATTGCATAAGTCATATTGTATTTGTTTATAAAGACTATGAGCCAAACATTTCCTGTCAAATGAACCATTCGGCAAGAGAATATTTTCTCCTTATACACTCCAAAACAAACAATTAGTTTGTTTCGATGCAGATGGGCGCTATGTTGCGACGGACAAACTTGTAAGAGTTACAACATCCATTTCTTCGGGCTAATTCGTCTCAAATCAGATGACTGATTGCTTTAAGCAATAAGTACCGGCTTATATTTGAACAATTCTTCTCGTGCGTAACGTTGTCATAGATTGATGGGGCTTAAATGCCCCGATAGCAACGGAGGCTTTTGAGATATATATAGACTCAATGATTGTGTAGGCAGATCACTTTCCGGCTTACAATGTACCGTATCTATCAGTCAATGATCCTATTGATAATAACAGATCCTAACCCTGTCCCCACACGCCTATGCCTCTCATGTAGTTAAGCAGGTGAATTGAAGAATTCCTGTTTTAAAGGAACTGTCTTAGTAGTTCACTCCATATGCCGCTTCATATCCTAAGGGTGATGAACACCTGCGTTGTACAGACAATAGGTTAGGGCTTAAGCTTGCGTGCTGCATGGGTTGACATACATACATCAAGATACGATGTAACATAGGCACTCATGATTAATGGCTCGATCTCAGACGTGGGGAGCTAGACACTGTCTTTGGGGCTGCCAAGAGAGACTCAGATATCGAAATATATTTCGAGTTTACCGGGCGACTAATAAGTTATAGGACATAAATTGGACTGTTTCAGCAGTTTTGATTTATTTAACGATGTCTATAACCCATCGTTATTCTCATAACTCTGTTGCGTTATTATCAGCTCTCGTCAATGCCGGTTATCCCGAAACCCCAAACCGCTTTATTTGCACCCCTATACTTACTCAAGTTATCATGCATCGAAAGTATCTGCGGATTCTAGCTAGTATTTAGTTTATAATGATACCAAATATACATTGAATTTCTATAAACCAGTCGTTGATCATTTGCAAAGCTCAAGTATACGCTTCACACCACTAAGCAGCCTAAAGAAGGCTTATAAAATTCCTTCGTACCCAAAACCGTGATACCAATGAAATGTGCAGAGCAATGACGGGTCATTAAATGAGGGTTTTAAAACAGGTTATTATATTAAATAAACATTGCGTGTTGTCAAAGTCATATCAACTGATTATTCTCGTTCCAGTTGGCAAGTCGACTTTGGTATTACCTAATTGCGAAGGAAGTATAATTTTTTAGATTGCATGGGTTTTACAATTAAATCGCATTTAACGATAAGAGCAAGATCCCTTAATTTGCGGATGGCTGAATCTTCTTTATTTGGAAGAGTCTATGCCGAGGGGTTGCTACGTTTCATGTTTATATTACTCGTTTGCTACAGCGGGTGTGAACGGTTTGTAGTTTATTCCGTAGAGTGATAAGCTAGCACTTACATTTTATTTTCACCTTTATTGGCCTTGTGATAGCTCCTCTAGCGGTAATAAATGCTTTAATTGCTGCGATAGTTAATTAGACAAACTGATACCCGAATGCGGAACATATTCAAGTAAGAACGCATAACAAATCCTCTGGCCAAAATGGGACAACACGCTTGTCGTTGACGTAAGCTCTGCAGTTTGCATTAGTTGGTGTGGACCGACGTGGCTAGCTTGGCGGACACGATAGCGGCCTGAAGGATTTACGTGAAAGTTAAACCATAGCTATCAATGCCATAATTTGGGAAAGTGTTTTAATTTACGTATGTCGTTGTTAAAAAGTGATAGACTGCTTTGCTTAACGGACATTACGGCAAGCACATCACATATACAATTGACTGTCTCGATTTCTACCGCCTTGCTAACATCATTCAATATATCAAAACAACAATGGGCTATTGTCTGTGCAGCAATGTATTTAAAAAGCGTAATTAGTGTTTCGTTGCATAAAACTAAATTGAGGGTCAATTTATCACCTTGATAAGTCTCCATATAATGTGGTTAGCGGACCAAATCGCCCACAATATAAGTCACACGATTCTACGTCAGCTTGATAACAGACTTTAATTTGGTGCGGATATCAAGTTCAATGTATCGCCGTGACAATGCGCAATTAGGTTTTTCCTATGAACCTATTTGCTTGCAAGTCATATGTTACTTTAATGCTTTTCTTTGAAAATCATCATCGATAAAACTTCATCAATATATGAGATAATCAACGAAATCATTCAATGATTGTCAATTCTAAACCACGCCATTCTGTATTTATTTCTGCAGTTATATATAATTTATGTACGTCATTACCTCTACAAATTATGGTTCATATAGACTCAACATTAATGCTCCCATAACGTAATTGTTTACAAATGAGCAAAGCGGATCACAGTAAATACTTCTTAGCATATGGGGCAATAAGCACTATATTTAAGAAGAAGAAGTCAAGCGGTGCCTTCCCTGCCACTGCATTATTACGCTGCAGACAAATATAACAATAGTAGTGGAAATTGGTTCATATATAAGAAAGTGTTCTCGCATAATTAGTGTACACATTAACATAATAACGTAGATTCAAACCAAGAGACTTCGTCGATATATTTTGAATCGCAACATCTGTAAGCATACAGTATGTGTATTATAAAATTGCTATGATATAAGGGATCCATAAAGGATATACGAACATTTTAATATGAATAAAACTGAGGTATCACTACAAATGAGGTAGTTATCCAGCTCACATAATGTAATGCTCAATTTTAACTGATAACCGCTGGTCAGTCAGTGGCGACACTTGGTTAGGGTCTATCCTTGCGTGATCTGCAGATTGACTTATCAGCTTCAAATTCAGAAGACCACACAGGTACTCTTGATGTATGGACCGATCCCTGGTGGTGATGCTGGTCGACTTGTGTCCTTGGAGCTGCTTGCAAATGTGCCTTTTGGGCGCCTCCTGAGACAACGAAAATAAATATACTTATTCTGGTTGCTGTGACCTATAGCTCATCGCTATTCCCATCTAGGCTATTGTTTATGGAGTAAGCAGGAATCACTGCCGGAGGCCCCTAAACATGCGGCTGCTATATTTATCACCTAACATCAAAGTAAAGAGTTGAGGTGTAACTAATCGTTAGTTGAGTACAATAGAGCATATTTTATCTACAGCTTTTCATACAGTAGAAAATTCAGCAGTGATGCGTGCCAAGATCACTGCAGCTCACCGAACGACATCGAGGCCCAATTTGAGGTTATTCTGCGATATTTCCGTTAATTGCTTAAGTAACGGCATGAGCGATATCAGTTTGGTAATAGTCTTAAAGAACCAGCTCTAAAAAAAAGAAAAATAACATATGCTCTCATAAGCAAATAATAGGAATTCAGGAAAATCAATGGGTTATTTGTTGCTGAATAGCCATTGAAGGACAGATTTCGTCAGCAAACTTGAGCAATGTCCGAACTCATGGCAGACATTGCATTTGTCGGCCAACAAGCAGTCATTGCATACGCATCAATAGCGCCATGCGATTATTAGAGTGGGTGAACAAACAATTATGTCGCCCGTGGGTGAACTGGGCAAATATTTATTTTTTAAAATCCCATCGAAACAATATTTTACTTGGTTATTAACGCGTATAATCAGTAATGACCAATGGTCTGGACCATCTTCAACAAAACCATTTCTAGTAGGTAATGTATGATTAATCAATGCTTTCATTCATGACCATAGAATAGTATTTGCTGATTCTGATAGCGCTCAGTTGAATTTGATGAAGTTCTGTTATCATGGTGGCAAGGGTTAAGAGGATGTTGAAAATAACATCTAAGATATAGGAATTCTAGTGGTTGTGATACATTATTGTATAACTCTGGGTTTACAGCTGGTCTTTGAATGCTCATTAACAATAGAGCGGTCGGTCATCAAGGCCCCGTTAATGACAGTGACGGGTGTTTGACATAGTAGATTAACGTTGCAGTGAAAAATATGACTACCAATTTATTTTTTGTTTCAAGCCAATCCACGAGCGGACATCTATGAATTTCGGTTGCCTACAAAACACCTCAGCGCAGCAGCCGTAATATTTCGCATGATATATTTAACTTTACCCTCGGCATTAGTTGCAAGGTTGATCGCCTTGGTTAGACGCTATCACCAATAATCATTAGGTGTTTTCTAGTTAGTGGCCATTTTGTGTCACTAGTAGCATAATAAGCGTGGTTTTCCTACCAACGTATTATTCGGGTGGTCAAATGCAATATGCTACTGATATTTTCAATGTTGCCTTCTCGCAGTTGTCACTATCCGAACTCGACAAATCGTGCCCTTTATTCTGGACCCTTACATTGTAGATCCACCAGATACGTCATCATCATTGTTCCTGTATCCTGAGGTTCTTTTTTTTATCAATATAGGCCTAGAATATGACAATAGGCAGATATTACTGAACTTTCAAGTGAGGAGAACGTAATTAATTATTGTATCAATTATTATCCGTACGATATAGCGAAGTACCGCATGCCTATTACGACAGTTTGTTGGAGCATTTTCAAATCAAAGAAGGCGATCAAAAGCAGCCGGATTTTATTGTTCGAAATGCATCGGTTAACGGGTGTATACACAGCCGGGTGGATGACACTGTAACCCGCTTCAGTGGTTCACGTGCTGCTGGATCGGGTTACCTGAACGGAAATTTCGTAATATGAAGATGTGAGACATATTAGGTATGTGATGTTCAGAAGTAATCCGCTGCTGTCAAAACTAATCCGCGCCAAGGTAATGACGACGTCGAAAATTGGATCTGGAGCATATGATACTATCACAATTAGGTTGAGGCAAAACAACCTAACCTTCCATCGTTTTGTAACATTAAAAGACTGCTTAGGGCACTGCAGTATACTGCATCTTCAAAGATAGCACACTCCTATCAACAAATCATTTATTTATTTGTGGTAGTGAACACGTTGAGATTGCAAATTGTTATATGAATAGAACCGGAGCATACACCTCTGTTGATAAGACTACGTTTATTCCGGCATACAAATATTCCATGTTGCATCAAAACTAATTGACTGCCACATTAGTGCTTTGTTTGCTTGATTGGCAACAGCTATCCTCGGTTCCTTGAACAAACGGGACAACAAGTGAAGCATCTTATGCGAACAAAGTCTTCAGCAAGTAGACCGCGATGAATTAAAATTGCAAGTATTGACTTTTTGTAATCTTGTCTGAAGTATGAAACGTATTTTGCAAACCATGCAACGTAACTCTAAACTTTGACTAGAGTAAACCATAGAGCATGGAAAACAATAATACATGATCATGCAATGTAGTCAACTATATGCAATTATATCAGTTGCAAAGAGGCTCGGATGTGGACCCAAACATCATCCGTCAATGTTTACAAGCTTACAGTGCGTTCATTATTTTCCAATGCAGCGTATATATATAAATAATATCATGTATCTGTAGACATCATCAGATCCCGCATACACTGATGAGATAGCCAATGATCCTACCAGCAAACAATGGCCGTTTATGAAATAAGCGTGTGGGTCACCATGTGCGATCGTTACTCTATCTAGTTATGTGACAATGCTGGTCTGATAGTGTGAGGAACCCTCATAACTGCAAATTGGAAAAAAATGTAAAATAGTGCCAGGTGATCAATGGCCACTTTTACAAACCAATCCATACCCTGATTGAGATCGATGTGCTATTCTTTAATACCCGTGAACATGACAGTCCCATCAATTGTAGGCATTTGGGTCAGCTCTAGCTAGTAATTTATTTTGTTTAATTTCGGGAGATTCTAACGATTGCTAATCCTATTGTCTGGCTACGTAATTCCGCATCACAAAATATTTATTGGAAAACACTATTGCACTATCACATCCTACATTATTATGATTTTAGTGCTATTAGAATACTCATAAACATGATATAGATTACCTGGAGCAATGAGTAAATGATGAATCAATAGTCGAAGTTTGTTGTAATAAGGTAAAGTTGCAAAACATACTACCCACTTATTGATGTACAACAATGACCCTCAGGTAGTATACCCATGCGCTATTGAATAACTTGCTGAAACACACAAAAATGCCACCTAATGTAACCCGAAAATATCAAGACTTAAAAACCAAACAAAATAATAACAACAAAATGAACAGTCAATGAAGCAAATAAAGAGCATCAAGCCGATTTCAACCCAAATGAATTGTAGTGTTTTATAGCGGTTTATAGCATGTATATGCAATACGTGACCATCATGACCAATGTCACCTGTCTACGGCTGGAATGCAGAGTGCTTGTCACCATCCTTAAAAGTGCTTTTCAAACTTGCCACATTATTCTAGTGCGATGTAGACCAGGACCCCTTGTTTTTTCTTGACCGCTTTGTTCTAAGTGAGGTGAATTCTATTGCAAATAATGGGAAATTAAGGGAATCGTCCATATTTCTATACTGCAATCTAATGTTCGACAAACTACATGTCGTCGTCTGTATTCTGTTTATACAGCATAGTACCAATGATGCGTCGTTTACGGGCTAAATACATCACGTCATATTAACTGTCCAACCATATGTCTGTAATGCTAAATATGTCCCCCTCTGACCTTCGGTCCATAACTCGATCTCGCCGCATTTGTTAGATGGAAAACAGAAGCAAGTATTGGGTAAAAAGGTTTTCATACACAAGACGCTTTAGAAATTTGTTTGCCATTGCCAATGACGGTATACTGCTCATTTGCGATGCCGTTGCACGCAAACGACAATCGCTCGTTCCGTAGATAAGGTGCGCGGTTTGATGTTGTTGCCATATCAGACCACAATAGATGTGGGTTGGTGTCTACCGTCAGCTAAACGATTGAGCGTAAAATATTAATTTAAGACTATTATTCAGTGCAGATTCGAGCAAATGTTGTTTCTTTTTTGCGTGGTACTAATATATGTAAGACTTATGATGCTCATATGTATGTAGCTCGCGTGATGATATAATCACCAGCATACTTGCTTAGGTCGAGGTTAGTTGCTTGTAATGTATATATGTGGATTCAATTTATTTAAGAAGTACCGGACGATTATCAAATATTTTCTTTTGAAGAGTTGGAATCATCACGGTGCTCATTGATACACGACTATGCATTGAGTTTGCATATGTTTGCCGCTGTCAGTATATAAGCAGCATCGTTTATCAAGCAGAGTGCATAACGAATGTAGCGCATTCGTCATGACCAGTGTTACCACCAGCTATTGGCACTGCCCATGAATATGAAACCAGTCATGAATTACAGATATACGACGTTGGCAGCATTATGGATACCATGGTCTTCCGCTGTCGAAAGACTATATCTGGACTCGATTTTCAAAGAAAAATGGTTTCATGCACCTATTATTTGCATATAAGGAACGTTTTGGAACGTAAATTTTACTTTTTTGCAACAATCTGCTCTCAGACAAACTGATCCGAACACTAAGCGCACATTATCCAACAACAATTGGAATCCATTTTGTACAAGCTTATCTAGTATGAATCAAATGTCACTCTGCTTCATCGATGTGGACCATTGTATGCGATTTCTTGTCTTAATGCCCTTGGGGGTAGAGCTGGCATAACAAAGAATCGTAAATGAAGAATTGCTCAGAACATGATACAGCATACTTAACCCGTGTTCACAATTGTTCTCATTCACATCTGCTGATGCGTCATTATATGATATTGTTTGAGTATGAGTGGTTACTCACCCAACCGTCAACACCTCAAAAACGGACACATCGTCATTTCCCGTTTATACTGCATCCGTCATATGTCAAAAACATATTTGCCTTTGTCATCTGCATATTGCATTAGTCAAAGAGTAATTGTTAATACTGACTGTTACCCAAACATTTCTCTTGCGGTCAAATGAACCATTCGGCATGTAAATATTCGTTTGTTTCGATTAAGAAATGCGCTTAGTTATTCAGGACGAACTTGTAAGAATAACAGCATCCATCCTATGGCTAATGCGTCGCAAGTCAGATGACTGATTTTTTTTAGCAAAAATTACTGGCTTATTTGACCAATTCTTCTCGTCTGGGACGTTGTCATAGATTGATGGGGCGTAAATGCCCCGATAGCAACGGAGGCTTTTTAGATAAGTATAGACTCAATGATGGTGTATGAAGATCACTTTTCCGCTTACAATGTCCCGCATCTATCATTCAATGAGCCTAGTTAAAATATCAGATCCTTACCCCATCCGTACACGGCTACGCCTCTCATGAACTTAATGAGGTCAATTGGAGCATTTTTGTTTCATAAGAAATAACGTAGTAGTTCTCGCCATATGCCGCTTCATACCCTGAGGGTGATGAACGCCTGTGTTGTACTGACGATAGGTTAGGGTCTATGCTTGCGTGCTGCATAGATTGACATACATACATAAAAGGATGATGTAACATACGCACCCATGATTATTGGCTCGACCTCAGACATGGGGAGCTAGACACACTGTGTCCTTGGGTCTGCCAAGAAAGGTTCAGATATCGAAATATGCTACGAGTTAACTTGAGTTATAAGTCATGAATATGACTATTGCAGCTGCCTTGACTTATTGAACGATGTCTATAACTCATTCGCATTAGACTATTGCGTTTATATCAGCCATTAGTCAGTGCCGTTTATTTCGAAACCAACGACCGTTTTATGTGTTTCCACATACTAACTCAAGATATCATGCATAAGTAGTAACTGCTTATTCTAGCTAAACGGTTGAGCCTATAAATATTTATTGAATTTCTAAGTGCCAGTGAGTTGATCATTTGCAAAGCTTTATAATTTGCTTGACACCACTGAGCAACCTAAGGAGATACGACAAGGCTTATCAAATACCTTCGTACCCAAAACCGTGATAGCAATGAAATGTGCGCGACAATGATGTCAAATTGTATAACAATTGCGTGTTGGCATAGTCATATCATCTGATCATTCTCGTTCCTCGAATATTTGCTCACACATACATCTAGCTAAACGGATACTATCTTCATCATGTTATCAATATATTGTTAAGTTGGATGAGGCTGGTCAATGTGACTTCTTAATTGACTGCATGATGATATATCGATGTTTTGTTAATGAATCTCGTAGCAAGTCTATTGCTAATCAATTCATGTAAATTTTGTTACCTGGTATGTTGCATGCCTCTCTCAGAGGCTCTCCATGTTATGTGCTGAACGAATGCTAATGATGAAAGTGTGTTATTTGGTTCCATACATTAGTTATATGTTTTAAAATGCGTTTGTTTGTTAAAAAGCAGACTTGGCAGAAATTTGAATTAGCACAATTAGTGCAGGAAAGTAATAGAAACGATAGAATAAAGAGGCGAAACCAATAATAGCTGTACATTGGCATACTGCATATGTCATATGGATTTGCTTAAGCCAAATTCAATGTTCTCATGGAAAGCTTCTGAAATGGCTGTATTTACAATACATCTGGTAAATTATCACGCAGGACACTTTGCCGTTGACGGCCCGAATTATGTCCAATTACACTGATGTTATTAAAGTATAAACGGTTCCACAATGCGCCCTATTACATTAAAACACCTACAAATCGGTGAATGTGCATACAGAGACAATAGCAAGGATTCGTCGACCGAAATGTATTGGTCAGTGCTCTGCAGGTGCAATATTTACAACATGCATTAAACACGCAGAAAATTGAAACCCGAAACAAAAAAAATCAATTTATATAAGTAACGCCTTACAGATATATCTGTGTTTGTGGCGCCAAGTGACGCAGGCGATTACTTAGCTATTCTGGTTGGCTGCAACTTCAACATGAGTGTCAGTAAAGGACTAATCATTTCCCGACATCGCATCGTACCGCTGGTAATCAATCAGAACTATTTTGATGTTATGCCACCACCATATGCGTCTATATGGGTACTATAAGGCTGTATCACGTCATATGAACACTTGTTGGCCGAAGTAAGACTCATTTATGAATAATGTATTCTAAATCGTTCACCTTTAATGATGCAATGTTTGTCAATGCAGCCAATAATCGTAAGAAGTACGCAAATTGTATTATTAGAGCATCATGAATCTCTATGAGCGACGTTAGTTCAAAAAGAAACCCGTACATAACGGTTGCAGAGAACTCCGACTTAAATGGTTCTTTTATATGTTGCAGAGTTTCATCCCATGAAATACACTTTAAATCATATAAGCGTGTTAGGTACGGTCCCCCGGGTTCATTAAACCCGGTGTTATTTGTTGTCTGCAAGAATTGTTTATTAGAAACGAAAATGCCTGAACATTAGCAGTAGAAATAAAGGTATCCATCAATCCATGCCCTGGTTGGCATTGCGCATTTTCAAGCAACTCGCCAATCATTGGCATTGTTGTTTCTATGTGATCAAACATTAAAAGTATACTACACGTCACTTATCGTGTCGATAGGATAAAAAACAAGCTGAAGTAAAGCACACAATAAGTATGATCCCACAGTTACCTACGATTAGTCCATGCTTGATTTCACCTAAACTTGTTTCGGCCACGCGACATCGCTGCAACAGTAACAACTGCCACATATCGACAGGGTAGCAACTATATACGTGATATACATATGCAACGGATAATGCATCGGTATGATCCCACCGTTTCTTCTTATGAAGTTAAGCCGAAGACTAACACACTATGTGGCAGCAATCAAAATTTGAAATTATTAGATATATATTTTGCCCATCTTGTTCGCACCCATTAACGTTACACTTTGTATTAGGTTCTTGATACAAAATGGTTTCAAATAATAAGATTTAATAAGCTCCATCAACCTCGGCCCATTTTACTAGCATAGATGTCTTGATTATACATTCCCAAGTTCAACTACAAGGATGTCAAGACGAGATCGCATTCCTTTTGTCTTTATGCAGGGGCTATAGCGCTAAGTGTACTGCAGTCATTTGTTGTCATGTGTATTTTGTAAAGTGATATATTCATACCATACGCAACCTAGTTGGTATTCGTGCACAATACAATGTGCCGAATATGACACAGGCATTCAGCGACCATATCTATGGAGTTACGATGTCGATTGGGCGTTTTATCGCGCCAATGGAAGTTGAATGATGTGTTAACTTGAATATGTCGATGTATAGGCGATTGATTCAGGTAGCTGGAGACTGAGAGCGCTCAAAGTGGTGCCTGACTACGCAATCGATATTGTTAGCAAAACGCATGTCCGATTGTACCTGTAATGCGATACATCTTTTGACATCAGCGACCTACCAAGAACCATGCGCCATTATTGATAAGGAGTCAATGCGAAATATGCATTTTGGTGCAAACCAACGACTTTGGAACTTTAGATGGGAGGCGGTTAAGCATGCAATTAAACCAATATATGCTTGCCTCTTGGACTTGGTAGAGATGCTGCTTTTGATCAACAAATGCTATAATATTACACGACAAATCTCTTTTTTAATACAAATTGCAAACCTTGAGAAGGTCCTTGGCGGCTTGTTAAAATTAGTTTATTGAAACCATATGTTGCTTGAGAAACTTTTAGAATAGAGATTAATGTGATATGAAATATTAGTGTAAATGCATAATGCCTAGATAGTGCTATGAAATTTATGGCAGCTCCCGCATTTGATCGATCCTTCATACCCGCTACGCCAAACGCTTTTGCTTACATAATGCGTTTTAAAAGGCAGCATCAACGATTGATGTCACCAAACCCTGTACCTATTCTCGCTACAGCACCAGTTTGTTCCTTGTTTAATTTCCCTTAGTAAGTAAATGCATGCACGTATGGAACTCGCTTTGTTGGCCTAACATCTCTAGCAAAAACAAAACTAGCAGAAAAAGCATATTACTTTTTGGGAGTTGAACAAGAAACAATCTGGTACTGATATACGGAACCTTACAGAATCGAAAACTATGCCACTTGTAGAATCACTCGATAGCTGTTTGGCAGATCCAATTAACGCAGGTACATTTATTGGGGACTATAAAGTATTTTTGATAATGTTGTTGATGCGAGTAAACATGTAATGTACAGTTACCATATGCTCCTATACTAATAAATAATTGATGCCATCTACATATACATTGGGCAGCAACTATTTTCTTTCAAGTGGGATGTCATAAAGAACCCAAATACTGAATAACTTTAGTAAGTCAACCATCTCTAGGTGTGCAAAGACTAAAGCGAGTAGGGAGACATGAAAACGCATGACAATGAACATTAAGTATTTGGAAACTTAAGTCTGTATTGGTTGCCAATATATACAATGGTGTCATTAAATGTGTGTATTTGCTTTATATAGGCAATGGGTGAGGGTTGTAATGCCAAGTAACGTTTATCACTGAAACGTTATTAGTTACCGTTTAAGCAGTATATGGCGACTGGTAATCTACCCTCAAATCAACATTGCTTGAGCCAGAAACATCTGAAACATCTGCACTTTCTATGCCTTACATGACAATCAGCCTTCTCGACTGCAATAGCTTTGCTCACATCATTCCATTAATTAAAACATCGATCGGCCGTTTATAATGTTGTCTTTGCAGCCGTAATAGATGTGACGTCACTTCCAAATACAATTAGAATGTCAATGATTTAGCACGACGATAAGTCTCAAGCTAATATTTATACGGACACAATTGCGCATAATGTTTGTCAAACGGCATAATGTTTCCTGTAAATCATTTTGATAATAATAGACATTAATTTGGTGGTGACATTATCGCAATTTTGTATTCGCCGGGACGATGCGTAATTGGGTGGTTCTTAAGCGCCATTGGCCAGCAGGCCTTATACGACTTTACCGTCTCCTTGACGATGAATAGCGATAACAACTTCATCATTAGATAAAATATTGAATTAGAAATAAAATCATTCAATAATTTACCAATATAAACCACGTCATTCCGTATTGATTGATGCAGTTAAATATTAGAAAGTACGTCCATACATCTACAAATTATAGATTATATCATCTCAACATTAACGCATTTATAACATAATAGTTGGCCAGTAAGTATCGAAGATCACAATAAACGCCTAGCACTGCAGCTTCATTATGATGCTGCCGTCCAATATAACATCAGTGTTTGAGATTCGATTATGTCAAATAATAAGTTATCCATCGATATATATAGCGACAACAGTTAAAGGCACAGTGTGCCCCACAGTATGCGTAACACAGAAGGGTTTACGCGGAATAAGCGATCCATACGGGCAATACGAACATTCTATTATCAATAAAACTGAGGTACCATTTCAAATGTGGTGCTTATTTAGCTCACATAATGCGCTGCTCCATATCTACTGGTAGCAGCTGGTCAGTTTGATGATGTGTGACGCTGGCGTAATAACATTTGGTTAGGACCTATCCTTACAGGATCTGCAGACTGATTTATCCGCTTCAAAATAAGAAGAAACCTATATACTCTTGATCTAGTGTCTAATCCCTGGCGGGACAGCAAGGCGACTCGTGTCCATGGAGCTGCCAGCAAATGTTTCTTTTGTGCGCCTTCTGAGACAAAGACCATAAATATGCTTGCTCAAGTTCCTGTGACCTATCAACGTCTGCCTGTAGCTCATCGCTTATCTACAAAAAGCTATTGAGGACGGAGTAAGCAGGAATCACTGTCAGGGATTCCAAAGCATAAGTCTGCTATATTTACATTTGAGGTATCATATATAAATATAGATTGGTGCTGCTAGCTCACATTCAGCGGGTTATTGTGCCTTATAAATAAGATTCCTATAAGTGGATGCGTTGATCGTTGGCTACGCTCAAACATTAGCATCACACCACATAGCAAACTTGAGGCATATGAAATTAACTATTTGGGCGAAGTGTGCAAAATAAGGCCTAATAAATACACTCTGCCCACAATTGTGGCATTAATAACGTGTGAATGTGAGTATGATACAGCTTGGAGTCGATTCATAATAGTCATTGGGATAGGTCACATATGCTGGTGGGTCCTGTTCCACATTTATGTGCTCCCATATGCATTTGGTCAAATGGAAACTATCTTCATCGCGTCATCAAACAAGTGTTGATGCGAATAATGGTCTTGCGTGTTCTTGGTCAATGTTACTTCGCAATTGATTTCTGTGGTGTATTTCTGTGTTTTTAGTTGATCATGTACCGTCTCTACTGCTCATCATCCTAGGTCAAATGTATTACCTGGCTGAATCGATCATGCTGGAAATGCGACTCATATTTTTACTGAATTTAATGAAAAGGCCCCCTTTCCGTTTTTGCCAAGAGTATTATACTCGCAGCAGGTATTCCCACAAACTGAGCACTGAATACAGCATGTTTGTGTAATTAAAATTATCAGCAGCATTCAGAAGTTACAATGTTTTTCACGCCATAAATGTCGTCTCTGTGTAGACAATGTGACATATTTCTCAGCTCCTTTTGTTGTTCTACTGTGATAGAAAATTATTTGCCTCAAAACATCATTACAGTCAGCACTGGTCAGGTGGGTGCATCCAGTTATGCATCATTAATTTTTCCTGATTGGATGACCGCTAACTATTAGAACAGAAATCCGACTACATTTCGGCGAGTACATAACGTCACATGATGGTACACATTTTCAGATAGCTGTGGTGTAATAAATCTGAGCTGCTGGCCGAGGACAAATACTTTACAAAGGTTATCGAAGCCATTTGATGGTAGTGGGAGGGTAGGGTGTGTGTAGGGGGGGGTAGAGATAAAGGCGAATGAGTATGATTTGTATTTGTATACCAATGTCGTATGTTTTGACTATAATAAGCAATTATTATTCTGTATTCATTTTAGTGGACATATAATAACTATTTGTTAGTAATTACGATGCCGACATGACAATGCATTACACCTACGAAACTGAACGATGTGTTATCTTGCAAATAACGAGATGACTACGACAACTTGAGATTGGCAGTAAGTGGGACCTGACCATATGCTACCGCTGTTGACAGTAGCTCGCGGCCAGAGGCATAAACAAGTTCGACTATACATGCAATGCAATAAATCTCGAGACATCAGCAACCTGCTGGAATCCGGCAGTTGAATTGATGGCTTGGATAAGTGTTTTAGGAGATTGAGTATGCTTCGAACTCGGATATATCCCACAATCCGCCTTCTTGAAGAATAGAGCATGTCAAACGCCTAATAAGAGAGAATGCATACAAAGTGAACATACTCAATAAAAACCATGATGTTTTCCTTAAACTCACAACCCACTTGGAAAGGTAAGCGACGTTAGAAACAAAAATTACGCACATTCAACCTGCGCTTCAATACTCAGCCACGGAATAAACGCCCTAAATGGTCTGATGCGCAATTATGCGGGTCCGAGACACCGATTTCAGTGCAACACTGTATTTGTATTAATCTAGTCTACTTGAACGCATTAGCGCATAACAAATTAATGATTTTGAAATTACTCAAGGGCCATAAACCTTATATAACTGCCAGGCGCGCCTATCAAAAGGTATGCCTATGTGTGAAAATAAAACATGTGGTCCAATGGTTCGAACTCTCAAATTGTCATTACTGTTGCACGGCAGTTTGTTGCTCTCAATATAGTTTGTACCCCAAACAGTACCAACCATGACGTTTTGCCTCAGGGTTATTCTGTTAGTTTTGATTAACAAGAGATCTAAGGTCAACAACGCAAGCTTCAAAAGATGCACGTGTTGATCGTTGAATGAAGTTTAACAAGAGACCAACAAATATACAGCTATGGGAATAATTCCAATGATATGATAATTTATCATTACCTGTTCTGCCCATCTCATCCCCAACCATTTTTGTAATGTTCTCATTGCAAGTGAAAAGTGACGAAATTCTGTCTCCATTGTAAGTTGAAAAACCAACCTAACTTTCACATTAGTACCAACCAACATAGACCAATTGTATTCACTATACCGGGATGTAATCAGGCACATGCATACCCTACCTTTAAAAGGAATATTTTTATCCTTGTTTGGGGGTTTCAAAAGTCTCCGGGTATGCCATGTGAGAAGAAATAAGAGAGATATCGATTGAGATGGCACTGTAGGAGAGTCATTGCTGTTAGCTAAAATATATAGTAATCATGTCTCATGCAGATCAATAACTTAACATTTAGTTTACTTTGGAGGGGTTAGCTGCAAAAGCATTATTCAGTAAATTGTCAATAGTGCATCATTAAAACACCAAAGCCAATGTTTGCACTGAATTTTGGCTATGTTGCAATATACGGCCTGTCAATCATTTTTATTTCTGTAAACCGGTTATTACACAGTGATATTCGGTATTGATATTACTTTCCCGTATAGAGGATGTAACATGATAATTTTTGCAATGTAGTGTGTGCTGCTTGGCTGTTTACAAAGATCGTAGTGGTTTTGCAGATCTTAGCAAGTTGGATGTGTTTTGTGATAAGTACATTATTATGCATAGGTTAAGGACTGCTAACTCGTGAACTGGAAGCATATTTGTCTCTGTCAGCATATCCTCGCCTTGATCGCTGCAGAATGATTTCATCCACATCAGTCCGATTGGGGAGAAATATCATGACGCAGAGCCTTTGGTTTCTGCAGCGTATCTCTAGCAATCGGCAAAGAATATATTGCCTTATATTCGGAAGCATTTATGCAACGGCGATTTTGTGAGGTGTAGAGGGCATACGTACTGGGTACTCTTGTGTCATGGAGCATGCTGCTAAATAATCTATCCCGCGAAGCGATACCTACAAGCTTGCTTTTGTTCAGGTACGCTCATGACACCAGTTCGTGTCTCTTATTCAAAATAAGCAGGTTCGTATTCTTTAGAGCGCGACAGAAGTTGGATGTTTCCTGTCATCGGAGGTTTAACGGTAGTGAGTTTTGGTCGTGGCAGTGTTGCGGATAATATGGGTGATTACGGACTTGACAGGTATAATGAATGAATTGTGTGGATGTATTAGAGGGTCTATTGGTCATTTATCCATATAAAGGACTCGAGAGACAACACGTATTTGCCAAAGGTGACAAACCTCCCGATTCTATCCAATGTGCCATTAGCGTTGCTGAATAGACCGTCCAAGTAAGCCTGCAAACAGAAATGTTGTTGATACACCATTATATGGGCGGCCTTGTATATGACGAGGCTAAATATCTACCAACATGAGCTTTTTGGTTTCAATCGGTAAGTATGTAAGTATGTAAGTATGTGGCCGATTCCAGGGGCAATCAATAACGTTTGTTCAAAAAGACCACCGCGTATGACTCTAAACAAGGCCATCTGTAGAGATGATTGGCCGTATTTAATGATGTTGTATTACAAAGTAACATAATGTGATAGATAATTAATCTAACATAGCAGACTTCGTGCAAAATTATCATTATTCGCCGGAAGTATGTGATATATTCGCACCCTTATTGACGGTGCTTTTGTTGTAAAGACAATTGACGTCAGATAATTATCCGATTGAGACTATAGACATATTGTCTGATAACGCCTGATTCAGACATTTGTGAGGGGTTCTATTGCTAACGAGGTGTTACTGCTACAGAACATAGTCTTTGAATGCAATTTTGACGAAATGTCCATGCACTGATTATAACACGCAGCTCTTAACTGGTGCAATGCTATTGATCGCATATAAATTATGTCACATCATCATGTGCAGCCAATCTAAGGTTATAGGATAACTTTTGCACTTGAGGTTTATAAGGCTGCTTGATAATCTAAGTGCAAATTGTAGCGTGCTAATATGACCTACGTGACAAATATGCCTGAGTTTAGTGTACAGCTACTTCGATAGCATAAATTTCACCCACTACTTAAGTGTTCTCGTGCAATCTTTAGTGAATGGTTAATCAACTTTAATTACCAACACTTAAAATTTGGATGCAGGGACTTGACGGTGCTAGCGTTCATTGGTTTACGTAATACATGCATAATTGAAGGAACGGATATTGGAAAGCAGACAAGGAAATAACACGGCCCGCAAAATTAATCCAATGTACTGGTAGTCACGCTACACCTGTTCCAACAGTTAAAATAATGTATATCGAAACTAGTCGGCTCCGGCAGCATCATTTCGATCATCATATGTTAAAAGGTTTCCCAGACGATGATATCGACAGTTTGTAGCACAGATGACTAATGTTGACAGATAAACTAACATTTACATAGACGCTAGAAAATAGCAACCAGCCGTACTCATTTCGCTAATAGAGTGATTTATCCATAAATACAATCAATTCATATAGTAAAGGAATACTCCATTGGCGGGGCTTTTTAACACGCATGCCCATCAATACTGGTGACCACTGCTTCCATGATAAATGAACAACTAGCAGGGCGTTAATTGAACTGACATTCACATATAGAGCAGGATGCTTGTTGCAGTATTATTCTTTGTCGCAGAAGTAATGGGAGGAATGTGTCAGAATTAGCCTACAGATTCAGTCGGTGTATAATCAACAGCTGACTTATGGAGAACTACCTCGATACTCTGCTTGATATGGCTAATCAGATGCATGCTCTGGAACACCTTATCTCTTTGCCATCATAACTACTGGTGCATTTGTGTGAGTTCCCTCAGAACATGAACAATATTACAATGATATCCAACTGAACATACCCATCGTGCGTATTATCTACACCAATCAACAATTTTAGATAGTCCATGTTATGGAAAGAATAACGGCTCGTAAAACTGTGACATTTGTAGTTATGGTATTGTGTTTGATATAAGACCTGTTGTTTACTGGTTTCGATAACACATAATACCATGGCGGGTTGAAGGAAACACTAAACATTTGTTCGTATGATTACTACATTACATGCAGATGCACGTTGCTCAGCCGCTCCCACATCTTGAGTCGCGCAACCCTCTGCGCTATTACTGTATTCGACACATATTGCTGAACAGCTTTACATTGCTTGACTCGTATTGTGCTGTCATTATGCATGCATGCTTGCTGATTACCGTAATTTATCATTTCCCCTCGAGTGACATCATCACCATGTCATATTATGACATTGCGTAGTGCATATTAAAAATATCCATGCCCACTACAATGCAAAAAGCAGTGCGTACCAATCTGAAACGTCTATCAGCATTCGTTAATGCCACAATTTAGCTTAGAATATATATTAAAATCGGTTAATCAGTGTCGCAGGAATATAAGAATGGGATCACTTGAAGCTGAATATGTGCGCAATCACATCGTCACATTATTCTTTCTGCCATTCGAGAGACATAATGATGGTCTGTAAAAACATCACAATAAATTAGACTGTCACGATAATAAAATCCAAGCTCACATGGTTAACGAGAGTCTTACACAATAATAAAAGAGCATCAGTTTGTGTCTCGATGCCTCCTTGCAACATAATTGACTCGTTCTTTGACGTCAATCTACATCAATATCCGGTTCTTATACTGACTATTGAGAGTGCCCAGCACATGCATCAGTAATTTACAATATGAAAATGTGATCATAGCTATGAATAATTTGCTGTTCTGGATGTGGTAGCAGAATAGTTAGTTATTGCAGCTTTTGATAAGAAATAATCATGCACGGACTTTGCGTTGAATACGAATTGACCAACATGAGTTATTAAATATTTGCTCTTCAATCAAAGTACATAATCTACTGGATGCACTTGTTGGCTCTTCACGACTGTTTTATTGGTAATGAAACTCGAAACACACAGACCATTTCACGAGGTATATAACACTGCAAGGTCATTGAAGCAGTGGATTCACATGATATGCATATACAACGGAGCGATTATCTAAAGCCATATGATTTTGAATATAGATTCTTTCCGGGGGCACACGGTGTCACCAGGAGCCGCCTCTTATCAACATATGTGCGATGATGTTCAGCATGACATGGCTATATGAAGCGCACTATCGTTGAGCTGATTCTACCGAATATAAGAGAGCCTGATTAAACGACGGCAATGTGATACAATCCAGAGCTAAATCTGAGTCATATTTCCGATATTGTGAGACTGTGCTCAATACCTGTCGAAGAACATATCTTAGCTGTCCCGATATGAAGGTGCTTAGAACGGAAATGTTTGCACGTACCAGGGTTTCATATTTGATCCATCTGACAGCAAATCGATGGCGATAGGTTTGGTTATTCATTGCCCAACTTATATATTCTGACCACTTTACAGAAGCGCGAGTAGCAATGGCACCCCTCCCTCTAACCGTCTTTTCAGTTATTTCATTAACCTAATGAATATGAATCACAAAGCCGTATTTCTATTTCCTAAGATGTGACTCTTTTTTAATATAACATCCGCTCCGCTATTCACATATATTTTCGGTACCATTCATTATACAACATGATACGCAATGTCTATGCCTGAACCAACGTAGAAGACACGATAGTTTCACTACTGCAGTCAAACGTAAAGTCACGGAGCAATTATAATGCAATCACAAAACCTCCTCGCTGTATGCTGCCACTGTAATGCGTCATGATTAATGCAGTTATTATTTAGTTAGGCTATTGAATATATGTGTGGGCGAACAATAAGCCATCTCTCGGCTATTTAATATATAGCTTGTGCAGCCTGATATGATCGAATTGCAATGCGTTTCGTGCATTGCAATACGATCATAGGGTGCAGTGTAATTCTCGTTATTTCAAGGAACAGGGATCAAGAAATGCTTTCTCTGCAACGCATTTGGATCGTCAAATAGTGCAAGGCGATTCTGTTATTGCATGTCGTTTTTACGTGGAGCACAAATGGGTAACAATGCACTTATAGTCCATGAATGGCCGGGATAAAGGAATACGGGTCGATAAGCCGGTTAATCAATTCATTCCACTTTATCGCTGGCATAAATTCCGGCCGGGTAAGGGTAGCATTGCAACGTTTTTGGCAATGATACGCTATTTTTGAACAAAGGTGAGTAGAGCGTAGTACCATGCGACTACGTCATCATGTGTGGTTTCATTATGGACGCTCTTCAATGATTTGTTCTAGCAATATTACTTAAATTTGATACCGATGGAGCATTGAGTGTCCTGGCGAATCGATTATAGTCGAGCAGAAAAAAAAAATACGTCAAATCTAATGACAATTTAGATTACGCCTTCATATTAGAAGAGAACAGCGAATGAATATTGGATATTACGCGATAAGTGGAAACGTGTCACTGAACCCACCAATAAGCATTTTAAAATTACTGCAAAAGATGAACAGTATTGCTTATATGGCGGTGCGAATGGCAAAGTGAACTAGGGCATGCTTTGCTAATATCCCGAGCACTTATAAATTCGTTCTATCATGCTTATGTTTCTGTAACAATGTGGACTTCAAGTAAAACAACAGATGCAGTTTAATTTCTAGAGTCTTTGCGGCATCGGATATTGCGATTATAATGAAGTAACGCAAACCACCTGGAATTAACTTCCCGCAAAACATCGATCAAGGAACCTATCACGCGTCATCACAAATTATGATACGTAAACCATGCCGTCACACTCATAATATATCACATGTCCGTCCCATATGAAATGATGCAATCGTGAAACCTGACTTCATAACCAGATATTTTAGATGATACTGGACCCAATTTCATTGTCGTTGCATTATCAGCATTCCAATTGCATTCCACACCCTGTCTGGTGAGTTATATGAGCATCTAAAATGTAATGGCTCCGTCATTTACGATCATTAGGCTTAGCACCTTGGAGGCGTTTTAGTACTGCTAAAAGGGATACCTACGAATATATCGAAATGACTGACTTGTCACCAGCTAAGACCAGATTCAATTTGTACTTATTCTAGCTCTTAGAAACGAAAATAGTCCATGTTATGGGAACATGCAAGGAAGCAGTACGAGCCACATGATGACCTCTTTTCTTGCTAAATCTGGAATTGATATGAGGCTGTAATAAACTGATTGGTTAACTACTTTAAGTATAATTGGTCTTAATCATGCATTTGTTATAAATATGTTCATGAGAGATATAAGCAGTGGCAGAAGCGGCCTAAGCACCGTTTCACTGGTAAATTGATCTAACATTCGAGCGGAGCGTCATGGGCTCGTAGCGGCCTTTTGTCCCAAATGGAGTAAAACGCAACACTATCGTAACATATTGCATTCAGTGAGGATTGCTTGCATGTTTTGATGAATAATATATTACCTTGTATTCGTATTTGAACAGAAAAGGACAGGTAACTCGACATTTGATTGTCGCGGAGCCGGGTTTTTTTTAATCGTCAATATTTCCCAGAAAACAAAGTTATTGATGAATCATCCTAAAACGTAATCTTTGAAGTCGTATTTTCGTGCGGATTTTAAACCTTAAAGGCTAGAAACTTTGCAAGGAATCTTGCAGTGCACGTCTAGCCTTGTAAAAATACTACTGAATCTCGTAACTGATATCATGCAGCCTTTATTACGGCGTAACCACAGTCCTTTGACAAGCTGATTTACCCTTCCTCAAAAAGGATAGGTCGTAGGTAATCAAACGCAGCCAATCGCAGCGTATTGTAGGAACCATGACTGATCTGGACAATGCAAAGAATGCTGCCAAATCCATTGCCATCTATTGAAGCGAACGTCCTAGTCAGTCTCGCGTTTCAAAAGAACAGTTCATTTACATGCCGATGATTTCTGTACGGGACATAACTTCCCTATTTATGACAGCTTATCATTGCAAAGCACAATGGTATGGTTTTCCACAGCACCCCTGCAGAATGCTCAATTCGAATATGGGCGCAATGGTTATATAAACATAAAACTATTTCAGCCAAATTTGTTCTCCCTCCAACATAATCGCTGCAAGCTTTTAACTTATTTTTATTGTTAAATTTGTTGAATGGAGTTCCAACAGCTTGCAACATAGCTGTGTGCTTTGTGTAATATATCGCGAAAGGATGTTAAAGTATGATTACATATTCTATGACCAAGCGTTGCGTGCTGCATCGCTGTGTGTCAAATTAATTTGCTAAGGGATTTAAAGATGGGCTTTCGTTTGAAGAACCCTATATTTCTGGGCGAAGCATCTTTGAGAAGATAAGGGAATATTCATTACACTATTCATACATCTGTAGCAAATATGCTCGAGACTTCCATATCAGCTTAAGTTCAACTCTGTTGAGTATTTCTAGCGTTATCCGCACATTTCCAAAACTGCGACGAATAATATTACAAAGGTTCAGCGTATGGATAAATCGTTTTTGGGGAATGTGAAAATCCAGCACCGGGGTTTCTGAAGAGCACCCGCCCCTAGCTCTCCCATTTAAGACTTGCCAGAGGTTTTTGAAGCACTAAATTGCTATCAAGAATATAAAAAGAAAATACAATAGACATATATATATATATATATGTATATATATATATATATATATAAATATATATATATATGTATATATAAATATACCATATATATATATATATATATATATATATATATATATATATATATATATATATATATATATATATATATATATATATATATATATATATATATATATATATATATATATATATATATATATATATATATATATATATATGCCTTTAGAAATCTATTGGAGTTTATTGGAGTGTTTGGATACTATGCACTCGAATTGTGAGTGCAGTTCTTTTTTGTAGTGCGATGCATTTTTCATATGTCATTGTTAAGAAAGTGCGCATTGAGCATGTATATTCTTACAGGCCGATGAATAATCACTCGGATCTATCGTCCTCAGGGTTACTAACAATCAACTACTCTATCGAGCTTACTTGCAGCTACAAAGGAAGATGTCGTTGACAAAAGCACAATGACCACTGATGCATTACTTTATGTGCTCATCCCGCACCGCAATAGTATGCCAAGTTTAGACAGCCTTAAGCTATGGTATAGCGAGTGGTGATACTCGTTTGAAAAGTACCCTATTTACCTCTGGGCTTTCTTCAATGATCCTTAATTAAAACAGCGATAAATACTGAGAGTGGAAGCTGGTGATGAGGTGACTGCTGAAGCAAAATCACATTCAAAATATTTGATTAGGAGGTCTGCGAGAGAGAGCAATCGGTAAAATAGCTCAGTGAACACGTGTGGTATAGAGAGGTATAGGTGACTCTCATGAGTGAAAACTATCAGAACTATGGGGATGGCAACCATCAAACTGGACGCAGCCTTGTGTCAAAATAAACATCAGATTCAGATTGAATCATTTCAAATAGTTAGGGCCCGTTCCAACTCAGCAAACCACAACCTAGCATCTTATTAAATAGGCTTACAAACCGGTATTTGTCGCGCCGCCTGCACGCATGATAAATCATATTGCCTGCTGGACCAATCTTGCAGATCCATGCTTTTGGTTGCACATGCGTTGGTTGCCAGCAAAATAATGTGCAGGTAAAATTGGTACCAACTCCAAAGACCACCTCTGTTAGATCTTAACATGTGGAAGATGAAAATTTAACAGAACATTGGGTGAGTGACGCTAATTATTATAATGACATTTGACGGCTATTTACATATTTTACAATTATATTATGGGTCATTTCACTGGAGCTATATCATAGCCAAGTGGGCGTTGTCAAGAGACTGCACATTCAGTGTGCTCTCTGGAAATCTATTTTTGAGTAGAACTCACAGTTATTCGACTTCAGCATTCCATGCATTACGACGTGATAAATGAGCCCTACACCATAATACATTATTGCACATTCCATTTACCATTAGCGATTTGGGGTTTAACAATATTGCAGCACTTGCAAGGTATACGCCGCGGACCGTCTTGCTTTGGGCAATTGCATGCAATCTAACCTAACCTTGTGCCATTGTGTCAAACCTTGCGCTCATTGCTTTCTATGGACCTTTCAAACAAATGCGTTACTTAAACTATTCTAATCTGAAATTTAGTGCTTGGTTTAACAACAATCTATTATTCTTTGCTGCAAATAAATCATGACCGTTTTACCGGTATATTGATCTAACACACGGAGGGTCATGTGCTCGTAGCGGCGATTTGCATCTAGTTAAATGAAACATGAGTCATGTTTGGCTGCACGCCCTTTTCATAATTGCGCATCGTGCATCACGGTAGTTGGGGTTAGGGGGCAGATGAAGTATGGCCGATGAAGCATAGTCAGTCAGTTGGGATTGACGCATACAACACTCAAACTACCAAGGATAAAAAGGAAAGCCATTACTTCTTAGCAACCAAGAACTCTTTGGTAACCAAGATGAGTAAGCAGCAAGTATGATGTGCAGATATTAATAGACCTACAGGTAGTTACAGCATCAAGCTTAATACTACCCATCAATCTCGTCATAACATAACTTTCCTAACCGGCAGCCATCTTTGTCAGAACGCCCTTCATAAATGAATAAATAAATAACCTCGAAACAATCAAAAGCATTGTAGGCCCCTACGCGCTCACCTGAGACAGGGGATTACAATATCACAGCCTTGCCGTACATGTCGACTAGGAGCACCTAGAGAACCATGGCAATGCATACGATGTTGAGCGCCAAGGGTGAGACAGAAATGGTAGGTTATTATGTTGAGGCTTGATTCTATACTCGCACAAAATGTCGCTTACCTTCAGCCCGTACCCCCCCCCCCCCCGACATTCCAAAAGAGGTTCTGGAGGTGTTATATAAGGTACACACTAGAGTTCTTACAATTATTTTACTAACAATTGCCTGTGACTCTGACAAATGCTCAAAGGACGCTTGCTGGAGCTGATTATGTCGTGTGTAAATGTGTTGCCAGTAATGGCAAAGCGCAGAAATCCATTTAACAATAAGAGCATACATTAACCGCCTACATCACAAGATAACGCTCCGACGTTCAAAGATTTATTGGCATTTTGGCGCAGCATGAGAACAAAAATCGAGCAAGCGTGTTGGCACATTTTATTCGAATTATATCAACCAATACGCCCAACGCACTATATGTAGAACCATGCTGGCAGTATACATTGACTCCAGCTTACATCTTTGAATACCCATTTACAAGAGTAAGGTCCGACACCAAGGCCCCATTTATAACAGTGACAGGCGCTTTTAATTAGAGAATTATCGTGGCACTAAGTTATGTGGCTACCAAGTTCTTTGTTACGTTTGGCAAATCCAGAAACGGACGTCTACATATTTTGGTTGCCCATAAAAAGCCTTGGCGGATCTACCCTAATATTTCGCAAGAGATACAGAACTTCTCCTTATCTATGATCGCAATGTTTATCGCCATGGTTAGATGTAATCACCAATATGTTCTCACTAGTTGGTGGTAGATTGGCCTTTGACCTACCCTTGGCCACAAGTGATGCAATCTGATGTCAATACCAGCATAACATGCGTTGTATACCTACCAACGTATTACATGTGGAGATCAAATGCAATATACTGGGGAGATTTGCAATGTGGTATTCTCGCTGTTACCCACTATCAGAACGTGACAAACAGTATCCTTTATGCTTGACGAGTATTTTGTAGATACCAGATACGTCATAATTATTGCCCCTCTATTCCATGGTTCTCATCAAAGATCATTATCACCCCAGAATTACTGACAATTCATGTGAAGGGGATATGGGGGGTTCGGATCAATTCTGTATGACTAAGCGAGTTAATGTTTGTTAATTAGCAAGTTCATTTGAGAATTCTTAGATAAACGTAGACGAGTAGATGTGAGTAAATTTTCACAATGCTCTGGTTAACGATACTCGGAATTTACACAGCTGGGTGGATGACATTGCGACACGCATCTGTGGTTCACAAACTGCTGGGCTGGGTTACTTGGGCTGAAACGTCTTATGATGAAGGCGCGAAACCAACTGCAGATGTATGAGATGGGTCAGAAGCAATCCACTACTGTCTGAACTCATTCATGTGCTTTCTATTAATAACTGGTAAATAAAAGTAGAAAAGACAATTGCTGGGAGGCACAGATTGGTACGTTAATAATGACGAAGGAAATAGCGGGTCGGTGTTGGTTGCGGATCAGTTCACCCTTAGGACGGTTCGCCTCCGAGTCTATTCGCCGGGTCAGTTGGCCCCCGAGTGTATTTTGGTATTGTTGTCGTGTATATTTGATGCATGTTGAATAAAGAGCTCGAGTTGTAGTGAGTTATATGTATGCATTTGTGCGCTTTAAGTTCATATTCTTCTATTCCATCGTAGTCATGTTTTATTTCACTGGTTTGTATTGATGTATTTTTTGAATAAAGAGCCCGAGTTGCATAGATTTATATGTATCTTTTTGTTCGTATTCCTCTATTTACTTCGTATTCTTGTTTCTATAAATGATCAATTATAACATTATATCCTACTGCCATCAATAAAATATACCACACATTCTTCTGGTGTTCGGTTTCTGTGTCTGTACGCGTTTTGTTCAAGGGGGATATCGTCCCGAGGCGACAGGCCTGCCTAATGCCTTGGCCGCCGAGTCCAAACGCCCTTACTGCACTCTCTCCGGGGGCGATGGTGCGATGTATGGTTTCTCAGGACGGTTGATATTATGCTTTAAACTTATTTCATATCAAATATTTAAATTCATTAATACTGTTCCTTTATTAAATGGAACATCCAGCACTCAATATATACCTTTCGGTAAAACGAGGGCGTATCTTCGTGGGGGCGTATCGTCCCGGGGGCTGACAACCCGAGGGCGAAGTGACCCGGGGGCCTATCGTCCCGGCGAGGGCGAATCGACCCGGGGCGAATCGTTCCGGGGGCGAACAGACCGTCGGTGTTCACAATGCGTCATAGTTAAGATGAGCCAAAATTGTCTAAACTTCTAACATGTCAATTGCAAGGTGATTGTTTGCAAGAAACAGTATACAGCTATCCGGTAAGGTTAACAAGCTTACAGCGCTTTCATTTTGTCCATACGTAACGTATAAATAAAGATTAATGGTTATCTGTGGATATCGGCAGGTACCGTGTAAATGTGCAAAAATGGCCGAATATTAAAAAAAATTATGGTCATCATTTGCGGTCGCTAGTAGGTCTATTTATGTGACCAGGCTGGTGTGATAGACTGAAGAACCCTCATTACTAAAAAAATGAAAATCAAAGGTGAAATGTTGCCCGGTGATTAAAAGCCACTTCTACAATCCGATCAATACTGAGATACTCGTGAATACCAGAGACACGACAGTGCCATAAATTGTAGGCATTTGGTCCAGCTCTAGCAAGTACTTTATTGTTAGTGTTGGGGAGATATTGATGTTCATTTCAACTACATAACGCAAAGTGAGCTCATTCGAGACAAGCATTCGTAATGCGACTCGAAGAGTGACGTTGCGCAACGCAGGTACATTGTATGATGTAATGAAACTTCTGGTCAATAATTACCGATAATGCATGAATTTAAACTGTGTTTGGTGTGTGGAGTGCAGTTACTCGAAATGAATTCGGGCAGTTGCCTTCACTGCAACCGTAACAGCTGCCACATATCGACAGGGAAGCAACTATATATATGATATGCATATACGTATGATACATACTTAGCCCATCTTGCTCGCAGCAACTAACGGTACAGCATTTAAATTGTTCCATCAACCTTAGAAATGTATCGACTCATTTTACGAGCATCGCTTCCTTGAGTATAGTCTATACATTCCCCACTGCAACAGCGGAGTCCACACTAGAGGGATGTCAGGAAGCAATCGCACAGACTGACAAGATATCAAATTTAAGTTTGCCTAAGGCCAAGATAATGCCATGAAATATTTGACAACGCCGGAATTCGATCGATCATTCATATACGGTTCGTTAATCTCTGCGGCTGATATGATGTGTTATAAAAGTCATCGCCAACGATTGATGACAATAACTTGATGTCAAACAACTCTGTACCAACTACGCCATACCGTTGGCAACTATATCCATATCTTAGTGTAAAGAAACCTCACTGAGGGCAGTTCAAGCTTAATTAAGGATCGTTAATGGGTACAGAAATGGAAAGGGGCTGGAAGCAAAGTAGCATGTCATTTATATTTGATGAAATAACATGATAAAATGTTTTAGCCGATGTTTCATTGATGAGTTTTTGCTACCATAGAATCTAGATTACAATGCCGGAATATGTCGACACAAATGAAAGTTGATGAATAAGACATTCGTGGAATTTGTAATGAAAGTTGAGGGAAGACATGTTTACTAACTCGGCTGAATAAGGGCCGATCTATTCGTGGAATTAAATCTAAAACGTGAAAGAGAGTTCAATATACTCTCACAGTTTGACAAAAGGGAAGCAATACTGTGGAATTTGTAATTGAAACCTGTATACTGTATTTACTAACTCGCTGCTTGATGCCACCTTTAACCGCCATAATACATCAGCCGCTGCCATAATTCTCGTGACATGGGTGAGCTAGTTAAATCACACAGCATCGTCTTTGTTAAACGTGAATTAGAGAGTTCAATATACTCACAGCGTATTGGTATCTGATGTTTGATAATTGATCGTCAAATATCACTAGCATTTGAATGTAGATACAAGTGCGCAATTGGTTTCGATTAACAACAAGTCACTTTGTGAAAGCGCCCGGATACCTCTTTCTTCTTATAAATATAGCATGCATAAACATGCATAAACTGAAATGCATATGTTTGGTTGTAATTGAGCATTTTCAGTTTTGTCCCGAGCTATTTAGGGCAGTACGAGATACTTCTAGTCGGTTAAGATGTTGCCCTTGGTTGTCTTTTACAGGTTATAATATGTATAAATCAATATCATACCAAGGTGTAAGATAAGCAAACAACGACTTAAATGCATACTCCACCCCCCACCCCTCATGTACATATTCTGTTCTCTTACTCTGTTTCCATCTTTGCCTTTCTCTCTATATATCTCGCTATTTATCTCTACTGCTATCTCGCTCTCTCTCTCTCTCTCTCTCTCTCTCTCGCTCTCTCTCTCTCGCTCTCTCTCTCTCTCTCTCTCTCTCTCTCTCTCTCTCTCTCTCTCTCTCTCTATATATATATATATATATATATATATATATATATATATATATCTAGAGATATAGACATATATAGATATATGTATAGATATATATATATATATATATAGATAGATCTCTATATTCTATATATATATATATCTCTAAGATATATATCTATAGATAATATATATCTATATATCTCTATATATATATAGATCTCTATCTCTATCTATATATATATATATATATCTCTATATATATATCTCTATATATCTATATATATATATATATATATCTATATATATATATATATATATATACGATAAAAGTAAGATCCTTTAATTGGCGGCAGGCTGAATCTTCGTTATTTGTAAAAGACTCTGCCAAGAGGTTGCAACGGTTCATGTTTATATTACTTTTTAGCTAGATGGGGTGTTAACAGTTTAGAGGCTTCTTTGTAGTTTATTCGGTTAAGTGATGTGCCCAGAAGCACTTAAGTTTTTTTCACCTTCATTGGCCCTACGATTGCTCCCCTAGAGGCAATAAATGATGTGATAGAATGCATCCTAGACTTCAATTTGCATATAAAGGCGATATCACGGAACAAACTAGCATGACAATGAAGATGTTGGTGAATATGTAAAAGTTGTGTTGAAATTAGTTTGATCTTACAACTTAATCGCTACACTTACGCCACGTCTATATTTTGAATGTTGGAATTGCGAAAATTAAGTAGACAAACTGAAACACGATAAGGCAAATATTCATGAACGCATAACAAATCCTCCTGGCCTCAATAGGAAAGGACGCTTGTCACTGACGTTAGCTCTGTAATTTGCATCGGTAGGTGTGGACCGACGTAGCTAGTTTTGCGGACGCGATAGTGGCTTGAAGAATTGGCATAAAAGTTACACCATAGCTATGAATGCCATAATTTGTGCAAGGGTTTTAATTTACATATGCCCCTCTCAGCTTGATAATAGACATTACTTTGGCGGTAATATCAAGTCTAAAATTTTGTCGTGACAATGAGCATTTTCCTAAAGGCCTATTTGCTTGCATGTCTTATGTGACTATAATGTATTCGATAACATTTTCATCAATAAATGGGATAATCAACAAAATCATTCAATAATGAGCAAATATAAACCACGTCATTCCGTACTGATTGCTGCAGTCATATATCAGTAAAGTACGTCATTACGTCTCCAAATTATAGTTTATATAAACTCAACATTATCCCATAACATATTAGTTGGGCAATAAGTAACGAGGATCACAGTAAACGCTTCTTAGCCTATGGAACAATTAGTATTACCTTCAAGTCATAAGATGATGTCAGGCTGTGCTTGCCTTGCAAAAGCATTATTAACAACAGTATTGGACATTGGATCATACATATGAAAGTGCTATCGCATAATTAGACGATCAGACGGCAGCCGGACTTGTTTTTTCACAATTCATCGGATAACGGCTGTATACACGCCGGCTTTCTGACATTGTAACCCGTATCTGTGGTTCATATGCTGCTGGATCGGGTTACTCGGACTGAATTCTCTTAATGTGAAGTTGTGAGACATATGCGATGGGTCAGAAGCAATCCACTACTGTGTAAAAACTAATCCTCGCAGGTTAATGACGACGCCGGAAATGGATGCTGGAGAATCACATACTGTCACAGTTAAGTTGACGTAAACTATCTAACCTTCCATCGTTTTGTAACATTATAAGGCTGTTTAGGGCATTGCAGTATACTGCATCTTCCATGATAGCCACATCGCCAACAACCAATCATTCATATATTGGTGGTAGTGAACACGTTGAGGTTGTAAATTACTATATTAATAACGCCGGAGCATAAACCTCCATTGGTAAGACTACGTTTATTCCGGCATCCAACATATTCCATAGTACATAAAAGCTACTTGACTGCAGCATTAGTGCTTTGTTTGCTTGGGACAACAAGTGATGCAACCTATGCGAACAAAGTCTTCAGCAAGTCCACCACGTTGAAGCATTGACTTTTTTCAAACCATCCTACGCAACGCCACAAAATTACTCTACACTTTGACATGAGTAAACCGTGGTGCGAGGACTGCAATACAACATGAGCATGCAATGTAGCACTTTATGCAATTATATGGGTTGCAAGGATGCTCGTATGTGGCCCCAACCATGTTTGCATCAAGCGGTATGCAATTATCCGTTAATGTTTACAAGCTTACAGCTCGTTCATTATTTACAATTGCAGCGTTTATATAAAAGTATAATATGCATCTGTAGACATCAGCAGGTATACACTGACTGGCCAGCCAAACATGGCCGTTTATTAAATAAGAGTTTGCTCACCATGTGCGATCGTTACTCTATCTAGTTATGTGACAATGCTGGTGTGATAGTGTGAGGAACCCTCTTAACTGAAAATGGGAAAAACAAGTGAAACGCTGCCCGGTGATCAACGGCCACTTCTACATACCAATCCATACTCTGCTTAAGATCGATTGGCTATTCTTGAATATCCGTGACAGGCGTTTGCGTTAGCTCCAGGTAGTACTTTTATGTTTAATTTCGGGAGATTCCAGCGATTTCTCATTCCTATTATGTGACTGCTTTATTCCGCATCACATAAAATTTCTGGTAAAGCACTATTGCGCTAACACCTCCCGCATTATTATGTTTTGAGCGCTTTTAAAAGCAGCGCACTAAATTACACGGTATGTTGACGCGGCTAAAATGTTTATTTTACTGCAAAATCTTATAAATATACATGATGAATATACATTGATCATGGATTCAATAATATAAAATAGTTGTATTTCATTTGCTATGCGCGCCGGTGGTATGTTCCTTTTCAGGGGCGCGTACATATATGACTTTTACAGCGCGTTTCATGCTTGGTGTAAATTACAACCATGCAACTATTTATAAATCCACACTTAATATTGCTACTACACATCATCCACATTAACCATCCCCTATGACATGGATTATATCGGTAAATAAATTTATAAACTTACAGCAATATATAGTGTATACATTGTTGATGCCTACTTGATATCGCATAAACCAGGGTCCAATTAACCCTAGGTGATAATATTTGACGTTTCCAATTATTAATCATGCAAATTAACCGCGAAGGCCACAGATGTGAATGCAACCATAAACATGTTAAAGATCACCTGTAACAACGTTCAAGGAGAACAAGTTTGTTGTAATGCGATATAGTTACAAAACATACTACCCACTTAATGTACCACGAATGGACATCACTACATTACTTATTGACCCTAAGGAAGTATACACATGCGTCATTGAATAGCTGTTTGAAATGGTAATACTTAAAAGGTCCTTAAAAGTGCATTGCCAACTTGCCACATCATTTTGGTGTGATGTAGACCAGGACCTGGCCCTTTGTTTTTTTGACATTTTCGTTCTAAATATGGTCAATTTACTGCAATTAATAGGATATTAGGGGAATCGTCCAGATTTCGACATCGCAATCTTGTGTTTGACAAACTACATATTCTGTTTATAGAGCATAGTAGCATCATTTATGATGAATCATTTATGGGCTAAACGCATCACGTCATATTAACTGTCGAGCCATCGGTCTACAATGTTAAATACGTCCTCCTCTGACCTTCGGTCGATAACTGAATCTCGCCGCATTTGTTAGATGGAAAACGGAATCAGGTATGGAGGGAAATAGGTTTCTGTATGCAAGACCCTTTGGAAATATATTTGCCATGGCCAAAGACTGTATATTGCTCATTTACTAGACCGCATTTCACGCAAATGACAATCGCTCTCTTCGGAGGTAAGGTGCTCTGTGTGATTTGTAGCCATATCAAACTACATTCAATGTAGGGTTGGTGTCTATCCTCGGCTAAATGTTTTATGTACGAGTAAAGTATTTATTATTCAGTGCGGTTTCGGACAAATATTGTTTCTTCTCGTGGTACTAATATATGTAAGGGTTTCCATGCTCGTATGTATGTAGCTAGCATAATGATATAATCACCAACATATTTGCTTAGGTCAAGGTTAGAGGCTATATATGCGGATTTAATTTATTTACAAGCATTACAAATTGTCCTTTGAAGAGTTGAAATCATCGCGATGCTCATGGATACATGACTATGTATCGAGCTTGCTTATTGCTTGCTATAGGCAGTAGATAAGCAGCACCGTATATCTAGCAGAGTATATAACGGATGAAGCGCATACGTAATGATCAGTGCTACCGCCAGTTATTGGCACTGCCCATGAATATGAAACAGATATCAAATGTTGGCAGCATTATGGATACCATAGACTTCCGATGGCGAAAGACGACATCTGAACTCGATATTCAAAGAGAATAGTTCAATGCACCTATTCTCTACATATAAGGAACGTCTTAGAACCCAATGTTTACTTTTTGGTAACAATCTTTTCCAACTGCTTCCACGAACTAAACCGCACACTCAGTGCGATTGTGATTGTGAACACATTATCCACAACAATTGGAATCCGTTTTGAAGTACAAGCTTATCTAGTATGAATCAAATGTCACTTTGCATCGTAGATGTGAACCGCAATTTCCGGTTCACATGACAAAGAATCTTAATTTAAGAATTGCTAAGAACATTATACAGCATACTTTACCCGTGTTCACAGTTGTTCTTATTCACATCTGCTGATGCGTCATTATATGATTTGTTTCAGTATGATTGGTTACTCCCTCGTGGAAAATACCCAACCGTCAACTCCTCACCAACGGACACATCGTCATGTCCCGTTTATACTGCATCCGCCATATTTCAGAAACATATATGCCTTTGCCATCCGAATATTGCATCAATCTATAGTATTTGTTTATACTGACTGTGAGCAGACATTTCTCTAGCGGTCAAATGAACCATTCGGCATGAGGATATTTTCTCTTCATCCACTCCAAAACGAACAACTCGATTGTTTCTATTAAGATGCGCGCTTAGTTATTACGGACGAACTTGTAAGAATAACAGCATCCAACTCGTATGGCTTATGCGTCGCAAATCAGATGACTGATTGCTTTTATCAAAACGTGCTTATTTGACCAATTCTTCTCGTCTGGGACGTTGTCATTGATTGATGGGGCGTAAATGCCCCGATAGCAACGGAGGCTTTTTAGATAATTATAGACTCAATGATGGTGTATACAGATCACTTCTCGGCTTACAATATCCCGCATCTATCATTCAATGATCCTATTAATCATATAAAATCCTTACCCCATCCGTACACGCTACGGCTCTCATGAAGCTAATGAGGTCAATAGGAGTATTCCTATTTCATTGGAAATGACGTAGTATTTTACTCCATATGCTGCTTCATATCCTGAGGGTGATGAACGCCTGTGCTCTACTGACGACAATAGCTTAGGGCTTACGCTTGCGTGCTGCATAGATTGACTTACATACATTAAGGTTTGATGTAACATAGGCACTCATGACTAACGGCTCGATCTCAGACGTGGGAAGCTAGAAACGCTGTGTCCTTGGGGCTGCCAAGAGAGGTTTAGATATCGAAATATGTTACGATTTATAAGACTGTTCCAGCGGCCTTGACTTATTGAACGATGTGTATAACTCATCGTCATTCTCAGGAAACGTTTGCGTTTATATCTGCTATTGATCACTGCCGGTTATCCCGAAACCCACAGCTTAAGTAAAATCTGCTTATTCTAGCTGGTGTTTAGCCTATAATGATACTAAATATATATTGAATTTCTATGCGCCAGTGCGATGATCATTTGACAAGCTTAATTATCTGCTTCACACCACTGGGCAACCTAACGACATACGACAAGGCTTATCAAATATCTTTGTGGCCCAACACCGTGACACGTAAGAAATGTGCAGGGCAATGACGGGTCTTGTAATGAAGGTTTTAACGTTAGCAAATAGTATAAAAATTGCATGATGGCAAAGTCATATCAACTGTTGCATACATCTAGCTAAACGGATGCTATCTTCATCTTGTTATCAAGATGTTGTTCAGCTGGCAAACGCTGGTCAATGTGACTTTTTAATAGACTGCGTGAGGACATATTGATGTGTTGTTAGTGGATCAAATCAGGTTTATCAATTTTGGTCAATTGTATCACATGGTATGTTGCATGGCCCTCTTGGAGGCTCTCCAAGTTATGTGCTGACCGAATGCTAACGATGAAACTGTGTCATTTGGTTCCATACTGATTTGTTAAGTTAACTTATATGTTTCAAAATGCGTTTGTAAGTCACAAACAGCTTAAAAATGCCGACCTGGCAGAATTATGAATTTGCATAATTCATGCGAAAAATGAATAGAAAGCGCAATACCAATAATAGCTGTGCAGCATACTCCATTCATCATATGGATTTGCTCAAGCTTAAGTCAACGTTTTCATGGTAAGCTTCTGGTATGGCTGTGTTTAGAATTCATTTGGTAATTAATCACGCTTGACTGCCTATTATTCAAACCAGAATAAAATTCTATATGTAGATATAACTCTGCTAAAGGGTTCGATTTTAGTGCTACAAAGATCACTTTGCCGTTGACGGTCCCAATTACGTGCACAATAACACTGATGTTGTTGAAGCCTAAACGGCTCGAAAGGACGCCCTTTTACATTTAAACACCTGCTAATATGTGAATGTGCATACGGAGACAACAACAAGGATTCGTCGACAGAAATGTATTGGTTGGTGATCTGCAGGTGCAATATTTAAAACATGCATTAAACCAGAAGAAAATAGATTTATAGGCGTTTGTCACACCAAGTGATGCAGGCGATGGATAAGGAAAGCTTTGCAGTGTCTATAAATAGCCTCTGGAGTAATCTGTGTGGGCATATTTTGTTTATCTAATGCTTTTCGTAGCACCCGACGACGCTTACATGTATTATAGAATACTAAACCTTCAAAACTAACGTCAATGTCAACTCTGCCCTGGCCCAAAAATTTTGTCACACATAATTCATATACGATGTTATGTCGATAACTGGTAGCATTACCCGACGTCATTACCTAAGCCATACACTCGTACCACTCTGGTAATCAATCAGAAACTATGTCGACGTTCAGCCACCACCATAGACACTGTTTTGTGCTATTGCTTAAGCTAACAGTCCTTTGACACCAACCGCCAAACAAAGTAATGGATATAGTTTACTAAGGGCTGTATCGCTTTCCATCTACGCTTGACTCGATATCTTTATAAGGATAAATCGATATCGATTATGCTGAAAAATAATATAGCAGTTCTGAGGATATACTTACCTAACTCATTGCTATTTGTTGTATGCATGAATAGCGCCGGACAAGATGTGCAAAGCACACGCGAGATATTAGATTTTTGAGTTGCATGCCACATACATTGTCTATTAGAAACGAGAATGCATGATAAAAAGCAGTGAAAATGAAGGGATACCTGGATCCATGCCCTGGCTGGCATTGCCTCTTTTAAAGCAACACGTTCTCTATGAGATCAAAACATAAAAAGCAAATTACATGTCACTTTTCGTGTCAATGAGATATGTAAAACTAACGAGTCGGATTAACGCACACATTAAATATGATCCCACAGTTACCTACGATTCGTCCATGCTTGATTTGACCTCGAATTGAATCGGGCACGTGACATCGCTGCAACATTAAAAGCTGCCACATATCGACAGGGTAGCAACAATATACGTGATATACATATGCAACTGATAACACATCGGTAGCAGCTGCAAGCATCATGTTTATACTGGTATCAAATTTCACCGGCCAACAAAAAACTAAATACTACCAATGTTCTTCTGATGAAGTTAAGCCGAAGTATATTGCAAAAATCGACCCGATATTATTAGATCAATATTTTGCCCATCTCGTTCACAGAAATAAACGTTACACTTTATATTATGCTCTTAATACATAGAGGTATGAAATCATAAGATTTAATTTGCTCCATTAACCTCGGCCCATCGTACGGCCCCGCTGTCTTGATTATAAATTATACATGTCCCACCTAAACCGCGGAGTCCTCCTTACAGGGATATCAGAGAGGAATCGCATTCTTTTGTCTACATGCAATAGTGCTAAGTGTACTCTAGTCATTTGTTGGCATGTTTATTTTTTTAATATGGTACAACCATACCATACGCAACCTAAATGGTATTCGTGCACCAACGCAATGGGCCGAATATGACACAGGCATTAAGCGACCTTTTGTATAGGGTTACGATGTCGATTGGGCGTTTTATCACGCGAATGGACGTGAATGAATTGTATGTCAAGATAACGGCGATTGATTCAGGGAGCTGCAGACTGAGAGTGCTCAAAATGGTGCCTGACCATGCGAAATCGATATTAATAGCATTACGTATGCCCGATTGTAACTGTAATGCAATACATCTTTTGAAATAAGCAACCTACTATGAACCACGCACCTTTATTGAAAAAGACACATTATAAATGCATGGAGTCTATGCATTTTGGCACAAACAAACGACTAAGGCACCTTAAAAGGGCAGGTGGTTAAGCATGCAAATATAGCACTATATCCTTGCTTCTTGGACGCATTTAATGAACCACATGTTTAGTAAGAGTGTTTTTACCATGAAAGTATTGCTTGATGTGATCAAGTCGAGCCAAGCTGATACATATTAGTCCGTCTGCATATCATTATGTACATTTACCTTTGGGCTTAAAAACGCATAGTTGCCCGTGCATTGATGTGCACGTCCCGGGCATCAACATATAGCACTGGTCCGGACGCATATCATACAAAAAGCATCGTTCAAACTCGGTCGCGGTGTTTTATGAACTGTTACTCTGAATATCGCACACAATGTGAGTCAAATGGCATTATGTTTCCCGTACATAAGCTTGATAATAAACATTAATTTGGTGGTGACATTAAGTCCAATTTTGACAATGCGCAATTGGGTGTTTCCTAAGCACCTATTGGCCGGTAGGCCTCACACGACCGTAACCTCTTCCTTGATAATGAATAACAGCTTCATCATTAGATGTTATACGGAATAATTCAATAATTTACAAATATAAACTGCGTCATTCCGTATTGATCGGTGCCGTTATTATAAGTAAAATACGTCAATATCTCTATAATTTATGGTTTATATCAGCTCAACATTAAATCATCTATAACATGGCAGCTTGCCAGTATGTACTGAGGATCACGGTAAACGCCTCGTCCTGCAACTGCGTTATCATGCTGCAGACAAATATTACATCAGTGTTTGAGATTGGATTATGTCGCATAATTAGTTCTCCGTCGTATATTTATAACGACACTTGCCAATAACACATTGTGCCTCACAGTATGCGTATTACAAAATGGTTCGCGCGGAATACGCGATCCATAAGTGCAATACGAACATTTTAAGATCAATAAAACTGAGGTATCATTTCAAATGTGGCACTTATTTAGCTCTCGGAATGTGCTTCTCAATATCTACTGGTAGCAGCTGGCCAGTTAGAAGATGTGTGACGCTGGCGTTATAACATTCGATTAGGTCCTATCCTTGCGTTATCTGCTGACCGACTTATCAGCTTGAGAATAAGAAGCAATCTATGTACTCCTCCGGATGTAGGGTCTAATCTCTGGCGGGACAGCGAGGCGACTTGTGTCCTTGGAGCAGCCAGCAAATGTTTCTTTTGGGCGCCTTCTTAAAAAAGAACATAAATATGCTTGCCTGGTGGCTTTGACCTTTCAACTATTGCTTATAGCTCATCGCTATTCTCGAAAAGGCTATTGCTTACTAAGTGAGCAGGAATAACTGTCGGAAATTCCAAAACATAAATCTACTATATTTACGTCCATTCGAGGGATCATACATAAATAGATTGCTGCTGCTAGCTAGTATTCCGCGGATAATGATGCCTCAAGAATATGATTCCTGTAGGCGGATGCGCTGATCATTGGCCACTCTCAAATATTAGCATGACTAAATATTAGTGATGTGTGCAAAATGAGGCCTAATTAATACACTCTGCCCAAAATTGTTGCATTAATAACGTGTGAATGTGAGTATGATACACCGATTCATAAGGGTCGGTGGGCTGAGTCACATATACTGATGGGTCCTGTTCCACAGTCATGTGCTTCCATATGCATTTGATTAAATGGAAACAATCTTCATCGCATTATCAATTAACCAAGTGTTGATGGGATTGATGGACTAGCGTGTTTTTAGCCAATGTTACTTTGCAATTGATTCTTTGTGTTGTTGTGTTTTCAGTGAATCATGTACCATCTCTACTGCTTATCATCCTACGTCAAATATATTACCTAGTGTGATAAACAGCCTTGTATTATACTTTTCAGGTCATGCACATACCAAAGTCTCTGGTTGGACCCGTTTTATATTGTTGCACGCTGGTATAATTAGGGTGCTTTAGTAATGTGTTATACGATACGTTAGAAGGATAAAAGCAACTTAAAAAACGCAGAGTGCACAAGTATCAAGGGGCATTACTCTTGCTGGAAATTAATAGCAACAACAACAAATACGCCTACTGCACCAAAAATATATGTTTGCAAAATGCGCCAATCAAACACATACATACAAAGACAACGTCAAAGACGTTACAACTGAATCGTTCACGCTAGAAATGCGATTTATATTTAACCGAAATTAATGAAGAAAGGCCCGTAGAGATTTTGGCCGAGCACATTTTACACGCAGTAAAACTCTGCACTGAATACAGAATATTTGTATAATTAGATTTATCAGCAACATTTGGAAGTCAAATGACATAAACTGTCGCAAGCACAAGTAAATCCTTGGTACTATCAGCCATGTCGCTTCACATCAACATCTTCAAAGATATGCAGATTTCGATTACGCAGAATACGAATGCAGCCATTCTGAGAACATTACCCAAGTGAACTTATCGGTATAAAGATATGGTTGAGTATTTGGCCGCAAAGCCAAAATAATTGCCAGAAAAGATTAACTGCTACTCACTATCTGATAATGTGTGACAATGGTAACCCGTTATGACATAGCAAGACTTGCTTGTCACTATATGCTTAATCCTTCGCAAAAGCTAAAAGGGTACCCTAGCTTTTAAATAAGTGGTAATGCAGACAGACAGTTCAAATAAATTTCCTCTCATATCTTGCATCACATTTAGTTTCCAGATAGCTATGGGGTAATAAATATGACTTGCGTGCCGAGGACAAACACTTAACAAAGTCTATCGTAGCCACTTGCGCCTGAACGCACTAAGTGACTACAAACAGAAATAATGAATGAAACGGTTAACACAGTAACGCACTTCTACTTTACCA
The DNA here is from genome assembly GCA_034190875.2 of Urechis unicinctus. Classification (NCBI taxonomy): domain Eukaryota; kingdom Metazoa; phylum Annelida; class Polychaeta; order Xenopneusta; family Urechidae; genus Urechis; species Urechis unicinctus. The sequence goes on along the minus strand of CM067348.1, from coordinate 2,024,088 downwards.
TTTCAGAGTGGTGTTAAGTATACTTTAACCATGTTTCCTCGGCAATATGGGTGTAATTCGACCTATTGCCGGATTCGTCGTTCGATTCGATAGCGCTATATACTGTAGAACGAATTAATTGTGTAAATATAAAGATGTAAATTAGTAATAACACTTGCGTTGCAAATGTATGATGACAAGCAGAATCATTACCTGAACAGTTTTGTTGATGACACAAGTAAAATTTTCATGTATTAGACATTATAGCTTACGAATTCTTATCTTGAATAGTGAGAAAGATCATCGAAATAGATGATAATGAATATATAACATTCCCGAATTTAAATATCCAGATTCAAAAGTAAATGTCTCCCAAGCATCTTGCTTTATATTATATATATGCATATATATACATTTCGCCTGGTTATTGACATCCAGCTAATCTACAACTTAGTTTTATACTTCTTGCAACACAAGCATACACCAACACATTTACAATAAAATCTGCTTGAATGAAACGAATGTGCATTTTATAGTAACCATAATATTTTAGGAGTTAATTAGTATTTAATTAAAGGTACTTATGACTCTTAATATAAGATGTACAATGAAAAGCCAGTATATACCTGGCACATGCTGTTGTGAATCATATTGTAAAGTAAGTAGGCTGCCATGGAATTGTAACAGCCAAAATGGCTACCAGAAGCTTGGTTATTGACATATCTACATACATCCTGCTCGACTAGGCAGTCTTGTGCAATGGAACACTTCTTTAGAGATAGTGATGCTCATATGTACCGCTTATCGCCAAGTTAGCTTACATATGGGAAGCAATCAGATGGCGCCTCTTTGGTATTTTGAAACGTTGCTTCTTTCTGTAAATATTGGTCAGGCATTATTACCATAGACTGAATTGTCGATGCATATAAGCTTGACCGCACAGAATATTTTATGATTTTAATAGTTCTAGTCTGATTTTGAGTTTTGCCACAATGTGATATTGCCAAGGTATATTTGCTATGCATATACAACGGCTAGCAAATATTATTTATGCAAGCATCATTTGTATATATACATTATAATGTTGCAGCATGTGCACTAAAGGCATTTAACTACCAATCATATTGTGCCGCACCACATACAGCGAATCTATAGAAACATGTTTTGGCTATTTATGTTTCCACAATATATGACCGTATTACCCATTTCAAATAGGGCGAGATAAATGTACTGACCTTTGAATTAAAGTAAACAAAGGCAGGCTCAATTAGAATGACCGTCATTGGAGAACATTGCAGCGGATCTATTCATTTTATACTATCTTTGCCTCCACTGCGAATGACGGATTGAGGTAATGTACAAATGCTAACCTATATGTAATGTAATAGCTTTTAACGATGTCCTTCAATTGATCGTTTAATTCCCAAAAAAATTGTGGGCGTTTTTTATTCACTTTAGACATACTATAACCTCCGTGTCCTTCATATACATACGTCATAAGACAAGCGCATACCCTTGCGGTAAATTGTATGTTATATGATTAATAACACCTTCATAAGCCAGATGTGTCCAGGTATTTTGCGAACTGAGAAATATGGCGAATGAGTATGAAATGTTTTTGTAAATTATTGTCTGTAATATTCTCTGTATTGACAGTAATAGGCAATCATGATTCCGTATTTATTTTAGTAGGCATGAACTAACCATTTGTAAATAATATCGATACCGATTTTACAATGCATTACATTAACGGAAGTTGATTGATGTGTTATCTTGCAAATAACGAGATGACGATGATCACTTAGTGAATCGTGTGATTGGCAGTACTTAGTGGGGTAGGGTCTGACCATATGATACCGCTGTTGATAGTAGATCGCTACCAGAGGCATAAATATGTTGGACCATACATACAATGCAATATATCTCATACATCAGCAACCTGCTGCACAATAGGAACCATGTTGTTTTCCTTGAACTCACAACCCACTTGGAGAGGCAAGCGACTTAAACAAAACTTCATGACTTTACTCGGTCTCGGAATTAAAGCCCTAAGTTGTCTTATGCGTGATTATGCAGGTCAAGACAACGAATTATAATGGCGCAGCTTTTGCTTGCGTGTACAACACTATATTAGTAATAATCTAGTCGAGTGCAACTTATTAGCTCATAACAAATTAATGCTTATAGACAAAATGTAATAAAATTAACCGTTAAATCATTAATCATGAAGAGACAAAAGTAATTTCGAGCATTAGCAGTTCAACGACGTAATTATGTGATTAAGTGGACAAAAACCACAACGCATAATTCAACCCGGGAAATGGTTTCATAACTGAATGGCATAATTTTAGTGCCGCATATATAACGAACCGTGAGCTACTTGGAAGAATATCCAGGACAGAGACAGATGTGGTATGAAATATAATTTTCCATCAGAGCAAATGACTGCACAGCCCTTGATAGTTTCATGAATATACGGCAACCCCCGTCTATGATCGATCCTTAATAACCGGTTCGTCAAACGCTGCTGCTTATATGATGCGGTATAGAAGACTCACAATCAAAGATAGCAACGACGATGTATGACAGCTACTGGATACACCGAACCATACGGCATTGATGTTGACAATTACCATTGAGTCAGCAGAAGAAACGCGAGAAGGATCTTCAGGTGGAGTAGTATATTGAGTTTTAATTGGAATAGGCTTGTACGGACCATGATAAATAACTCAAAGCCCAAAAGCCTTATACAACTGCCAAGCGCGCCTCTCTCAAATAGGTGATGTCTTATGTGAGAAAATAATACATTGGTTGAATAGTTTGAATTCGCAATTTGTCATTACTGGGACGCGGCAGTTTGCTGCTCTCAATATATTTTTAACCCTAAACAGTACCAAAGTTTTGTCTAAAGCTTATTATGTTAGCTTTGATTAACAAGAGATCTAAGGCCAACTACGCGAGCTTCAAAAGATGCACGTGTTTGATCGTTGAATGAAGTTTAACAAGAGACCAACAGATATACAGCAATGGGAATAATTCCAATGATATAATAATTTATCAGTACCTGTTCTGCCCATCTCATCACCATTCGTTCAGGACTGCAACCATTTTTGTAATGTTCTCATTGCAAGTGAAATGTGGAAACACGAAAGTGACCTGTCTTGATTCACTAGTAAAAGGTTTTACGTTTACCCAAACCAACCTAATTATTCTCTAGTTAGTACCACAGTCTTGATACAACTTTACATAGACCAGCAGCCGTATTCACCATACTGGGATGTATTAAGGCACATGCATACCTTACCTTCATGAGGAATATTTTTATCATTGCTGGGGATTGTAATGTGAGAAGAAATAAGGGAGATATCGATTGGGATAGTACTGTAGTTAAGTATTTGCTGCTAGCTAAAATATACAGTAATCATGTCTTATGCAGATCAACTGGTATCGTAGTTCCTTGCATGTTGCGTAATGTGACATACATTACAGAATTCTTCATTATTACAATATCAGAATTGCCATTTAGCTTTGATAATGACAGGTAGTATTTTGTTATGATGGCAAGTTCGTGTCAAACGTCTTTCCAGATTATGCCATTAGACTGTTGTGGTGATTCTGGGACTCTTTAACAGCACATTAAATGGCTGAGTATACAGCATATGCTTCATTTGCGGTGAACAATCCGAATATCCTGTTGACTTAAGGTTCTCCGGCAAACACGGCATTCTATTGAGCGCTTCAAATCCATGGATGCTGCTTCAGATCACGATCTTGGCTCAAAATTGAACACACGAAACTATTTAATTGCCCCGCTACTAGGGGCTGGTGTACCGTAACAACATTATCGCGATGGAGGATATAATATGCACACTTGCATCGTCACTGCCTGTTACTCTCACGAATGAGCTATTGATAATTGATTAACAGCCATGCTTATCTGCTAGTGCATAAGGCGGATGCAGCATATACGTCATTGTCATTGTATCTAAGGCCTCTTGGATAGATAAGTACTTTCACTGAATATAACGCCAATCATGAAGTATTCGATCGGGTTGTTGGCATCTATTAGACCATAACTGTATAATAGACAACAGACGACACCACTAGGCCCGATATTAAGATATTTTATGACTTACAGATAGGCGTTAATGACAATATTCATACTTGCTCTTCCATGCAAATGAGAATAATGTGTGAGATATATAGGTAGAGTCTCTTTACTACTTCTTATCGTTCTTTTGTAACCTCTTTCGTTCAATATCTCATCTACAGGAACATTATTCCAAGTTTGTGATAACACTTCGATGTTTTTTGCTGGTAGCATATTTTGATCTGCTGCTCGGAATGTACCAGGGCCGCGCATGATAAACGCTTTTGAAACCACTAGTGTAAATTTTAGAGCTTTTGAGGTCTAATTATTAACAACTATTACTTAATTTAAGCATCCCTAAATCAATCATCCCGAGGAAGCTGATTCTGCTACACAAACTCGAAGAGCATCATTATATAGAGAGAGTCTGGTGAACTTTGGAAAATTCACACCACACGTGGAGTAGGACAAATATTGCATTGCCGTAATTGACCTAGATAGGGCTCCTGAGTTGATGACCATTACAACTCCGGCTCTAACTTGTGCTCGTCAAGCATTATCAAATGCATTATTGCATGAAGACGGTAAAACATCTGCATATGTGCAAACACTTATATAAATTAGCCGCGTTGATGCTGATTGCTGTTGGGCATATCCATATTATGAGCAGACTGTGTGGTACTTTGTCAATAGGACAAGCGAGCTACAGAGTAATATACATGCTACTTAAAAACGAATTGAAAAATTGCTGCTGGGGGTTTGTGTCACAATATTAACCCGTTAGAAGGCTGTGCTTCAGGTAGTGTTTTCAATTCTATTCGCCAAACGTACATTTAGTAAATTGATATGATTCGCAGCATGGATTATTGTATTTAGACAAAAGCCTTCTCCTTAACCACAGCGTCACTCTGTTAATGCTGGGGTAACCTAATATGAGGAAGTGACGCGCAACGAATAAGTGGGATTTCGTATCCGACTTATCGGCTGTTACAGCCATTAGGCGCTGATAATCCCTAAAGGAAAGCTGACAAATTGCTTTATCAATGTGATACATAACATTTATCAACCGCGCTATGTGGTGTGACTATATTGTCCATCAAAGTGCAATGTCAACGGACTGAATCCCAACATATCAGGAAGAGCAAGAGACAACAAGACAATTGCAAGAAAATATTTATCAAAACGCATTTTCTCGCCATTTGATAATCAAATGCGCATACTAGACACAAACAAAAGAATGTAAAAGGTGTGGTATTAGTATATCTCTGCATAGACTGCGTCCAAATGTTTGACGCTAGCATTCTCTGTCAGCCGAACAGGCTGGTACTATACAGATAAACAAAAGTTGCTATGTTGCGGGAAAGATCACTATTTCAGTGCTGGTGATGTGCCTAATTGCATCTAAGTACTTTCTTGGTCCTCAGTGTTCCGGCTGTGGTGCCTGTATTGTTGATAAGATTACTTACTTCTAGGTTTATGAATGGGCATACATGTATAGGCAACATAACGATGGTCTGCGTCAGAAGTAATTCGTCATTCAAGAGTAAACAATTTGTGGCGTTGCAGACAATAAGGATGGTCACTGACATTGCCGGCATATATGATGTATGGTGCCTAGAGGGTAGTTTGACACAGCGTGGGTATATAGGGATTTGAATTGGCATCCCGGGTATAGCATGCCACGGTACGCAATTTGCGTACTATATTTAATTACTATTGCGATGACAATAACCACATGAGGTCATTATCTGGCCCTTACACAGAAATGGATTGTGAATGCTTCATTCTTTAATATATACCGTACGACTTTATATCTGCATTGCACAACGATAAAACCAGAAGCCACAGCATATCCCCGATAAAACATTTCGGCATAGTGCGCTACTGATGTATGTAATACTATTATCGCGGGTACTTTATTAAGGTACTGTTGTGAACTGACTTCTGTCCGCCGAAGCAGAAAACTTAATTAACGTACGCTGTTAATCATTGTTCGATCAATTATTAAATACACCACATGTTGCTTGCATGCATATTGAACATGCAGATCGATTACATTTTATGCACTCGTTTCAGATTCATTCTTGGTGAGCGCAGTCGTACATGAAACCTATTATCTACATAAATTACTTACTAAATAGACTAATTATGCTCTGGCTGACGGATGCAGCCAACACCACTTATTGTATTCGTACATAGGTTTCAGGTTAATATAATAATATAATGATACATTTAAGTTTGTCACCTAAACTTATCACGATTACCGAATTCTCGCTTAACTGTGAATGGTGGCCAATGTGTTTATACTTTGTTTTAACATCTATTCATATAATTTAAACTGCGGCTAGCACACATATTTTGTTATCGAACAATCCGAAATAATCAATGAGTCCAAGCGCTCGTTAAGAAAGCAATAGCCATGTCAATGGACTATTCCAACGGCAAATTGAGAGTAATTGTGTAAGGCCCTACTTTGGTGCTACAAGAGACTTGAAGGTGAACTAGCGATTTCCGAACATAACCTTCAATATGATATGCCCAAATGTCATGCCAGTCAGATAGCGTGGCGATGGAGAAGGCATTACAAATGCAAGATCGATATGACGCTACGTGTGGAGAACTCGTTTGCATCATCGCTGAACGCCACCCCAATTAGCTTGCCCGAAAGAAGTCTGGCTGACAATTCCAGGCATAAATATACTCGCGTCTAGGTAACAAAATCTGGATGGATGCAGCTCGATGGATGGACGGGGTGATAACGATGTGAATGTGGCTGTGTAATTGCCAATTGCAGGCGACGCGCACGATTGCACAGAGGTTTCATTGGCACGTCAATTGCTCCATGGGGGTCGTAAATGTTTTAATAGAATACATCCAGGATCATTAAGTTGACAATAATGGAGAAGTAGCCAGTGTTGAATGAGAAGAATGTTTAAACAGTTAACTCCGGTATTTAAACTGATATTATTACAGCAGCAATTCAGTTCTCTGTTCCAAGCGGCGGACTAATTGATAGTCTGCCAAACATATGTCGTAAGTATCAAATCGTCAAATGAATCACTGCTCCTTTATATTCGCATTCTCTTAAACGTATTACATCACACCTGATATCCGACACGGAATGACGCTTATACAGTGTTTTTTCACTACCGATAAAGCGGGCCACATAAATGTTCAGTGTCTTCGATTAACCATTCCAGGAAAATTCAAGACTCATGGATATGAAAGCTTTGACAGACCTTAGACGATGCACGTACAATTGCTGGCTCCTTACTAGTGAATGATATCTCTCGTTTATGGGGTTTCCCCTTAGTGATAGTCTGGGCTGCGGCAAACGTTGTTTTAGGACAGCACTTCAATTGAAGCGATTGGAGAGATCCCGCTACTTTCTCATCGGAACACCTAGCTAAGCGCGCGGAACTTGAGCCACAAGGTATTTGTAACTAGCGCATTATATTCATAAATCTTCTATGCATGGATTGCAGCTGATTTTAATCAATGCAATATGTTTAACCCGGACTATTGTGTCCAACGATATACCAATTGAATGCCACAATGTTGCAGAAGCAAATACATTTTCAGAGTAATCCAGTGCCTCATGAACCTTCAGAATATAAAAATAAAGTCAATTATTGCGTGCCATGGATTTCATTGGCCCGTCTACATGGGTTCATATTAAGTAACCAAGCAACACACGTAGTACTAGTATTCTTTCGATGGATAAACTTGTTATGCTTTTGTCGATAAATAGATTATTGTACAATACGATGATCAATTGATATACCTGTATGAGTATTCGGGCTTAGTGAAGTGTGTCGCCGTTCCGTATATGATGTGTGCTGTACCAGGCCTTGTCCCGGATATGTTGCAATACACTGCCTAGCAAACATATGTTTTAGATTGCAGCTTGCTCTCAAATTTCGCCTGAATGTATACTTCTGACATATACTATGTGTAAATGGACTGCTTGCAATGCAATAGGCATTGTAAGTGTAGAAAAGGCATGGTATACTTAACAATTGGTGGTCACGTGCGTATACTGTACACACAAAGGAATATTTTCAAAAGTATAGTTTGGATATAACTATGCAAATATAGCGTCGGATCTTTTACGCTAGTGATTTATGCAAATGCTCCTGATATTATACAGAACCACATACGTAGTCTGCAGCGGTGCAGACGCGATGAATGTTGAAGAAGAGCCAAGCACAATGGGTGTTATATACTCTAAATACAAATGCAGATGCATAAAGAGACTCCCAAAAGCAAAAGTATATAGTGGCAATAAGAAAATATCCCATTGAATTTGACCGCGAACATCCACGTCAATTTGCGTTAAAAAATCTGTATGTCTATATTTGCTTATGTAATGTTATGTTTCTCTTTATAATATATGGCCACCAAAAACGTTGCATCTTCTGCCTCTGCAATTGCCATGAAATAGATACTTTGTTGGTGTACATGGAGTGCCGTACAACACTTATAATCTACGCAGTCGTGACAAGTGTAATTTACCCCTTGTCCCATTCAATGTATACAAGATGACATCAAGAAGCTGACCTGCGAGATAGGTAAATGCCGTTCGTTCGGGAGTGAGAACATATCTATGAACTGAGCAGTTTATTTAAAACCTGTGATGGTTAACCGCGCCTATTATCTATTTAAATCCTGTGATGGTTAACAACGCGAATTATCTATTTAAATCCTGTGTTGGTTAACCACGCCTATTATCTACCCTATCAATATATGGCCCGCAACTATTTTGTAGTCAAATAGAAACTCGCAAAGATAAAAACTGAAAAACGACAAACTGCCGATTTAGAATATTTTAGCAATTTTGTATTACGTAATTGATATGTCCTGAAATTTGTTACATTGTATCATGCCATTCCATTTGTATTACGCAAGAGCCACATACTGCAACAGAGGACGCTTTTGTAGTTAGCATAAGGTTACCTAATATATTGAGGAGATACAAACTGAAGACGTATAATTCCGCCGCCGACTGATTGCCTATTTCAACCATTAAATGCCGAGCAATGCCATTGAGAAGCTAACACATTACTATATCGATGTGACAAATATATTCAGCAAACAGCGGTAATAAACATTGTAAGTACGTTCGGAGCCACATAAACGACGTGAAAATGGACAGTAGCCTAATCGATTAGGAACCGAGAATGAGAATGCGCACCCAAGAGTATAAGACGCAAACAGCACAACTTTAAAAGGGCCAGTTTTAAGATATCACTGCACGCTAGCGGCAACAAAGTTACGCAACAACATCAATGTTTGCATAAATAATAATATTGTTGATGGAACTAAACATCTGTACGGATATGAAACATCATACATTCTACTATTGTTACGTGTGGGTTTAAAGTATATTGCTGCAGAACAGTAGCAACTCTTGCAATTGCATCTGAGATACTCTTCCAGCTGCTTATCCATGTTGCTGATTGATTCATGTAGTATACTCCATGCCACACACGATAGATCTTGGTCTTCAGTGTTACAACAATGTCCTTATAGTGGTGATAGGTATCGTTAGCTCCTAGTTTGGTAAAACAACAACAAAGAGTTTGACTGCATAAGAGGTCATATGGCAACCACTGGCAAGGGTAAAAAAAGGCAATGCCCTCTCTGACAACGCATTATATTCGTCAAATAGTGCTTGACGATTCTGTTACTGAACGCCGTTTTTACGAGGATCGCAAACGAGTAACACGGGCACTTATAGTCAACGAATGGCCGGGATAAAGGAATGCCGCTCGATCAACTGGTTAATTAATTCATTCCTATGTATAGCTGGCATAAATTACGGTTGGGTATAGGTAGCGGTGCTAGCAATGTAACGTTTATGGCCATGATAAATTATTTAGGAACAGGCGTGAGTAGAGCGCAGTACCATGCGATAACGTCATCATGTTTGGTTTTATTAAAGGTCGTTCTTCAATAATTTGTTCAAGCAGTATTTCTCAAATATGATACCGACGGAGCTCTAAGTGTCCCAGTTTATCGATTATTGGTGTGCTGAGAACGTTTTTGACAAAAATACGTTACTTTATGATTAGTGACAATTTAATGTACGCCTTTCTATTAGAAGAGAATAGCGTAAGGATACTGGACCTAACGCGATTAGTAGATGCGTGTCACTGACTGAGCTCAGTACCCACCAGTAACCATTCTAAACTTCCTGCAAAAGAAGAGCAGTATTGCTCATATGGCGGCGCGAATGGCAAATTCAACTAGAGCAATGTCCGGTTCACATGGGCATCGAAACAAACAAGGCAAGTGATATACTTTATAATCGTCTACTGCCCAGTTACAAAACGCGATAAGGGTTTCCATATATCACTCGTTGACTCCTCTATATCCCAGTGAATATTTTATATTTTGATCGTCCTCTTTCATGCCAGTAAGAAACATGACGAATTTATACCTGCAGGCATGATCAGCGAAATATTTTCGCTGTTAGATCCAGTGCTCATTCGCTCCATGCATTCGCCAAAAGAGTCCAGGGTTGTAAGTGTCAATCGAGGCGTGTAAATCATGGCCAATGTTTTGGGCAAATCAAATAACTTTACGTTTTAAATTTGTGTTTGTCTCCATCTCTATTCCATCGCTGACACATTATTTTGATAAATGGGATGTTGTCCTATTTAATACTGAGTGAGAGGTAAGGAACCCAACAGTAGCTTGATGCGGTATTGCGTTGACGCCATGGTTCATGGTAAACTGTCTGCAACAAAATGCAACAGAATATCGACTGCGGATTCATTCATCGTCTATAGCAAGCTTATTCGTTATATAACATACGTTGTGTCGTATTTAATTTTAATATAGCAGTACGTAATCATTCAAACTGACTTTATGTGCGGAACAATATTCAATTATTTTACACTGCCATTGTCAAAGAGCTTGCGTTGACAAAATCAACCGCGCAGTATCCGTTCATAATCCGCAGTATTCAACAGCAAAACCTTCCATTTCATCCAACGTCATTTAGATATATATGTCGGTCAATTTGTTTTTTCATTTTTAGGGACTGCCTGCGTCTAAGTTTCTAAAAATTGATTGGAACAATAACAGGGTTACTTTCAAGTCGCCACGCTGGCAGAGTGCGGGCCAATGAGGCGTCACGAGATAACAATAATTAAGCTTCGCGCAGCTGCCCGTTGCTATGGACCAACTGGTGGTAGACCAAAGCTGAACACAATAACAACGACGACACGTCGATGCAGTGACCGGCGACAGAGGGTTTCTGGAAGAAAATGTGTTAGTCAAGAAAGGGAGTCGTCAAGCATGTGAGCATTGGCGACTTTTCCGTGCTACACACAAACTGTTTTATCGCAATTTGTCGAGATGAGGGGGTTCCTTGTCTTTGCATGGTCAGCATCGATCAATCACAATCAAACGAAAATCAATATGTCTCTGTGCAACACAAGCAAACATGTCATTTGAACTCTTGCTTACATCCTTCTGCAAGTTAAAAAATCCGACTGTATTTTGGCAACTGCTCTATGCGACATAATGTTGTGTTGGCCTTCCCGCGAACTGTCTTCTTGTGTTGCCGTCATTTGTATGAAATATTTTGTAAGTTTTTTCATCATTTGACGTCATATAACTTATAACTTATATCAAGAGATCTAACTAATTCAGTCTATCGATCGAACTTTTAAATCCACCTTCCTCCTTAATACTGCTGCTAAATACATTATGCATCGCAGATGGTTCTTATATTTCGTGCTATTTATCAAGAGATAAACAGCGATGTCGATGCATTTTATACTAAGGCATCTCTATTTGCGTTTTCTCGATTCACAGTTTCAAATGCAAATAAGATATGGTGACATTGCCTCTGCCAAGTTATACCTCTGTTGTTATAGTGTGTCCTCCATCTCATACTGCCACATGCAAACGAGGTTTGGAATGTCCTATAGTAAACCGATGGCGTTCGATGAATTTGTACAACCGTTATACGAGTGTATGAAACATGGATAGAATACAAGGTATATTTTTTTGTCCTAATGTTTGCAAATGCAATTAGACTGCAACAGTAACTCACATCTGAATACTATATTGTTCATCATGTTTGATATTTCAGAACAAATTAACATAAGTGTGCTGCACCATTTCATATTGCAATATCTTAATGAATTATATCTTTATCCATTAATACATACACCTCAAGAAAGCATGTATCAGATATAGCATTTCCCTACTCAGGAATCGCTGCTATGTTAGCGTTCCTTTATGTACCCGCGTAGTAGCATGGGTGTCTCCTGAATACTGGAGTTGTGATGTTGCGTGGTACCAGCACTCTGAAGATGTCGCAACTAAGAAAACGACCAATCTTTGACAATAGTACAAAACAATCTTGGTTTAGCATCACTGGGAGTTATAATGCGATTTATATACAATTAGGTTGTGTGAATAAAGCGTGCAAGCAGAGATGAATATTTGTAGCTGAATGTCGTTATATTTCTACGAACCACAAGCTGATTTATTACCATCTCAAAGGGTCCTCAACAGAGTATGGACATGAATATTCAACGTGGTTGCGGGTCAGTTCGCCCCCGGGACGATTCGCCCCCGGGACGATAAGGAGCTAGCCCAACTACAGATTAGCCCCCAACGACCAGCCTGGTCTCTCGTGGAGAGGTGTTGACAACACAACAGTCAGCATATTCAGCCATATAGCCGAGAGCTCAAGAACATCTCCGACGCCATCTTCTCTTGCCGATATGAACCCAGATAGGCAGCCCAAAGTGAGTGAAACAGTAGAGCCTCATCGCTCAACGGCGGATGACCTATCCTTCTCCGTCACTCTAATTTAGCGCCCCAAACCACTCTGCTGAGGAATACGGAGCGGACAAAACTTTACCCACTCTGACAAGGCGTCCTCGCAACAATGCCGAATGGCCATGGCCCAAGTTCTCCTACGTCTGTCTATAAATGCACATGAACTAAAGTATGGCTAACCGCAGTCGACACGCAACACGCCCTAATGATGTGTTCTTGTGTGTAGCTTGCAGAGGAGAATGGCCCCACCGATTTTGACTTCAAAGATGTCCGCCTGATGACAGGAGGCACTTGCTCTTTGCGTCTCAGCTAGCTATAATGTCGCCAGCCAAGACATGGTATGTCGACGCCACCTTCAGAGTTCGACATCCATTCACCCAACTGCTGCGTATGCATTACTTCTTGAAGTCAGGTGACTGTATGAAGCCCTTGCCCCTTATCTTTTGTTTGATGAGACGAATAAGGAAGAAAGATTAGAAGCGCGTGTCCCAAGGCCCAGGTTAAGACAGTCGTGACAGACAGAAAAAGGTATATTTCATGTCTCTTACATGCTTAGTGCTGTGGTTGTATTGGTTACGGTTAGTATAAGTTGAAATAGGCAAATAATATGCTTTATGTGTGACAGTATTTGGCAAGACATTCGAAAGGTGTTTGGTATGAGGGCATGCCTTCCACTGGGCCCAGGCGGTATGGAGGAAGGTCTAGGATGTTGGCCTTTGTTCAGCATTCACTGAGGACCCTGCAGTTTGCATGATGATACGCCGTCTCTCGCCCCTTCCTTCAAGCGGAAGAGAAACTTCAAGTCCGGACCATCAACGACAAACTACAGGAGCTCTTCGTCTACGTCGTGATCACATCATCTACCTGGGACATCGCCAGTTGGAGTGTGTTTCGACGTTCCATCAGGACCAACAAACCTGAGGTAACTGAAGACCTAGACGTTGCCAACCGAACACCTATAAGCTGCTCACTATCCTTCACGGAGAAGCCCACCTGGTTCCCATTCATGATCCACTGGTGTCAGAGGGAAAGCTCCGTCGACATCAACGAAAAAAGTTCACATATCTGCAAGGGAAGATAACCAATCTGTGGGACCACTACGAGGCCAAGAACATCAGCGCATCCCAGCTTCTCCGTGCCTGCGGTAGAGTTTATGCTCCTGTGTCGGATCATGTATGCTTTAAGTTCATATTCCTCTATTTACTTTGTATTCTTGTATTCTTGTCGAGTATGTTTATGAATGTTGAATAAAGAGCTTGAGTTGTATCGAGTTATATGGATGCATGTGTGCGCTTTTAGTTCATATTACTCTATTTACTTTGTATTCATGTATTTGTTTCAAGGATATTTTTCATGTATATTCATATGGACGCATGTGTGCGCTTTTAGTTCATATTTCTCTATTTACTTCGTATTCTTGTTTTATTTCACTTGAGGGTTTTGATGTATGTTTTATGAATTTTAGAAAAAGAGCCCGAGTTTTATTGAATTATATGTATTTTCGTGTGCGCTTTAAGTTCGTATTCCTTTATTTACTTCATATTCTTGTTTCATTTTGCTTGTTTTTATAAATGATCAATTATAACATTATATGCTACTTCCATAAATGAAATATACCACATATCCTTCTGGTGCTCGGTTTATGTATCTATAATCGTTTCATTCAAGGGCATATCATCCCAAGACGACGACTCGGCCCAAATGCCCTTACAGCACTGTATCCCTGGGCGATGGTGCGATGTATGGTTTCTCTGGACGATAAACATTATGCTTTAAATTGATTTCATATCAACAGATATAAATTCATTAATACTGTTCCTTTTATTAAATGAAATATGTACCACTCAGTATATTCTTTTTACTAAAACGAAGACGTATCATTGCGGGGGCGTATCGTCCCGGGGGCTTACTGACCCGATGCCATACTACGTCAAAAATAAGCTTTTGATGACAGGCAATATTACATTCAGAATGAAATGGCTTTTTATCAAACGAATGCAATATTTAAAATAAATGCCGAATTAGCGAGGAGTGCATAAAAGGATGTAACTCGACGTATGTAGCAAATACAAAAGCAGATATTCAAACTGCAGCTCAAAGATCACATTTTCTTCTTGAGAAATATTGCAGACGTTAATAAGCATCTTGGAATGTGATGGCTATGTGAACGCAATAAATGGCGTTATTCATACTCTATAACTGTATTTTTGCATAGCAGTAGAACGAAACTATATTGTTTGAAGATCAAAATAGATGGCGTCCAGGTTGTATTTAGATAATTGTCGTCGCTTCTGTCATAAACAAAGAGTATAAATATATATATATATATATATAGAGAGATATATATATAGATATATATATATATATATATATATATATATATATATATATATATATATATATATATATATATATATATATATATATATATATATATATATATATATATATATATATATATATATATATATATATATATATATATATATATATATATATCCGTATTTTCAGATACAACTCTTAATTAGAGTGTTCATTGACACTCTGGATACGGAGTAATTGAAGGGTGAGTGTAGCTCTTTTATGAAACATGATGCATTTTTCATATGTCAGTGTTAAGAGAGGACGCATTGAGTACGTATATTCTTACTTGCTGATGAATTATAATTCGGATCTTTCGCCGCCAGGGTAGCTAACAATCTACTAATCTATCTAGCTTACTGGCAGCTACTAAAAAAGATTTCGTGGACGGAAGCACAATGACCACTGATGCATTAGTTTATGTGCCCATCCCGTACCGAAATAGTATGCCATGTGTAGCCAGCCATAAGCTATGGTATAGCGAGTCATATAATTGGTGATACTCGAATCAAAAGTACCTTATTTACCTCTGGGCTGTCTTCACTGATCCTTATTTAAAACAGCGATGAATACTGAGATTGGAAGCTGGTGGCAGTCTGATGAGGTGACTGCTGAAGCAAAATCACATTCCACATATTTGATTAGGAGGTCTGTGAGATCCAGCACTCGGCCAAATAGATCAGCGTCTTAAGAGGCAATAGATGAGTAATTTGATAACGTGACTTATATTGGGCATTCATCGTCGATTGCAGCTGCACACAGCCTAGTTGTGTTCAAGCATTCGCTATCAGGCTCAGCACAGTACACATGTGTGGTATAGAGAGATGTGGTGTGTCTCGTAGCAGAAAATGGAAAACTTTAAGAACTTTTGAATCGGCAACTATCAAATTGGACGCCTTGTGTCAAAATTAACCTCACATTCTGATTGAATCATTTCATATACTTAGGCCCCGTCCAAACTCAGCAAACCACAACCTAGCATGCTAATAAATAGGCTTACCAACGGGAATTTGTAGCGCCGCCTGCACGCATGCTAAATTATTTCGAACAATCCGAAATAATCAATGAGTCCAAGCGCTCGTTGAGAAAGCAATAGCGATGTCAATGGACTATACCAACGGCAAATTGAGAGTAATTGTTTAAGGGCCTACTTTTGGTGCTACAAGAGACTTGAAGGTGAACTAGCGTTTTCCGAACATAACCTTCAATATGATATGCCCAAATGTTATGCCAGTCAGATAGCGTGGCGATGGAGAAGGCATTACA
Source organism: Urechis unicinctus (assembly GCA_034190875.2). Taxonomy (NCBI): domain Eukaryota; kingdom Metazoa; phylum Annelida; class Polychaeta; order Xenopneusta; family Urechidae; genus Urechis; species Urechis unicinctus. The sequence goes on along the minus strand of CM067348.1, from coordinate 2,007,587 downwards.
AATGCAAGATCGATATGACGCTACGTGTGGAGAACTCGTTTGCATCATCGCTGAACGCCACCCCAATTAGCTTGCCCGAAAGAAGTCTGGCTGACAATTCCAGGCATAAATATACTCGCGTCTAGGTAACAAAATCTGGACGTAGGATGCAGCTCGATGGATGGACGGGGTGATAACGATGTGAATGTGGCTGTGTAATTGCCAATTGCAGGCGACGCGCACGATTGCACAGAGGTTTCATTGGCACGTCAATTGCTCCATGGGGGTCGTAAATGTTTTAATAGAATACATCCAGGATCATTAAGTTGACAATAATGGAGAAGTAGCCAGTGTTGAATGAGAAGAATGTTTAAACAGTTAACTCCGGTATTTAAACTGATATTATTACAGCAGCAATTCAGTTCTCTGTTCCAAGCGGCGGACTAATTGATAGTCTGCCAAACATATGTCGTAAGTATCAAATCGTCAAATGAATCACTGCTCCTTTATATTCGCATTCTCTTAAACGTATTACATCACACCTGATATCCGACACGGAATGACGCTTATACAGTGTTTTTTCACTACCGATAAAGCGGGCCACATAAATGTTCAGTGTCTTCGATTAACCATTCCAGGAAAATTCAAGACTCATGGATATGAAAGCTTTGACAGACCTTAGACGATGCACGCACAATTGCTGACTCCTTACTAGTGAATGATATCTCTCGTTTATGGGGTTTCCCCTTAGTGATAGTCTGGGCTGCGGCAAACGTTGTTTTAGGGCTGCACTTCAATTGAACCGATTGAGGATATCCCGCTACTTTCTCATCGGAACACCTAGCTAAACGCGCGGAACTTGAGCCACAAGGTATTTGTAACTAGCACATTATATTCATAAATCTTCCATGCATGGATTTCAGCTGATTTTAAGCGATGCAATATGTTTAACCCGGACTATTGTGTCCAACGATATACCAATTGAATGCCACAATGTTGCAGAAGCAAATACATTTTCAGAGTAATCCAGTGCCTCATGAACCTTCAGAATATAAAAATAAAGTCAATTATTTCGTGCCATGTATTTCATTGGCCCGTCTACATGGGTTCATATTAAGTTACCAATGCAGATGCATAACGAGACTCCCAAAAGCGAAAGTATATAGTGGCAATAAGAAAATATCCCATTGAATTTGACCGCGAACATCCACGTCAATTTGCGTTAAAAAAACTGCATGTCTATATTTGCTTATGTAATGTAATCTTTCTCTTTATAATATATGTCCACCAAAAACGTTGCATCTTCTGTTTCTGCAATTGCTATGAAATGGATACTTGGTTGGCGTACATGGAGTGCCGTACAACACTTATAATCTACGAAGTCGTGACAAGTGTAATTTACCCCTTGCCCCATTCAATGTATACAAGACGACATAAAGAAGCTGAAATGCCGTTCGTTCGGGAGTGAGAATATATCTATGAATTGAACAGTTTATTTAAATCCTGTGATGGTTAACCACGTCTATTATCTACCCCATCAATATTTAGCCCGCAACTATTTTGAAGTCAAATTGAAACTTGCAAAGATAAAAACTGAAAAACGACTAACTGTTGATTTACAATATTTTAGCAATTTGGTATTACGTAATTGATATGTCCTGAAATTTGTTACATTGTATCATGCCATTCCATTTGTATGACGCAAGAGCCACATTCTGCAACAGAGGGCGCTTTTGTTGCAAGCATAAGGTAACCTAATATATTGAGGAGATGCACACTGAAGACATCTAATTCCGCTGCCGACTGATTGCCTATTTCAACCATTGAATACCGAGTAATGTCATTGAGAAGCTAACGCATTACCATATCCATGTGACAAATATATTCAGCAAACAGCGGTAATAAACATTGTAAGTACGTTCGTAGCCACATAAACGACGTGAAAATGGACAGTAGCCTAATCGATTAGGAACCGAGAATGAGAATGCGCACCCAAGAGTATAAGACGCAAACAGCACAACTTTAAAAGGGCCAGTTTTAAGATATCACTGCACGCTAGCGGCAACAAAGTTACGCAACAACATCAATGTTTGCATAAATAATAATATTGTTGATGGAACTAAACATCTGTACGGATATGAAACATCATACATTCTACTATTGTTACGTGTGGGTTTAAAGTATATTGCTGCAGAACAGTAGCAACTCTTGCAATTGCATCTGAGATACTCTTCCAGCTGCTTATCCATGTTGCTGATTGATTCATGTAGTATACTCCATGCCACACACGATAGATCTTGGTCTTCAGTGTTACAACAATGTCTTTATAGTGGTGATAGGTATCGTTAGCTCCTAGTTTGGTAAAACAACAACAAAGAGTTTGACTGCATAAGATGTCATATGGCAACCACTGGCAAGGGTAAAAAAAAGGCAATGCCCTCTCTGACAACGCATTATGTTCGTCAAATAGTGCTTGACGATTCTGTTACTGAACGCCGTTTTTACGAGGAGCGCAAACGAGTAACACGGGCACTTATAGTCAACGAATGGCCGGGATAAAGGAATGCCGCTCGATCAACTGGTTAATTAATTCATTCCTCTGTATAGCTGGCATAAATTGCGGTTGGGTATAGGTAGCGGTGCTAGCATTGCAACGTTTATGGCCATGATAAATTATTTAGGAACAGGCGTGAGTAGAGCGCAGTACCGTGCGGTAACGTCATCATGTTTGGTTTTATTAAAGGTCGTTCTTCAATAATTTGTTCAAGCAGTATTACTCAAATATGGAACCGACGGAGCTCTAAGTGACCCCGTGTATCGATTATTGGTGTGGTGAGAACGTTTTTGACAGAAAAACGATACGTTATGATTAGTGACAATTTAATATATGCATTTCTAATAGAAGAGAAGAGCGTAAGGATACTTGACCTAACGCGATTAGTAGATGCGTGTCACTGACTGAGCTCAGTACCCACCAGTAAGCATTCTAAACTTCCTGCAAAAGAAGAGCAGTATTGCTCATATGGCGGCGCGAATGGCAAATTCAACTAGAGCAATGTCCGGTTCACATGCGCATCGAAACAAACAAGGCAAGTGATATACTTTATAATCGTCTACTGCCCAGTTACAAAACGCGATAAGGGTTTCCATATATCACTCGTTGACTCCTCTATATCCCAGTGAATATTTCATATTTTGATCGGCCTCGTTCATGCCAGTAAGAAACATGACGAATTTATACCTGCAGGCATGACAAGCGAAATATTTTCGCTGTTAGATCCAGTGCTCATTCGCTTCATGCATTTGCCAAAAGAGTCCAGGGTTGTAAGTGTCAATCGAGGCGTGTAAATCATGGCCAATGTTTTGGACAAATCAAATAACTTTACGTTTTAAATTGGTGTTTGTCTCCATCTCTATTCCATCGCTGACACATTATTTTGATAAATGGGATGTTGTCCTATTTAATACTGAGTGAGAGGTAAGGGACCCCACAGTAGCTTGATGCGGTATTGCGTTGACGCCAGCGATGGATGCGTTTAGGTTCAGGGTAAACGGTCTGCAACAAAATGCAACAGAATATCGACTGCGGATTCATATATCGTCTATAGCAAGCTTATTCTTTATATAACATATGTTGTGTCGTATCTAATTGTACGTAATCATTCAAACTGAGTTTATGTGCGGAACAATATTCAATTATTCTACACTGCGATTGTCCAAGAGCTTGCGTTGACAAAATCAACCACACAGTATCCGTTCATAATCCGCAGTATTCAACAGCAAAACCTTCTATTTCATCCAACGTCATTAAGATATATATGTCAGTCATTTTTTTCATATTTAGGGACTGCCTGCGTCTAAGTTTTCAAAAATTGATTGGAAAAATAACAGGGTTACTTTCAAGTCGCCACGCTGGCAGAGTGCGGGCCAATGAGGCGGTACGAGATAACAATAATTAAGCTTCGCGCAGCTGCCCGTTGCTATGGACAACTAGTGGTAGACCAAAGCTGAACACAATAACAACGACGACACATCGATGCAGTGACCGGCGACAGAGGGCTTCTGGAAGAAAATGTGTTTGTCAAGAATGGAAGTCGTCAAGCATGTGAGCATTGGCGACTTTTCCGTGCTAAACACAAACTGTTATTTCGCAATTTGTCGAGATGAGGGGGTTCCTTGTCTTAGCATGGTCAGCATCGATCAACCACAATCAAACGAAAATCAATATGTCTCTGTGCAACACAAGCAAACATGTCATTTGAACTCTTGCTTACATCCTTCTGCAAGTTAAAAAATCCGACTGTATTTTGGCAACTGCTCTATGTGACATAATGTTGTGTTGGCCTTCCCGCGAACTGTCTTCTTGTGTTGACTTCATTCGTATGGAATATTTTGTAAGTTTTTTTATCATTTGACGTCATATAACTTACATCAAGAGATCTAACTATACAGTCTATCGATCGAACTTTCAAATCCACCTTCCTCTTTAATACTGCTGCTAAATACATTATGCATCGTAGATGGTTCTTATATTTCGTGCTATTTATCCAGAGATAAACAGCGATGTAGATGCATTTTATACTAAGGCATCTCCATTTGCGTTTTCTCTATTCACAGTTTCAAATGCAAATAAGATATGGTGACATTGTCTCTGCCAAGTTATACCTCTGTTGTTATAGTGTGTCCTCCATCTTATACTGCCACATGCAAACGAGGTTTGGAATGTCCTATAGTAAACGGCTGGCGTTCGATGAATTTTTACAATCGTGATACGAGTGTATGAAACATGGATAGAATACAGGGTATATTTTTTTGTCCTAATGTTTGCAAATGCAAGTAGACTGCAACAGTAACTCACATGTAATTACTATATTGTTCATCATGTTTTATATTGCAGAACAAATTAACATAAGTGTGCTGCACCATTTCATATTGCAATATCTCAATGAGTTATATCTTTATCCTATTACACATACACCTCAAGAAAGCATGTAACAGATATAGCATTTCCCTACTCAGGAATCGCTTTTATCCGTTGCTACGTTAGCGACCCTTTATGTACCCGCGTTGTACCATGGATGTCTCCTGAATACTGGAGTTGCGATGTTGCGTGGTTCCAGCGCTCGCAAGATGACACAACTAAGAAAACGACCAATCTTTGCACAATAGTACAAAATAATCTTGGTTTAGCATCACAGGGAGTTATAATGCGATTTATATACAATTAGGTTGTGTGAATAAAGTATGCAGGCAGAGATGAATGTTTGTAGCTGATTGTCGTTATATTTCTACGAACAACAAGCTGATTTATTACCGTCTCAAAGGGTCCTTAACAGAGTATTCACATGAATATTCAACGTGGTTGCGGGTCAGTTCGCCCCCGGGACGATTTTACTCCGTGGCGATAAGGAGCCAGCCGAACTACAGATTAGCCCCCAACGACTAGCCTGGTCTCTCGTGGAGAGGTGTTGACAACACAACATATGAACCCAGATAGGCAGCCCAAAGTGAGTGAAACAGTAGAGCCTCATCGCTCAACGTCGGATGACCTATCCTTCTCCGTCACTCTAATTTAGCACCCCAACCACTCTGCTGAGGAATACGGTGCGGACAAAACTTTACCCACTCTGACAAGGCGTCCTCGCAACAATTCCGAATGGCCATGGCTAACCGCAGTCGACACGCAATACGCCCTAATGATGTGTTCTTGTGTGTAGCTTGCAGAGGAGAATGGCCCCACCGATTTTGACCTCAAAGCTCTTTGCGTCTCAGCTAGCTATAATGTCGCCAGCCAAGACATGGTATGTCGACGCCACCTTCAGAGTTCGACATCCATTCACCCAACTGCTGCGTATGCATTACTTCTTCAAGTCAGGTGACTGCATGAAGCCCGTGCCCCTTACCTTTTGCTTGATAAGACGAAGAAGGAAGAAGGATTAGAAGCGCGTGTCCCAAGGCCCAGGTTGAGACAGTCGTGACAGACAGAAAAAGGTATATTTCATGTCTCTTACATGGTTAGTGCTGTGGTTGTATTGGTTACGGTTGAAATATGCAAATAATATGCCTTATGTGTGACAGTATTTGGCAAGGCATTCGAAAGGTGTTTGGTATGAGCGCATGACTTCCACTGGGCCCAGGCGGTATGAAGGAATGTCCAGGATGTTGGCCTTTGTTCGGCATTCACTGAGGAACCTGCAGTTTGCATAATGATACGCATTCTCTCGCCCCTTCATTCAAGTGGAACACATCGAGCGTGTGTTGAAGAAAATTCAAGACCGGACCATCAACGACAGATTGCAGGAACTCTTCGTCTACGTCTTGACCACCTGGCTCACATCGCCAGTGTGTTTCGACGTTCCATCAGGACCAACAGACCAGAGTGAACTGAAGACCTAGACGTTGCCATCCGAACATCTATAAGCTGCTCACCATCCTTCACGGAGAAGCCCGCCTGGTTCCCATTCATGATCCACTGGTGTCACAGGGAGAGCTCCGTCGACATCAACGAAAAAAGTTCACAGATCTGCAAGGGAAGATAACCAATCTGTGGGACCACTATGAGGCCATGAACATCAGCGCATCCCAGCTTCTCCGTACCTGCGGTAGAGTGTATGCTCCTGTGTCGGATCATATATGCTTTAAGTTCATATTCCTCTATTTACTTTGTATACTTGTATTCTTGTCAAGTATGTTTATGAATGTTGAATAAAAAGCTTGAGTTGTATCGAGTTATATGAATGCATGTCCGCGCTTTAAGTTCATATAACTCTATTTACTTTGTATTCTTGTATTCTTTTCAAGCAAATTTTTCATGTATATTCATATGGATGCATGTGTGCGCTTTGAGTTCATATTTCTCTATTTACTTCGCATTCTTGTTTTAATTCACTTGAGTGTTTTGATGTATGTTTTATGAATCTTAGATAAAGAGCCCGAGTTGTATTGAATTTTATGTATTTTCGTGCGCGCTTTAGGTTCGTATTCCTTTATTTACTTCATATTCTTGTTTCATTTTACTTGTTTTTATAAATGATCAATTATAACATTATATGCTACTTCCATAAGTGAAATATACCACATATCCTACTGGTGCTCGGTTTATGTATCTATAATCGATTTATTCAAGGGCATATCGTCCCAAGACGACGACTCGGCCCAATGCCTTGGCCGCCGAGTACAAATGCCCTTACGGCACTCTATCCCGGGGCGATGGTGCGATGTATGGTTTCTCTGGACGAAACACATTATGCTTTAAATTGATTTCATATCAACAGATATGAATTCATTAATACTGTTCCTTTTATTAAATAAAATATGTACCACTCAGTATATTCTTTTTACTAAAACGAAGATGTATCATTGCGGGGGAGTATATATATATTGTCGTCGCTTTTGTCTTAAACAAAGCGTATAAATATATATATATATATATATATATAGATATATATATATAGATAGATATATATATATATATAGGAGAGATATATATATTTATGTATATATATAACACATATATATATATATATATATTTATATATATATATATATATTTATATATATACATATATATATAAATAAATATATTTTTATGTATATATATGTATATAGATATAAACATATATATATACATGTATTTATATATTTATATATATCTCTATTTATATATATATATATATACATATATATATATATATAAATATTTATATATATATATATTGTCGTCGCTATTGTCGTAAACAAAGTGTATATATATATATATATATATTTATATATATATATATATATACATATATATATATATATATATATATATATATATATATATATATATATATACACTTTGTTTATGACAATAGCGACGACAATATATATATATATAAATATTTATATATATATATATATATATATATATATATATATATATATATATATATATATATATATATATATATATATATATATATATATATATATATATATATATATATATCCGTATCTTCTGATCATTGACACTCTGGATACGGAGTACTTGAAGGGTGAGTGTAGCTCTTTTAAGAAACATAATGCATTTTTCATATGTCAGTGTTAAGAGAGGACGCATTGAGTAAGTATATTTTTACTTGCTGATGGATAATAACTCGGATCTATCGCCGTCTGGGTAACTAACAATCTACTAATCTATCTAGCTAACTTGCAGCTACTAAAGAAGATTTCGTGGACGGAAGCACAATGACCACTGGTGCATTAGTTTATGTGCTCATCCCGCACCGAAATAGTATGCCATGTGTAGACAGCCTTAAGCTATGGTATAGCGAGTCATATAATTGGTGAAAATCGAATCAAAATTACCCTATTTACCTCTGGGCTGTCTTCGCTGATCCTTATTTAAAACAGCGATGAATACTGAGATTGGAAGCTGGTGGCAGTCTGATGAGGTGACTGCTGAAGCAAAATCACATTCCACATATTTGATTAGGAGGTCTGCAGAGATCCAGCACTCGGCAAAATAGACCAGCGTCTTCAGAGGCAATAGATGAGTAATTTGATGACGTGACTTATATTGGTCATTCATCGTCGATTGCAGCTGCACGCAGCCTAGTTGTGTTCAAGCATTCGCTATCAGGCTCAGCACAGTGCACATGTGTGGTATAGAGAGATATGTTGTGTCTCGTAGCTGAAATGGAAAACTTCAAGAACTTTTGAATCGGCAACCATCAAATTGGACGCCTTGTGTCAAAATTAACATCAAATTCTGATTGAATCATTTCATTTACTTAGGCTCCGTCCTTACTCAGCAAACTACAACCTAGCATCTTAATAAATAGGCTTACCAACGGGAATTTGTAGCGCCGCCTGCACGCATGCAAAATTATTTTGCTTGCTGGACCAAAACAAAACTTGCAGCCGTGAAATTAACACATGTGCTGATCCATGCTTATTGTAGCATATGCAGTTGGCTGCCAGCAAAATAATGTGCAACTTTTAACAACAAGTCGAACTGGTATCGCCTCCGAAGACTACCTCATGGTCTGTTCCATCTTAATATGTGGCGCTGAAAAGCCCATTACACGCCTGCCTGTCCAGGTGCATTTTCTGCAAGTTGCTTAGACATGATATATCAATTGCGCTTTGACAAACTTCGTTATTGAAGTTATTTGTGTTTACTTGACTGACCAATATCTGTCTTTTAAAATTGTATAGCTAGGAACCGTGCGCAGTGCTTGCAATGATTAAGCATGGCGAATATATAGAGTCAAATTGGTCATTGTATTGATTGATGTACTCATGGTAACCCGTGGGTCGTGTCATGTAATTTTAAACGAAAACTGTCGGTTCCTCTGCTATATTTTTCAGCCAGATTTTAAGGATTTTATTTAAAGCATTTAAATAAAGAATAACATGCACTACAAAGACACCGTTTTTACTAATGCTATCTATTGTTGCCGCTTGGCTTAACAAATGGGTTACATATTTTCCGCTTGAGATACGACAGAGCTACCAGTGTATCAAGCTTTTTGCGTAGACACTCTGCCAACCGGTGGACCGTGCTGTGAAGCTGACGCGGTCGGATCAGCCGACAGAATGAACTGCACGAGTCTGAAGTGATGCACTTTATTACAAACCCCTCTAAGAGGATGATGAGAATTCAACGGATCATTGGTCGAGTGATGTTTATTATAATAATGACATTGTACGGCTATTTAGATATTATAAACATCGTAAATACATATTTTTGGTAGATGCACTCGTGCTATATCATATCCAGATAGGCGCAGCAAAGAGACTGCGCAATCAGTGCACTTTCTGGAATGCTATTTTCGGGAAGAGCTCAAAGTTAGTCGACTTCAACATTTCATGCACGACGACAGGAGAAATGAACCCAAGACTATAACACATATTTGTAGATTCTATTTACCCTTAGCGATTTGAAGTTCATGAGTTCCATTATTGCATCACTTGCCTGGTATACACAACAGGCCGTCTTGCCATGGAACATTACATAAAATCTAACCGTACCTTGTACTAATTCTAGCTTTTAGAACCGAAGAGAATAACTTCAACTGCCATTAAAATCCTGATAGGACTAAGCAACAAAGACACGGGAACAGGCCTCATCAAGGGAAGCCATACGAGCCACATGATGACACCATTTCCTGCTAAATCTGGAACTTATATGAGGCTGTTATAATCTGATTGGTTAATTATCTAAGTACATTCAGTCTGATTCACCCAATTGTTAAAAATATGTTCAAGAGACATATAGGGAGTGGCCCAAAGCGCCAAATCAGTATTTCGAGATTGGCAGAATTGGATATTGGGAGAATCGTTCAGATTTCTACTTCGCAATCATATGTTTGACAAACCACATTTCCTCGCCGATATTCTGTTTATACACCATAGTAGCAATGATGCATCATTTATGGGCTAAATGCATCGCATCATATTAACTGTCCAGCCATCTGTCTACAATGCTAAATACGTTCTCCTCTGACCTTCGGTCGATAACTCAATCTCGCCGCATTTGTTAGATGGAAAATGAAATCAAGTATTGGGGAAAATAGGTTTCTGTATACAGGACGCTGTGGCAATATATTTGTAATGGCCAATGACCGTATATTGCTCCTTTGCTAGGCTGCATTATCAAGCAAAAGACAATCACTCTTTTCGGGGGTAAGGTGCGCCGTATAATTTGTGGCCATTTCAAACTACAATAGATGTGGGGTTGGTGTCTAGCGTCGGCTAAATGATTCATGTAAGCGTTAGATATTTATTTAAGACTCTTATTTAGTGTAGATTCAGACAAATGTTGTTTCTTTTCTTAGTACTAATATATGTAAGGGTTTTCATGCTCATATGCATGTCGCTAGCTTGCTGATATAATCACCAACTTATTTGCTTAAGTCGCTACACATAAGGAACGTTCTGGAACGTAATTGGTACTTTTTTGCAACAATCTGTCCCAACTTTTCCTAGAACGTCAGAACAGCTGTAACTGCTCAGTCGAACTGAACCGCACACCCAGTGCGATGTGATTGTGAACACATTATCCACTTCGTCGATGTGGTCCGTTGTATACGATTTACGGTCCAAATGCACATGGAGAAAGAGATGACATAACAAATAATCTTAATTGAAGAATTGTTAGGAACATAATACAGCATACTTAACCCATGTTCACAATTGTTCTCATTCACATCTGCTGATGCGTCATTATATGATTTGTTTCAGTATGATTGGTTACTTCTTCGTACAAAACACCCAACCGTCAACTCCTCATTAGCAACACATCGTCATGTCACGTTTATACTGCATCCGCCATATGTCAAGAACATATATACTTTTACCATCCAAATATTGCATTAGTCCTGTAGTAATTGTTTATACTGACTTTGAGCCAAACATTTTTCTAGCTGTCAAATGAACCATTCGGCAAGAGTATATTTTCTCCTCATCCACTCCAAAACAAACAACTCGGTAGTTTAGATGCGCGCTTAGTTATTACGTACGAACTTGTAAGAATTACATCCACCACGTATGGCTAATGCGTCGCAAATCAGATGACTGATTGCTTTTTGCACCAAGTACTGGCTCATTTTACAAATTCTTCTCGTCTAGGACGTTGTCATAGATTGATGGGGCGCAAATGACCCGATAGCAAAGGATTTTTTTTGATAAATGTAGGCTCAAAGATGGGGTATGCAGATCACTTTCCGGCTTACACTATCCCGGGGTTTATCATTCAATGAGCCTAGTAATGATATCAGATTCTTACCCCATCCCAACACGCCTTCATCTTTATGAAGTTAATGGGGTCAATTGGAGCATTCTTGTTTTATAATAAATGACGTATGCCTCTTCATATCCTGAGGGTGATGAACACCTGTGTACATACATACATTAAGGTATGATGTAACATACGCACTCATAATTAATGGCTCGATCTCCGGCGTGGGAATCTAGACACACTGTGTCTTTTGGCCTGCCAAGAGAGGTTCAGATATCGAAATATGCTACGAGTTTACTTGAGTTATAAGTCATAAATATGACTTTTCAGCTTCCTTGACTTATTGAACGATGTCTGTAACTTATCGTCATTCGCGTAAGGCTAATGCTTTTATATCAGCCATTAGTCAGTGCCGTTTATCTCGAAACCAACAACCGCTTTATGTGCATCCACTAACTAACTCAAGATATCATGCATAAGTAGTATCTGCTATTCTAGCTAGTGTTTAGCTTATAAATATCTATTGAATTTATATGGGCCAGTGAGTTGATCATTTGCTAAGCTTTATCATTTGCTTCACACCACTGAGCAGCCTAGGGACATACGACAAGGCTTATCACATACTTCCGTGCCCAAAACCGTGATAGCAATGCAATGAAATGCTATCCAAGTTATGTGGTGACCGAATGCTAACGAGGAAACTGCGTCATTTGGTTCCATACTGATTATTAAGTCAACTTAAGTTACATGTTTTAAAATGCGTTTGTTTGTCACAAACAAAACCAACGACTGTGGCACTTTAGATGGGAGGCGGTTGATCATGCAATTATACCAGTATATGCTAGCCTCTTGGACTTGGTAGTGTTGCTGCTTTTGATTAACAAATGCTATAATATTACACAATAAATCTCTTTTTTAATACAAATTTCAAACCTTGAGAAGGCCCATGGCGACTGGTTACAATTAGTTTGCTGCTGTTAATGATCACCGAGGATCAAAATCCCCCAACGCAACTGACGGTTTGTTAAATGATTTAGCAATATAAGGACATTATTGACATATGTTGCTTGAGAAAGCTTTTAAGATAGAGATTGATGTGATATAAGATATTAGTGTAAATGCAGAATGCCTAGATATGACATTTATGGCAGCCCCCTCATTTGATCGATCCTTCATATCCGTTATGCCAACCGCTTCTGCTTAAATGATGCTTTATAAAAGGCAGCATCAACGATTGATGTCACCAAGCTATGTATCCATTCTCGCTTCAGCACTAGTTTGTTGCTTGTTTAATTTCCTTTTAGTAAGTAAATGCATGTGCATATGGAACTCGCTTTGTTGGCCTAACAACTAGCGGAAAAAGCATATTACTTAATGGAAGTTCACGAAACTGGTATTGAAATACGGTACCTTGAAGAATCGAGAATTATGCCACGGATCGAAATACTCAATGGCTGTAATGCAGATCTTATTAACGCAGATACATCTATTGGGGACTACAAACTTTTTATGATAATGTTGTTGATGTGAGTAAACATGTCATGTACAGTTATCGATCTGTTCCTACACTAACAAATAATTGATGCCATTTACATATACCTAGGGCAGCAACTGTTTTCCTTCAAATTGGATGTCATAAGGAATGGTTAATCTCTAGTCAGCCATCACAAGGTGTCCAACGACTAAAGCGAGTAGGGAGACAAGGAAACGTATGACACTGTACATGAAGTATTTGGAAACTGCAGTCTATATTGATTAGCAATATATACAAAGATGGCATCAAATGCGTGTATTATGCAGCTAGTGACCATATAGACAATGGATGAGGGTAGTAACGCCAAATAACGTTTATCACGGACAAAATCGCGCGTATTGCAAGTCAAACGGCATTATGATTCCTGTGAATCACCTTGATAATAGACATTAATTTGGTGGTGACATTATGGAATTTTTTTATTCGCCGGGACGATGCGTTATTGGGTTTTTCCTAAGCGCCTATTTGCCCGCAGGCCCTGCACGTCTTTAACGTCTCCTTGACGACAAATAGCGATAACAACTTCATCATTAGATTATATATGGAATAATACATAAAATCATTCAATAATTTACAAATATAAACCACGTCATTCCGTATTGATTTATGCAGTTAAATACAGGTAATGCACGTCCATACCTATACAAATTATAGTTCATATAATCTCAACATTAAGGCATTTAAAACATAAAAGTTGGCCAGTAAGTACCGAGGATCACAATAAACGCTTTGCACTGCAGCTGCGTTATGATGCGTCGAATATAACATCAGTGTTTGAGATTCAATTATGTCAAATAATAAGTTTTACGTTGATATATTTATAACGACAACTGTTAAAAGCACAGTGTGCCCAATAGCATGCGTACCACAAAAGGGTTCGCGCGGAATAAGGAAATATGTGTAACTGTTCTGAACTCATTTGGAAGTTATTTGAGGTCGTAATAAATAGTTTACACAGTACCGCTAAATCACTTTACCATTCAATAATGGTGTTAGGTATACTTAAACAATGTTTTCTCGACGAAACGGGTGTGAAGCGACTCATAACTTTTTTTCCGGGTACGTTGTTTGATTTGATGGCGCAATAGGCAATATAATGAGTTAATTGTGTCAATATAGAATTGTAAATTAGTAAGAACACTTCCATTGCAAATAACTGATGACCAGCAGAATCATTGCCTGAACAGTTCTGTTTATGACATAAGTGAAATTATTTGTTTTACATGTATGAGACATTATATAATATGAACTGTTATCTTGAATAGTGAGACAGATCATCGAAATACCGAATTTAGCTAAGCGGATTCAAAAGTTGATGCCTCGCAAGCATCTTCCTTTGTTTTCTATTGTCAAGTGCCAATATATTCAGTTTTGCCTGGTCATTGTCCTACAGATTATCTGCAACTAAATTTTATACTCGATGCAGCACAAGCATACACCAACAAAACTACAGCAAAATATGCAGAAACGAATTTTAGCGGTAAATCATTAATGAATATATAGCAACCCCAGAATTTTACATTAGATCAGTATTGAATTGAAAGTACTTAATATTCAGCATTATCATATAAGGAAATACTGATGCATCGTAGCTTCACCGTAAAGCAAACATATGCCAGCCTCATTTGTATTTTGGCAATTTATTGTTGCAGCATGTACTTAAATGCATAAAATGCATTAATCTACCAATCATATTGTGCCGCACCACATGCAGCAAATCAATAGAAACTTATTTTGGCAAATTATGTTTTCACAATATATGACCGTATAAGCAATTTCTAATAAGGCAAGATTAATGTACTGACCTTTGGCTACAAGTAAACTAAAGACAGGCCGAATTATGATGACCGTGATGCCATAAACATTGCGGACCTAATCATTTGATACTTTTTTGCCTCAACTGTGATTGACGGTTCGAGGTGCTGTACAAAAGTTATCATGTATGTAATGCAATACATTTTATCTTATATCTTACAATTAATCGATCAATTTTATAATTGTTTTGTGCTTTTTTTCCAACTCAGGGACTCGTCATTAACGATTGTCATAGATGACCCATGCTATAAACATCTGAGCCCTTCATACACATAAGCCATAGGACAAGCGCGTCCACTTGCGCTAAATTACATGTTATATAATAGATACCACTTTGATAGGCCAGATGTGACCAGGTATATTGCGAACTCGAAGAGACACATAGTGTGTGTGTGTTGTGGAGGGGGGTGGGGCGGGGTGGGGGCTGGAAAAAATGGCGAATGAGTATGAAATGCATTTGTAAATAATTGTCATAGGTTTTGACTAAAATAGGCAATCATCATTCAGTATTTATTTTGGTAGGCATAAAGTAACCATTTGTAAATAATTACAACACCGATTTGAAAATCCATTACCAAAACGGAAGCTGAACGATGTGTTATGTTGCAAATAACGGGACGACCGCGATCACTTGGTGAATCGTAAATTTGGCAGAACTTAAAGTGGGACCTAACCATATGCAATCGTTGTTTACAGTAGCACGCTGCCAGATACATGCAATGCAATATATCACGTTACATCAGCAACCTGTTGGGAAATCATGCAGTGGCAATGTTGGCTTGGGAATGCGTTATGGGAGATTGAGTATGCTTAAACGCGGATATATCCAACAATCCGCATTCTTGAAGAATAGTTTCAAGCGCATAATAAGAGAGAGAGTGCATAAAAAAGCGAACATACACAAAAAGAACTATGTTGTTTTCCACTAACTTACATCCCATATGGAAAGGAAACCGACTTTAGAGACAAAACATATGCCCATTAAGCCTATGCTTCATGACTTTGCTCAGCCTCGGAATCAACGCCCTAAGTGGCCTGATGCGTAATTATTCAGGTCCAAGAAACATAATTATAATGGCGCAGCTTTTGTGTGTCGGTGCAGCACTGTTCTTGTATTAATCTGGTATACTGCAGCGCATTAGCTCAACACAAATTATTCAAAAAAATGTAATAATGTTAACCGTCAAATCATTTATTCAGTACAAGACAAAAGTAATTTCCAGCATTAGAATAAATGACGTCACTGTTAGATTAGGTTGCAAAAAACCATACAGCATCAGGCAACTCGGGAATGGTTTCATAATTGAATGGCGTAATTTGGCTGCCGCATTTATATAGAACCGTGAGCTCCTTGGAAAAGTGTCCAGGATAGGGGCAGATGTGGTAGGAAATATAATTTTCCATCAGTCAAAATGACTGCACAGACGGCCTAAACAGTGTCGTGAATATGCAGCAACCCCCCTCGTTGATCGATTCTTTATAACCGGTTCGTCGAACGCTGCTGCTTATATAATGCGGCACAGAAGACTCACAACCACAGATAGCAACGCCGATTTTGATCCACTGAGCCATGTGCATTGATGTAGACGATTATCATTGAGTCAGGAAAAACAACCACAGGAAAGATCTTCGGGTGTAGTAACAGGAGTTAGTAACTGTGTGGGTTTGAACAGACCATGAGAAATGACTCAAGGGCCGTAAACCTTATATAACTGCCAAGCACGCCTCTCAAAAATAGGTGATGTCTTTTGTGAGAAACTAAAATATGCGGTTTAATGGCTTAAAATCTCTAGGTCATCACTGGGACGCGGCAGTTTGTTGCTCTCATTATATTGTGTGCTCCAAACAGTACCAACGCACACGTTTTGCCTCAGGCTTACTCTGTTAGTTTTGATTTACAAGAGCCAACAACGCGAGCTTCAAAAGATGCACGTTATGATCGTTGAATTAGGTTAAACAAAAGAACAACAAATATACAGCAATGGGAATAATTCCAATGATATAATAATTTATCATTACCTGTTCTGTCCATCTCATCCCCATACGTTCAGGACCGCAACCATTGTTGCAATCTTCTCATTGCAAGTGAAATGTGGAAACACGAAAGTGACCTGTCTGGATCCACTAGTATAATGTTTTACGTTGACCCCCAAAACTTTTTTTAATTATTCACTTATTAGTACCACAGTCTTGATACAACCGTATTCACTATACCGGGATGTAATGAGGCACATGCATTACTTACCTCACTGTTTGGGATTTCAGAAGTCTCTGGGTATGCCATTCGAGAAGAATTCTTCATTATTGCAATGGTAAGATATATACATAGAAGCCCATTTAGCTTTGTTATGATGGCAAGTTCGTGTAAAACGTCTTTCCAGATTATGCCATTAGACTGTTGTGGTGATTCTGGGATTCTTTAACAGCACATTAAATGGTTAAGTATACAGCATATATTTCATTTGCAGTTAACAATCTGAAAATCCGGTTGACAAACACGGCTTTCTATTTTGCTGTTCAAAACCATGGATGTGGCATCAGATCAGGACCCTGGCGCAAAATTGAACATCCAAAACTACTTGATTGTCCCGCTGCTAGTGGCGTACCGTAATAATATTATTGCGATGGACGATATAACTATTGCAGCGTCACTGCCTGTCACTGTCACGAATGAGCTATTGATAACTGATTAAGAGCCATGCTTATCTGCTAGTGCATAAAGCGGATGCAGCATATATATCATTGTCACTGTACCTTAAGCCTCTTGAATAGATTAGTACTTTCACTGAATATAAAGCAAATCATAAAGTAAGCGATCGGAAGAAGTTGGCGTTTTGTAGACCATAACTGTTAAATAGGAAATAGACGACACCACTAGGCCCATTATTAAGAAATTTACTTACAGATAGGCGTTAATGACAATATTTATACTCGCTCTTACCTAAAAATGAGAATAATGTGTGCAATATATAGGTAGAGTCTCGATCCGACATCTTATCTTTCTATTGTAGCTTTCATTCTTTCAATATTTCATCGGCAGCAGCATTATTCGAAGTTGGTGATGCTACTTCGGTTTTTTTGGTAGCATATTATGATCCGCTGCTCAGAATGTGCCACGACGGCGCCTGATATACGCTTTTCTAACCACTAGTGTAGATACTAATTAGTGTAGGTCTAATTGTTAACAACAACTTCTTAATGTTAGCATCCCTAAATCAATCACCCTGAGGAAGTTGATTATTGCCACACAAACTCGTTAACAGGCCTTGGCGCTCTTCGCACATTTTATAACTGATTGATACTCTCATTTCATTGATTACTCAGGCAATATGGCGATTGAGTGGGCATTGAATAATCCTGCGTACTTCGAAAGCGACAGTCTGAGCTTGGCAGCATGCAGGTTGCACGAGGACGCTAAAACATCTGCATATGTGCCAACAGTTATATAAATCTGCTGGGTTGTTGCTGATTGCTGTTGGGCATATCAATATTATAAGCCGATCGTGTGGTACTTTGTCCATAGGATGAACGAGCGGCTGGGTTATAAACATGCTTCTTAAAATCAAATTGAAAAATTGCTGTCGGTGGTTTGTGTCACAATATTGACCTGTTTGAAGGCAGTACTTCAGGCAGTGTTTTTTATTCTATTACCCAAACGTACTCGTAAATTGATATGATTCGCAGCATGGAATATTGTATTTAGACAAGAGCCTTCTCCTCAGCCGCAGGGACACTCTGTTAAGCCTGAGGTAACCTAATATGAGGAAGTGACGCGCAGCGAAGAAGTAGGATTTCGTTCCCAACTAATCGGCTGTTACAGTCATAAGATGCCGATAATCCCTAAAGCCAAGCTGACACATTGCTTTATTATTGTGGTACTTAATATATGTATCAACAGCGCTATGTTGTTTGTTTCTATTGTCCTTCAAAGCGCAATTTCAACGGACTGAAGCCCAACATATCAGTAAGAGCATGAGATAACAAGAAAATTGTAAGAAAATATTCATGAAACCGGATGATCTCGCCAGCTGATGATCAAATGTGCATACTAGATACAAACAACATAATGTAAAAGTTGTGGTATGGGTATATCTCTGCACTGACTGCGTCCAAAAGTTTTACACTAGCACTTTATGTCTACATTACGCGCTGGTATTATACAGATAAAAAACGTTGTTATGTTGCGGTAAAGATTACTGTTTGGGTGCAGGTGATGTGCTCAATTACGGTGTTCCTGCTGTGGTGCCCGTAATGCTGATAAGTATCACTTACTCCTAGGTTTACGAAATGGCATATATGTATAGGCAACATAGCGATGATCTGCGTTAGAAGTAATTCGTCATTCAAGTGTATGAATAAGAAACATAGCATTTGGTTGCGGTTTTTGTAGCCTTGCAGACAATAAGGTTGATCACTGACTTTACTGGCATATATAATGAATGGTACCTAAAGGGTAGTTTAACACTGGGTGGGTATATAGGGAATTGAATTGGCACCCCGGGTATAGCATGCCACGGTACGCCATTTGCTTACTGTATATAACTACTATTGCGATGACAATACCCACAGGAGGTCATTATCTGGCCCTTACACAGAAATGGATTGTGAATGCTTCATTCTTTAATATATACCGTCCGACTTTATATCTGCATGGCTCTCGAACTGAGAATATTTTGTGGGTGATTCTATCAATAACTGCTTCGCATTAATACGAACACTGTCATGCGCATCCACAACGATAAAACCAGAAGCCGCTGCATATCTCCGAAAAACATTTTCAGCCAAGTGCACTACTGCCGTATGGAATAATGTTTTCGTGGGAACTTCATTAAGGAACTGTTGTGAATTGTCTTCCGTCCGCTGAAGCAGAAAACTTATTTTCAAAATTAATTTCGCAATCCCGTAACCTGTCAATCATTGTCAGATCTATTATTAAATGCACCACATGTTGTTTGCATGTATATTTGATAGATCTGATTCATTCTTGTTGAGAGCAGTTGTACATGAAAGCTATTATCTACATAAATAACCTAGTAAATAGACTAAATACAGTTTGCTTCGGCTAACGAATGCAGCCAACATGATTTATTGTATTCGTACATATGTTTCGGGTTAATATAATAATGTAATGATACATTTGAGGTTCTCACCTAACTAAACTAATCATGATTTGCGCATTCTCGCTTAACAGTGAATGGATGCCAATATGTTTATACTTGGTCCAAGCGTTCGTTAAGGAAGCAATGGCGATGTGAATGGACTATACCAACGGCAAATTGATTGTAATTGTGTAAGGCCCTACTTTGCAGCTCTTTTTGTGCTACAAGAGATTTGAAGGGGAACAAGAGATTTCCAAACATAGCCTTTAATATGAGTGTGCCCAAATATTATGCCTATCAGATAGCGTGGCGATGGAGAAGGCATTACAAATGCAAGATCGATATGACGCTACGTGTGGAGAACTCGTTTGCATCATCGCTCAACGCCGCTCTAATCAGCTTGCACCGTCAGAGTGAAATATTAAAGTCAATTATTGCGTGCTTTGTGTGTCCACAATGAAACCCCTGTTTATTGGTTGTCAACATGGGATCATGTTGAGTAACCCAGCAACACACGTAGTACTAGTATTCTTTCGATGGAGAAACTACTTATGCTTTTGTCGATAAATCGATCACTGTACAATACGATAATCAATTGATATATATGTATGAGTATTCGGGCTTAGTGTAGTGTATCACCGTTCCGTATGGATTTGTGCTGTACCATGCCTTGTCCTAGATCTGTTGCAATACACTGCCTAGCAGACATATGTTTTTGATTGTAGCTTACTTTTATATTTCAATCTTGCAATTGTTAACCACGCGTATTACCTTCCCCATCAATATTTAGCCCGCAACTATTTTGTAGTCAAAATGAGCCATGCAAAGAGAAAATCTGAACAATGACTGACTGCCGATTTAGGATATTTGAGCAACCAACGAAGTTGTAAGATGACGTTTGTTACATAATTGCGTAGGCAGTATAAATTTCTCCATTACTTTAATGGTTTGGTAAGTATTTGGACATGCAGGTCTGACACATTAGTCAGAAACTGAAAATAAAACCCTGACTTTTTGTTCATTAAGCATGCGTCGATATACGTACTCCCATGTCGTTTGACTTTTATTAGAGCTCCATCGAATACCAGTGCTGGGCAAATAGATGAGTCACTGCACATATTGTTTGTAAATACAGTAAGTCGCAATGCGGGTAATATTGTACTCTGGATATAATTATTGTCAATATACAACCTGATATCTATCGCCTAAACGCCAAATGTTGACATTGTCCATTTTGATTTACTTGACATGCCTTGATTCTTCATGTTAATAGATCACTATCCCGACTACTATATTGTGGGCACGGTAGTAAAGTAATCTGAAGTGGATTGATACATGTCCATAAAACACAAACTCTTCGTACTGCGTGCTTTGACAATAAATGAGTTGATTATGCATAATTTACAAATAGATTGGTGCCTCTGATGTAACTAGATGATGAGATTTTTCTTCATAGGTTTATATAGGACAGGATCAAAACCTTGCTGAAAACAGTTCCGAATCTCAACAATCGATCCGGATTGAGTGTGATGAGGTTGCGTTTATCGATAACATACAGTCAGAGTTCAGCGAGGATGATAGAGAAGTTTTGGTCATGCACAGGCAGAATCCGGACATTTCACAAATCACATTTAGATAAACTAACGCGAGCGAGCCGTATGCATTTACCTGTCGGTTTATGCTTAGAGTTAATGATAAAACACCGAGGATGGTTGCTCATCATCGCTGCCTCAGCTGTGTGATTAGTGGGCATAGTCCCCTCAAACTTCATGCGTCTAATAAAACACATGTATTTTGAGCAGTCGCATTTGCACAATCTGTTAGTCAACCAGTTGCCTAACATGGATCGTCATAATCAAATGCAACTCATCCTGTCTTATCGAATGTGCCTGCTGCTGCAGTTGCTCTTACATGTGTACAACATATCACGTCACATCATTTCTGGTACAATAGCTACCCATGTATTGCTGGGATTTATATGCACTACAATGAAAAAAGTAATTGCAAAACATTAATAACTGAATATTATCATTTTGTAGCCTAACTCATCGTCACGACATTATGTCATGTTGGTGATGCTACATGGTTGTAAATAACTTCCAACGAACCGTTTGCAATATGTTGGAATGAGGAGGCTAAAATGCCCTGACCATGGGTGTTAACACTACTGTTTGATTTATGGCTCTTTTGGCCAATTATTATCTGGAACCTGCAAGCATGCCTAAAAGCTGCCCTGACCATGGGTGTTAACACTTCTGTTTGATTTATGGCATGCCTAAATCAATCAGCACGAGGAAGTTAATCCTAATAAACAAAAAGGCGGTAACCGGCCATGGCGCTTATCGCACATGGTGTGAGTGAAGACCCTGATTTCAATGGTTATTCAGGCAATATCGTTTGAGTGAGCCATAGTTTATTAATCATGGTCCTTATTGAAGTTTGAAGAGTGGGTAGAGCGTCATAATGTGGCTTGGATGACATTGAACCCAAATATTGTTCCAAACAAAATTTGTTCAAAAAATTGTGATTATTCGTAATTTGGTTGCCTTGACAGATACCTTCATTTGGCGATTTTGCTGCAGATGCAGTCAAGCATAATCGATCACATGCTTACTCTGTAGCATGCAACGAGTCCGATAGTATATCCTACATCTGCCAATCTTATTGCTAGATCACCGAAGACGAAAGCAAATGCAGACGATAACATCACACCCCTAAAGCACTGAAAGTTGTTCGATTTGGCGATGAATCAGAACGAGTCGATACGTTAATGTGTCTACAGTGAGATTCTATATAAGTCGTAAATCGGAAAATACACCGTTGTACCATTACACTACATTAATTTACAACCCGTGGGACCTAAACATTACGAATGCTTTGCATATGTGAAATACAATTACACGTTTCAATAAACTTTATTACTGAGTAAGAAAGCCTACACACGGAAGAATGCGCCCTTATATGAATCGACAACCGAAATGGTATGAATTTGAAGAGCTGGTTGGATGAGACAGGTACGGCTCCTGCGTCTTTGGTAATTCCCGAATATTAGACAGTTGGTTTACTGCTGATAGATGTAGAGCATACTGAAGATGTAGTTCGGTTGTGTGGTTATTTGTGAATAATAGTGTCCAGAAAAGCAAACTAATCTAAGTTAATACATTTATTAACATACTTCTAAATGTCCGTGTCATAATATTAACCTCAAGAGATGGCAAATACAACGTTGTCTCTGTTGATATGTCCCGAAATTAGCTTCATTGGATCATACCAATCCATTTGTATGACGCAAAAGTCACATACTGCAACAGGGGGCGCCTTTCTTAAAAGCCTACGGGAACCTAACATATTAAGGAGATGCACACTGAAGACACCTAATTCCGCTGCCGACTGATTGCCTATTTTTGCCATTGAGAACCTAACAAGTTACCATATCCATGTGACAAACATATTTTGCAACCAGCGTTAAATAACATTCTAAACACGTTCGTAGCCACACAAACGACGTGAAAATGGACAGTAGCCTAATCGATTAGAAATCGTGTTCATTCAATCGGAATAATTTATCCAACGAGAATGAGAATGCGCACCCATGAGTATGAGACACAAATAGCACAATTTTATATGGGCTAGTTTGAAGATATTACTGCACGCTAGCGGAACCAATGCAGAGCACCAACATCAATACTCATAGAAATAAACAACTGAACAGGCATGGAACAACCTGCATCCTAATATAGTTACGTGCGTGTTTAAATTGAGTGCAAAATATATTGCTGCAGAACAGTAGCAACTCTTGCAATTGTATCGGAGATACTCTGCCAGCTGCTTATCCACATTGCTGATTGATTTATGTAGTATACTCCATGCCAAACGCGATAGATCTTAGTCTTCAGTGTTACAACAATGTTTTTGTAGTGGTGATAGATAGTGTTAGCTTCTAGTTTGGTAAATGATAATAAAGAGTTTAACTGCGTAAGAGGTCATATGGCATCCACTGACAAGGGTAAAAAAAGCAAAGGCCCGCAACTTCTGTGTTGGCAAATCGAGACCCACTTGTCGCATATATGAATACCGGGAAAATGCGCGACAACAGTCATTTTTGCATAATTGTTCTTTAAAAACGCCATGAAATGCAGGTACTGGATAGACAGAGGAATCGTCGAACAAAGTGCTAATGATGCTTTGCTTAACGATCGGTGCATTTCTATTGTGGGTAACAATACTGTCACAATCAATCTAACATTGGCTAACAGCATATATACAGCAGAATGCAATGAACGGGTTAAACGCTGGTAGTTAGAAGACAATGATGGGGGCATTTGACGGTGCCAAGCGTTTAGGTACCTACTAATACGTAGCTTATTATCGTATCATTGGATATCTCAAGCATGGCTTTCGCCGTACTAGATGGCATCACAAAGCACCATTTGTATCCCCGCAACTTGTCGTTGTTTAGAAAAACCGCTCAATAAAACTTGTAACGTGTTAGGTCCAATAATTACGGTGGATTTTCTTCTCCCAGTACTCCTCACATTTTGCGCTTCAACGGAACTGTTTTCAATGAGGTTACAATTATGCTTTGGGAGCAATGTACAGCTACATAATATGTTGTCATAATCATCCGTAGTTGCGGCAAGTCTCTTAGGTTTTAATGTGTGTTTAATTATTTGTATGCGAGTAATAATAATGATAACCACATCTGATTCATGTGTTCGAATTGCCTGACTAAGTTGCGCGCGGGTAATTATAACGCTTTGGTTGGCTAATTTAATGGCAAGTAAATAATGCATATGCAGATATGTACAGCCTATCGCCAAGCTAGCTTAAGTATGGGAAACAATCGGACGGCGCCTTTATTGTATTCGAAACATTGCTTTTTACTGTAAATATGTGGTTCATTATTATCATATAAGAAAATACTGATGCATCGTAGCTTGACCGTACATTAAACATATGCCAGCATCATTTGTATTTTTGCATTATATAGTTGCAGCATGTGCATAAAATACATTAAACTACCAATCATATTGTGCCGCACCACATGCAGCAAATCAATAGAAACTTATTTTGGCTATTTATGTTTTCACAATATATGACCGTATAAGCCATTTCTTATAAGGCAAGAAAAATATACTGACCTTGGAATGCAAGTAAACTGAAGACAGGCAGAATTATGATGACCGTGATGCCATTACATTGCGGACCTAATCATTTGATACTATTTTTGCCTCCACTGTGATTGACGGTTTGAGGTGTTGTGCAAAAGTTATCATGCATGTAATGTAATAGCTCTTATCTTATGTCTTACAATTAATCGATCAATTTTATAATTGTTTTGTGCTTTTTTTTCAACGCAGGGACTCTTCATTAACGATTGTCATAGCTAAGCCACACTAGAACATTCGAACCCTTCATACACATAAGCCTTAGGACAAACAGTACCAACGCACACGTTTTGCCTCAGGCTTATTCTGTTAGTTTTGATTTACAAGAGATCTAAGGCCAACAACGCGAGCTTCACAAGATGCACGTGATGATCGTTGAATTAGGTTTAACAAGAGAACAACAAATATACAGCAATGGGAATAATTCCAATGATATAATAATTTATCATTACCTGTTCTGCCCATTTCATCCCCATCCAGTCAGGACCGCGACCATTGTTGTAATCTTTCCATTGCATGTGAAATGTGGAAACACGAAATTGACCGGTCTGGATCCACTAGTGAAATGTTTTACGTTTACCCACACCAACCTAATTATTCACTAATTAGTACCACAGTCTTGATACAACCGTATTTACTATACTGGGTTGTAATGAGGCACATGCATACCTTACCTCTAAAAGGAATATTTGAATCATTGTTTGGGATTTCAGATGTCGCTGGGTATGTCATGTGAGAAGAATTCTTCATTATTATAATGGTAAGATATATATACAGATATGCCATTTAGCTTTGTTATGATGGCAAGTTCGTGTCAAACGTCTTTCCGTATTATGCCATTAGACTGTTGTGGTGATTCTGGGATTCTTTAACAGCACATTGAATGGTTAAGAATACAGAATGTATTTCATTTGCGGTTAAAAATCTGAAATTCCTGTGGATTAAAGGTTCCCCGACAAACATGGCTTTCTATTGTGCTGTTCAACACCATGGATGCTGCTTCAGATCGCGATCTTGGCGCAAAATTGAACACACGAAACTATTTGATTGTCCCGCTGCTAGGGGCTGGCGTACCGTAACAACATTATCGCGATGGACGATATAATATGCACAATTGCATCGTCACTACTTGTTACTGTCACGACTGAGCTATTGATAACTGATTAACAGCCAATCTTATATGCTAGTGCATAAAGCGGATGCAGCATATATATCATTGTCGCTGTACCTTAGGCCTCCTGAATAGATTAGACTTTCACTGAATATAAAGCACATCATAAAGTCAGCGATCGGAAGAAGTTGGCATCTTGTAGACCATAACTGTTAAATAGGAAATAGACGGCACCACTAGGCCCATTATTAAGAAATTTTATGACTTAAAGAGATAGGCGTTAATAACAATGTTTATACTCGCTCTTACCTGAATATGAGAATAATGTGAGAAATATATAGGTAGAGTCTCGTTCCTACATCTTATCTTTCTTTTGTAGCTTTCATTCTTTCAATATTTCATCGGCAGCAGCATTATTCGAAGTTTGTAATGCTACTTCGATTTTTGTTGGTAGCATATTATGATCCGCTGCTCAGAATGTGCCACGACGGCGCCTGATATACGCTTTTCTAACCACTAGTGTAGATAATAATTAGTGTAGGTCTAATTGTTAATAACAACTTCTTAATGTTAGCATCCCTAAATCAATCACCCTGAGGATGTTGATTCTGCCACACAAACTCGTTAACAGGCCTTGGTGCTTTTCGCACATTTTATAACAGAGTGATGTCCTCATTTCATTGATTACGCAGGCAATATGGCGATTGAGTGGGCTATGAATAGTCGTCGCTGCACTTCCGTCAAGCTTGACGAGTAGTTCTAATTATACTGAGCACACTTGAACGAAGAGCATCATTTAATATATATAGAGTCTGGTGAACTCTGAAAGATTCACACGTGGAGTGGGACAATTATTGCATTGTCGTAATGTCCCCGGCTGATGGTCATTACAACTCCGGCTCTTATGTTTGTTCTTCTAGCATTGTTACAGAAATATCAACCACATCTTGCGTACTTCGAAAGCGACAGTCTGAGCTTGGCAGCATGCGGTCCTTTGTACTTCATATTTACACCTAGATAAACACGCTATTTCATATACTTCACAGGTGTTCATACGCCGATAATTGTTAAAATTACCGTATCTAACTCCTGCCGTTATCAGAAACCCAATTTTCCCACGGATCACGTTTAATATTTGGCTGCTCTTAAAGCGTTCATGCATTGTTTGGCGTTGCAGCACACAAAAGGGTTTTTCAATGTTCACCATCGTAGTCTTACCAAAAGCATTTGGGGGAAAACCTCCTCGTCTCCTGTGACATTAAGTACAACAAAAGGAAAAATGCATTTGTAGCGACATCAAGGGAAATCCAAATTCAAACGTGTTTCCAGTTGAACAAACGTCTTCATTTTAAACCGATGTCTTGGTACCATATCAATTCGATATTCTGGTATTATATTACGACATGGGGCTCTAAACCGGAATTTCTGACGTGCGCTGTGGTGCAACGTTTACCTCTGTGCAAGCATAGGACATTATGACCCAGGGCAGCAAGTCTTGCAGCATATATATGTAGCAATTCCGGTATTCACATATTACGTGATATAATGGTGCTCTCAATAATGTTTTATCATGTGTATCTACTGCACAGGGATACATCTGACACTAAACCACCCATCGCCAGCCTAAAACCCTTTCCTACTAGTCAGTACGAGAGTTTCATCTGTCCGTACACTGAATAACTTGATCATATGTATTCGCTTGAAAGATGAGCTGCCATTGCATTATTCGTTCTATATAAAGAGGAATATTTTACCTGGCACATGGTATGCATCTTGCCGGATATCATGCGTTTTGAGGTCAAGCAGCCACATATGCACAAATACACGGTTAATTGCATACTGTAATGTAAATTGATACTTAAGCACCTAATGGCGCACACAGCTTTATTTATGGTATATCTCAGCCCATATGCTGATATTGAGAAATGCATCCCCGACAGTCATGAACGCTGGTTGCATGAGGACGCTAAAACATCTGCATATGTGCCAACAGTTATATTAATCAGCTGGGTTGTTGCTGATTGCTGTTGGGCATATCAATATTATGAGCCGATCGTGTTGTACTTTGTCAATAGGACGAACGAGCGGCTGAGTTATAAACATGCTTCTTAAAATCAAATTGAAAAATTGCTGTCGGTGGTTTGTGTCACAATATTGACCTGTTTGAAGTCAGTACTTCAGGCAGTGTTTTGAATTCTATTACCCAAACGTACTCGTAAATTGATATGATCCACAGCATGGAATATTGTATTTAGACAAGAGCCTTCTCCTCAGCCGCAGGGACACTCTGTTAAGCCTTGGGTAACCTAATATGAGTAAGTGACGCGCAGCGAAGAAGTAGGATTTCGTTCCCAACTAATCGGCGGTTACAGTCATTAGATGCTGAGTATCCATAAAGGCAAGCTGACACATTGCTTTATTATTGTGATACTTAATATGTATCAACAGCGCTATGTTGTTTGTTTCTATTGTCCTTCAAAGCGCAATTTCAACGGACTGAAGCCCAACATATCAGTAAGAGCATGAGATAACAAGAAAATTGTAAGAAAATATTCATGAAACCGGATGATCTCGCCAGTTGATGATCAAATGCGCATACTAGATACAAACAACATAATGTACAAGGTGTGGTATGGGTATATCTCTGCACTGACTGCGTCCAAACGTTTTACACTAGCACTGTATGTCTACATAACGCGCTGCTATTATACAGATAAAAAACGTTGTTATGTTGCGGTAAAGATTACTGTTTGGGTGCAGATGATGTGCTCAATTACGGTGTTCCGGCTATGGTGCCCGTAATGCTGATAAGTATCACTTAATCCTAGATTTACGAAATGGCATATATGTGTAGGCAACATAGAGATGAACTGCGTTAGAAGTAATTCGTCATTCAAGTGTATGAATAAGAAACATAGCATTTGGTTGCAGTCTTTGTAGCCTTGCAGACAATAAGGATGGTCACTGACTTTACCGGCATATATAATGTATGGTGCCTAAAGGGTAGTTTGACACTGCGTGGGTATATAGGGATTTGAATTGGCATCCCGGGTATAGCATTCCACGGTGCGCAATTTGCGTACTATATATAACTACTATTGCGATGACAATACCCACATGGCCCTTACACAGAAATGGATTGTGAATGCTTCATTCTTTAATATATACCATACGACTTAATATCTGCATGGCTCTCGAAATGAGAATATTTTGTGGGTGATTCAATCACTGCTTCGCATAAATACGAATAGTGTCATCCGCATCCACAACGATAAAACCAGAAGCCGCTGCATATCTCCGAAAAACATTTTCAGCCAAGTGCACTACTGCCGTATGGAATAATGTTTTCGTGGGAACTTCATTAAGGAACTGTTGTGAATTGTCTTCCGTCCGCTGAAGCAGAAAACTTATTTTCAAAATTAATTTCGCAATCCCGTAACCTGTCAATCATTGTCAGATCTATTATTAAATGCACCACATGTTGTTTGCATGTATATTTGATAGATCTGATTCATTCTTGTTGAGAGCAGTTGTACATGAAAGCTATTATCTACATAAATAACCTAGTAAATAGACTAAATACAGTTTGCTTCGGCTAACGAATGCAGCCAAAATGATTTATTGTATTCGTACATATGTTTCGGGTTAATATAATAATTCAATGATACATTTAAGGTTCTCACCTAACTAAACTAATCATGAATGGCGCATTTTCGCTTAACCGTGAATGGATGCCAATATGTTTATACATGGTTGTAGCGTCGATTAATAAAATATATACTGCGGCTAGTACACATTTCTCGTTATCAAAAATTAGAAATAATCAATTTGTCCAATCGTTCGTTATGGAAGCAATGGCGATGTGAATGGACTATACCAACGGAAAATTGATTGTAATTGTGTAAGGCCCTACTTTTCAGCTCTTTTTGTGCTACAAGAGATTTGAAGGGGAACAAGAGATTTCCAAGCATAGCCTTTAATTTGTGTGTGCCCAAATATTATGCATGTCATATATCCTGATCGGAACACATATCAAAACGCGCGGAACTTGAGCCATAAGGAATTTGTAACTACCGCATTATATTTAAGCTTCTATGCATGGATTGCAGCTCATGCAATATGTTTAATCCGGCCGATTGTGTCCAATGATTTATCAATTGAATGCTATAATGTTGCTGAAGCAAATGCATCATCAGATGAATCTTGTGCGTCGTGAACCTTCAGAGTAAAATTATTGCGTGCTTTGTGTGTCCATAATGATGCCTCTTTTTATTGGTTGTCAACATGGGATCATGTTGAGTAACCCAGCAACACACGTAGTACTAGTATTCTTTCGATGGAGAAACTACGTTTGTCGATAAATTGATTACTGTACAATACGATAATCAATTGATATATATGTATGAGTATTCGAGCTTAGTGTAGTGTATCACCGTTCCGTATGGATTCGTGCTGTACCATGCCTTGTCCTAGATCTGTTGCACCTAAGAGGTCATATGGCATCCACTGGCAAGGGTAAAAAAAGCAAAGGCCCGCAACTTCTGTGTTGGCAAATCGAGACCCACTTGTCGCATATTTGAATACCGGGAAAATGCGCAACAACAGTCATTTTTGCATAATTGTTGCACATTGAGGCATTTCGATATATCAATTTTATTCTTTAAAAACGCCATGAAATGCAGGTACTGGATAGCCAGAGGAATCGTAGAACAAGGTGCTAATGATGTTTTGCTTAACGATCGGTGCATTTCTATTGTGGATAACAATATTGTCACAATCAATCTAACATTGGCTAACAGCATAAATACAGCAGAATGCAATGAACGGATTAAACGCTGGTAGTTCGAATACACTGATGGGGCATTTGACGGTGCAAGGCGTTTAGGTACATACTAATACGTAGCTTATTATCGTATCATTCGATATCTCTAGCATGGGTTTCGCCGTACTAGATGGCATCACAAAGTAGCATTTGTATCCCCGCAACTTCTATAAATGATGTAACATGAGAACTAATTGTTTACAATATGCCCTGTGCTGTTTGGCTGTTTACGTAGGTTGTAAGGTTCTTGTTGGACGTGTTTTGCGATAAGTACATAATTATTCATAAGCTAAGAACTGCTAATTTTGTTTACCTGTCAGCATTTTTTGCTGCCCAATAGATAATGCCTTGTTCGTTGCAGAATGAATTCATCCACACCCACATCCATACGGGTGGGGGAATTTCTGGACAACCTGCAATCAAGCTTTCAAAAAGGATTGATATTTCATGACGATTTGGCTTCTGTCGCTTATCCTCGCAATAGTCAGAGAATATAATGCCTTCTTATCGGTAGCATTTATGTGGGGTGAGGGGAGCATACGTACTACCATCACGTAATATTTGGTATGGAACAGTTCGATGAATGCATCGCCTACTATCAGAAATGGTATTCTTGTGCCATGGAGCATGCCGCTTAATACTCTATTCTGCGCAGCTATTCCTACAACGCTTGATTAATTTCAGGAACGCGTACATATACCATATGCAGCTTCCATTTGCAATAATTTGACCCGATGCACTGTACTATTTATTAAATGTACATGCAATTTACAAACTTCGATGTGCTTGTGATTGTTGAGGTTGATCACCTATGATTGACACCTGCAAGTCAGTTTGTCCATTTAATGTCGGCATGATGAATACTTCACTTGTCGCTGGGCTTTCCTGTATATTAATGCGATGTGCCGGGCACTATAAAAGTTCAAAATTTAACATGATTGTTGGCATTGAGCGAGATGTTGATTGTTCTACCCATGCAGGCAGCATTTATTTGCAATGGTTCTATTGTAACTTTGTGTGATGCTTTAACGTCGTGTCGTAATGTGTTTTGCATAAGTTGTCTTTATAATGAGGAAGTCTTCTGCTTCGTTTATTATCAAGATATAAATGGTTTAAATGATTAGGTGCTACAGTGACATGTGTCACCAGCTCGCATCTCGTATGGAAGATAGTCAGGTTTATATTCTTTATAGCGCGACAACTGTAAGATGTTACCTGTCATTGGAGGTTTAATGGTAGTGAATATAATGATGTGATCGTGGAAGTGGTGCAGAAAATATGGGTGATTACAGACTTTACGGGCATAATGAATGCATAGTGTGTGTATTAAAGGGTCTATTGGTGAGTTGCTGGCATCATAATCTAACTCCTGCTCTGCTATTCCTCATATTGCTCACCCAAATTCTAGCTTCTACTTCGATGCATCCCCGTGTGTATTTGACGCCAGCAGATGGCTTAGGCTGTGTAGTAAGTGATTCTTTCCGGCCAATATCCGGATAAATAGGATCAAGAAAAAACATTATACGACCAATATCACTATTTGTTATCACTATCGTCTGCGGTTATGGACGAGCATGTGACTTGTGAATATTATTGTTAACAAATACAATCGGATACTTCAGAACCCGTCTGTCAGTCACACCGCTCAAATTAAGGCATTTATACCCTTGTCGCTTCGTGTCAGTGTTTCCCTTTAATTAGATGAATCGTTAATGACAACCGATTCACCTTAATGGTATAAATCCGCCGTGAAGAGAATCGCACTTGGCCAGTTGACTCCAACTGAAATCAAGATTGCTACAAAAATGTCTTCGTCATTAGACAATGATTTATAGGGTAGCTGTTATTACCGAATGTGCAAGCAAATTTCAACAGGATCACATCCGACCTTTGAAAGAAAACTGCGATAAATAACGACAGTTGGCAATGTTGGGTCATTATGCTACAAGAAGTACATTAGTCGACAATAGCTGCGAATCTTCTCCAAAGCAAGTTACAATCGAAGTTCCTTGGACCTCAACATACCATGGCGCCAATCAATGGCATGTTGTTCGTGCAACGGTATGGTTGGTATGTTGTTGTTGTTATTTCCTGGTAAAGCAGTTCGGCAACTATAGGCCACGTACTGCGCTGGTTGGTATTTACCCGGGATGACATTTAATATATTAATGTAGCTCTGTTTCGAACCTGCCCGCAAAAGAAGAGAAATTTTCATTACGCTTTGTCATTTGGTTTGAACGTAACACCTACGAATATTAAAAACCAATGATTTCATGTTGAATCAATGATATATTTATGAAGCTGATATTATCTCATGAGAGGTGATCAATTTATGTTTCTATCAGGACAACCTTAGTGTATAACAAAATTTATCACTGTTTGTTCATTCACAGGAAATTGTTGAATATATCACACTTTATCACACAATTGATTAATGTTACTAACTGCTGTGTAAATTTTCTGACAATACTAATAACACTCGTAAGGCTGATTTGAAATGTGAATTAAGTGTAGGCAAATCGATCAATAAGTAAACTCAAGTCATATACCTGTATCATGTTATCATCACATTTTAGCAAACAGCCCAATGACTACAGATTACGTTATTGCCTCAATCACAAGCGATCCATGAATGAAATGTGAAAACGGATGCATTGCAAAATTATAGTTGAAAATATCTGAGGTTGAGAATTTAAATTTTGCTTCAAAGATCAAACGGTCGGACAAGCTCGTTCACCGCCGTTTGCCAGACCTTTAACCTACGTCATTGGATAACAATGCAGGGATCTGGGAGTTCACAACATAACTATCTTACCCCCTGGAATAAGGGATTTGTTATACACATTGCCGTGAGCACATAATATTGGATCCTTCTGTGCCGGCTTAATATATCACGTAGCCAGCCATTCATCAATTTTACACGAAACTGAGAGAGCTGAACAGACGTCAAAGTTGAAAGGTCCTGTCCATTATAATTGTCATCAGTGATGATAATACAATGAATCATGCTACAAAGTCATAGTTGCGTCAGCAATATTCATCTGGGAGTTTTGGTACGGTAACACCTCGTATCACGAATATTGATATAGTAATGATGCAACACCCTTACCATCTAACGCTTTGTGGGTTAGATCGATCCTGCAAGAGCTTTTATATATTCAACGTTGAATACATATTACATGAATCATTAGGCGCGTAGACGGATATCGTACCAAGCAAGTGTGTTGTAAGGCCTAAGCATTTATCAAATGAAATTAGCTGCTTAACGAATAAAAACCCCAAATCCAAAGGCTGTGATCGCAACGTTGCGAACAAAGAGGTAAAATACCGTCGTCAATGGTCCCCGTTAAGTTTGACACTCAGACAGAGTGTCACAATATGTTTCTATACACTGAGTCCACGCGAAGTTTCCAGCCCCTTACAAAGTATGTTGTCGTGTACACCACAGTAACATTGCATATTATGTTAAGCAATATATGTACTTATGGGTTGCTGCAAAATGTATTTGCAAATCAATCCAGTCTGTCGTGATCCATCAGAGGCCGACACTGTAGCCGATCACACATAAAGCGTGAAATGAGAGTCCATCATCTATATCAA
The DNA here is from genome assembly GCA_034190875.2 of Urechis unicinctus. Lineage (NCBI taxonomy): Eukaryota > Metazoa > Annelida > Polychaeta > Xenopneusta > Urechidae > Urechis > Urechis unicinctus. The sequence continues at coordinate 1,972,734 of CM067348.1, read as the reverse complement.
TTATATAAAATGTATATGTTATCTAGACCGCCCAGATGATAACCGATGCAGTGGGTTGCAATGCATTTTCAAAAGCACTTAATCGGATATTGTATTTGCCTATTCAAAAAAGGGTATTGATACATTATGCGTCTACAGTGATCATTGCTGATTGGACGTCATTAATTTACCATAGCCACATTTAAGTGCGCTACAGTGCTACATTACGCTGTGAAAAATTTTCTTAGCCACTGTGCAGATATCTGATACTAGTTATTTTGATACCCGACTCAATAAATACATTTCGACATTTGTAATAGAATATTGTTCATAACAAAAATGTACTGCTCTTGTTTTAGACGCTTTTCAAGCAAGGACATCGTTCACATCATAGGATACGTGAAGAGCGCTATACTCTTCATCCAAACTGCTGTACCCTGGCGTAATTTTTACCTAGTTGTTTAAAATTACTCGATTGCGTCGTGTTAAGGAAAGACATTAACTCGTGATTAACCAGCGATGGATTAAATTATTAATTCCTGAATTGAACGACATCGTGCTATTCCGTTTCTAAAACTTCCTTCATCTACATGCAAACGCTAGCCATGAGGTTATGTCTTTGTCTTGTCGACGTTTAGAAAAACCGCTCAAAAAAACTTGTAACGTGTTAGGTCCAATAATTACGGTGGATTTTTTTCTCCCAGTACTCCTCACATTTTGCGCTTCAACAGAACTGTTTTCAATGAGGTTACAATTATGTTTTGGAAGCAACGTACAGCTGCATAATATGTTGTCATTATCAGGTTTTAATGGTGTGATTAATTATTTGTATGCGAGTAATAATAATGATAACCGCATCTGATTCATGTGTTCGAATTGCCGGACTAAGTTAAGCGCGGGTAATTATAACGCTTTGGTTGGCTAATTTAATGGCAAGTAAGTAATGCATATGATCAGATTAGCTAATCTACTTCTGCTCTGATTGGTGGTATTTGATAGCGCGCGACTTATTCGTGCGCTTTGATTGGCTGATTTCATTACATACAAGTAATATCTGCTATAATGGTCTGGTAAGTCTACATTCATCATATTTCTGTCGGTTGATTAGATGATACGGTCGGGAGTAGTTGAACGGTATGTCCGCTCCACACTCTGGCCAACCATGTGCTTTGATATGTAAATGCAACAATGACCCACGTCAGGCGATTGATCAGCAGTTCGCGACAACAAAGTCTTCATATCTCGGGCTAGATTGTTTTCACTCTTGTACGAAGAAGCTAAATAAAACCAAAATACGTCTTCATGTCAGTGGTTAATGATCATATATAAGTGACCTAGCTTTAACTCAAACTCAATGGGAGGCAATCATTAAGAAATACTTGTGCTCTTAAATTACGGTAAAAACGTTCGTCAAACCTTATTTGCTTAGAATTTAGACTACTTAACGTGTACTGAACCTTTCCCTTGCCAACGTCGTGTGGGCGAAGGATGGGCAACAGTAGCTAAACGCCTCATTTATCGAGCTTAAGTTTGATTTGCCTTGCTATATGGTAGAAACAATGTGGAGACGGGGCAATGCACTTAAAGTGACTCATCACTACCGTGATAACCATAGAACTCTTAATGGAGCCATGGGCACAAATATGGCGCAAAGCAAGCCAAGGGAACCTGTCATAAACAACATCGGCAATACATCTCAACCAAGTTGCGGCTGATTGCATTATCAAATAAAGCACTTAGCGCGAAGGTTCGTAATGAGCTGCTAACGCAGGCTGATTTGGTTATATTTAGGCAAATCTACGTGCGCATCAACCTCCCGAGGCACAACTGCTACTTATTGACTGGAAGTTACATCTGCATACCATAATCAATCCATTCAAGGCAGCTACCTAACTTTATAAGTTTATCGCATAATATCGCTCTTGAAGCGAGGAATGGCCCCAGAATCGATGTTTCGCCTACAAAATGACAATTGAGTAGGTATTACCACACAGGATATGAAAATCGGCCCACAGCGCGCAAAGAAGTTTGGTCAAACAAAAATCACCAATGAAAGCCATATTTTCCTTTCGATGGTTGATTTTTAGGTGAATATATATTCATTTATTTTGGTATTCGTAAGGGGGTATGGAGATACATCTTGTGTGATAAGTGTGTGGTGATCTAGATATCACTACAAAGCTTGCAAGCATTGACAGGCACGATTCTTGCATGAAATGCTTTGTGAATGTGAGTAACTTTCGTTGACGATTTTCTCATGAGGTATTTTACGATGCGTACGCAGAACGGCATGTGTTTTGAATCCAGCGGAGCACACACCTTGATGATGACAAGGCCTCGTGCTAAGAGCGTGGTCATCATAAGCAAATAGTCCGTGGTTTCAAGCTGTGCCTGCATTAAATGATGCGATTCGACTGTAAGATGCATTATCGAACAATTTCAGTCCAGCGTGAATTCATCCACGACCCCATCCATCCGCGTAGGGGAATTTCTGAACAACCTGCATTCAAGCTTTTGATAGGGATAGAATTAAATAAAGTATCAGCCCAATTTAGCGTGTCTATTTCCTGGATCCTTCCAACAATATAATCGCTCAAGCATCTCATGACTTGACATGTCGCCCCACGAAAACACTGCCGCAGTATGTGAGGATTCGTGCGAGGCAACAGTTACATGGCATACCGCGCGCCGAGTTCGCTGCCTAAATTGTATACAGTCACTCGTAATGATATATTGTCACATATGTGATGAAGCTGTCACACGAGTTAATGCACAGATATTATTATTAAATACGACTGCCTATGTCAGCAGCAAGGCATTCGTTTTGCATTATAATAAATGTAACTCACTGTACGATGGTTTACGTTGTCGCGTTACACATGCCCACACATTTGTCTTCTACCAGAGGAAGTGATGAACCCTGTAGTTGAGTCAGCCTTGCCAGATAATGATTCAGAGCAAATAATGTAAAATATTACATATCCTTTAAAGCATATAGGTGGTTTCTCGTGAAGATGGTGCATTCCAATTGATTGTTTGAAACAAAAGTCAATGTTAGGACTATTATTCATAATTTAGTTATCGTTGTTTGTACATTGAATCGAATACCTACAGAGCTTCGCAGTGTCAATAACATGCTAGTTGGTTGTATACCACAAGGTGTCTGTCGGCTAAATAATTTGCATCTATTAAATGAATGTTGAGGTTTATTGTATGAATGAAATGGTGTCGATACATCCAGGTTTGCAGTCTGTACAACACAAGTAATAGCACGCTGCTTTAAGACAATGAATTTTGGTAAGCTATCCATTATATCTCACCAATTCTTCCATTATCTTATCATGCGAATGTATGTCATTTATCGTAGTAACATATCGGCTTAAATAACAACCAGGTGGCAATGCTGCATTCTCGTATCAAATCATGTGCAATCCACGGCATCCTGCAATGGTTACACAACGCATGTTCAATATTTTTTTTTATATGTGGACTTAATATATTAAATCAGAAGAGGAAAGTTTATGGTTGGTGTTTATGGCAGCAAAACAAATAATAAGCGGGCTGACATTGCCCATGATATTGTTTTTTTTTGCACCTGTCTGATGCCCTAGCAATTAATCAGCGTTAAATATACAGCATTCGGCAGTTTCTTATTGACTGATCCATGATTTGCAAGCTAATTAGCGAATTAAGCTGATATTGGTATTTTCTGGCCTCTCCGGTCACCCCCTACCCCCACCTTACCTACCTTTCAGATTTTAACCTTTAAGCACAAATCATTAAGAACGGAAGACGCAAACTTCCTTTAGCATTTATCTTCATTTATGTCGTTGCAATACTGCTGCAAAGATTGCGATGCTAAGAGATATTTACGCCACGTCTGGGGAGGGACATAAATATATGTTATTGGGCATAGATAGTCCAGTGCTTATGCTCTGGGCTAAAGTTCTTCGCATCCTTAGTTAATTGTCTCCCTTCGAATACAGCTTCCACCATGAAAATATTTACCAACCCAATCATAATCATATTGGATGAACCAAAAATATTTGACATTTATGGAAAAACAACAGCTACATTGTGATAACATTTAGTTTTTCGCAATGTATTTTGCGATTAAAACACTGTTATAACATGAGTGGTTCAATTTTAATTCTGGCATCTTTTGCGTCCGCAAATCATCTCACTGACAAAAACCAATTGACGCGATGTAATAATTGATCTCCCTATCTCGAGGCAAACATAAAGGCGTTTTAGCTTTCATGACATCTTAATGGCGTGCCTTCCTAAATAACTGAGTCTAATTCTACTGGGACTTCATGGACTATCAAAACTTACAAAGCCTTTTTTGCATGAAAACCAGTCGCAGTTGAAACTCGTGATGAAAGATATACAGGTAAACGCATCGGCATTTCTCCATCTTCCCTCGAACGACAATTCAATTATTTAGCCGCAAATAAAACACGGTGCGGTGGGGCAATAATTCAACCGAAGAGAAAGTAAGCATCAATAAATCAATGGCCATTGTGCATTTCTGGCTTCCAAAACGTGCTCGGTGAGTCGTGCTATGGCATAAATAATGAGCGTTCTCTCGGGTACTACGCACAAAACCGTGGTGATTCGTTGTTCACATAACATTGTGTTCTCCGATACATATTAAGTGAGACTGTTGATGATTCGCGATTCTGCCTGCTTGTGCCTACTGTCGCACAAAATCAGTCTAAAAATGAAAGACAATATAAATTACTCATTTGTAAAGTCGCATTTTGGATTTGCGCAGTATTTATTTTTAAATTAAAGCATATCACACAGAGTCTTAATGGTTTAGAAGACGAATGCAGCCATTAGGTCAGGAAACACATCATAGCGAATGTCTTTTGAGAGCAGTGATGCAGTAACATTTTGCGCCAGACCAATTAAAGCTAGTTGGTTTTAGAAGCAATTGATGTAAAACAAATTGAGAAACCTCTCAGGCATCGACCCTGGATGATATGGCAAAACTGGCAATTGTATGCAGATAGGGGAGCTTAATGCTTCCTTTTTGGAAAATTGATGTTGGATGATTGCAGCATAATGTTATATTTCGAATATGTAAGGCGTAGCCACATTATAAAGGTTTGAGGGTAGAGTGTTTCGTCCAAAGCGCCCCATTTATACACTATCTATCCATCAAAGGACTAAATGCCTAATCGCTACAACAATGAACATTGGTTATGATATGGGAGGGCAATGCGACATTTATGGCACAATATCCCTCATCCTCTAGCTCTCCCCACCCCCCCCCCCACACAAAAGCATTTTAAATTATGCTTGGTGCAATGATGTAGACACCATCGCTTCAGAAAACAGTTTCATAAAGTAGCTGTTGAGTTTTAACAGTTATTCATCACAAGGTCCATTCATATGTAGGTCCGGAACTTTGTGTTAGTTTTATCGTCATTACTGCCTACAGAGTCAAGGCTAATTAGGCTGCTGGACTGGATACTATGCAACACCTGGGGAAGATGGTTTATTTACGACCTTAATGGACGGTAAGAGCAATGAGAACTCTCAGGTCTGCTGGTTCCACCCATATATATTCAATTGAGGCAAGAAGAGCATGGACCGACAACTTTCTCTGAATACATGGCTGATTAGCGAGCATAAGCAAGAGCATCATTACCAGGATGAGCATCTGAGGCAGGAACGCATCCAATCTTGTATCCTATATCACATGAGAATCTTTTAAACCAATTTCATCTATGTTGTCGGCATAAAGGTACCTTCAGATGACACGATTTGCAACTTACGCCTGTTTTATTACCTATTTGATGAGAAAGTAATAAATGTTGTTATGCGTCCGTAATGAGGCCCATTCTTCGCGACAATCTGGAGGCAGTCAAATGCGATTCGAATCGGCAAGCGCGCTAGACGCCTGGGAATTGCCAACACACACTTCAGTCGATCGATAACACAACATGGTAATATATGCCATTACAAATCTAGCTGTTCACTTTGCCTGACATGTACTATTTGTGATAATTGTTTGGCCGACATTATCAATTGTTGCACTGAAAGTTCAACACTGGCAAACAGATCAATTCATCAGCGAACATCACAACTCTGTGTATGAAAACCGATTTAATGCATATACATATATATATGCATCTATGCACACATACACACACACAAAAACATATATGTATATATATGCATATAAATATACATATATAAATATATACACATATATATATAGATATATATATATATGGACATATAGATACATTTATATAGATATATAGAGATATAGAGAGAGAGATTAGATATATAGAGAGATAGATATATATAGATATATATAAATAAATATATATATATATAAATACATAGATAGAGAGATATATATATATATATATATGTATATATATTTATATATATATATATAAACAGGGATATATATATATATATATATATATATATATATATATAATATATATATATATATATAGATATATATATATATATATATATATATCTATATATATATATATATATATATATATATATATATATATATATATATATATATATATATATATATATATATATATATATATATATATATATATATATATATATATATATAGTATATGAACCTATTCCTATGTTAGTATCCGACGGCCTCCTTTCATATAATGAATATATATAACTACCTGGGTGGATTGTTTCGTTTCGTCAGCAGGTAAGTCAGTTTCAAGATCGCACAGGCTCTCACATCTTTCCGGAGCACCAAACTTCGATGTATCCTATAGTCATGTACAGCAACTAACCCATGAGCGTGTGAGCTGCTATGATGAGCATGATGTTCGCGGAGTGTGTTATGGTCGTGGTAGTTATATAGGTAGGAATGGTGATCGCACGCTTGGTGGGACATTCTGGACGAATTTTGTTTGCAGGGTTAGGTATTGCTGCAGGGCGGCGGCTGAGGAGGATCCACGGGAATAGCATGGCGCGGTAAAGTACATGCCGCTGACTGCTGAGAATGCATATGGTGATGATTATGACGAATTGAGGTTGGCGGAGTTGCCATCGATGAGCTGTTTGTATCAGTCTCGGGTCCTGTGCTGCTTTTTATAACATCACTGTCTGCTACTCTGGCTTCTGTTACCTTTTCAACTTCTCGTTTACGCAGTGCCATCTTCTGGCGCATACGGTCTTTCTGATAGTACATCCCGGCAAATATGAGGATATTGAGGAGTAACAGGGAGAAACCTACGGCGACTTTGACACTCAGTGGTAATTTGTTATCATTATTGTTGTCAGCTGCTGATGATAGCGTCGTAGTAATGAGAGCGCATCCTGGCAAGGGGCGTTGTGACGCTGGTGGGCGTGTGGCCGGCAGCCCTAGTGGTATGTCAGGAAGCAATCGCACAGACTATGTGATACAAAATTATAGTTTGCACCAGTAGTATGATGCCTAAGGCCAAGATAGTGCCATGAAATATTTGACAACGCCCGAGTTTGATTAGTCATTCATAACCGGTTCGTTAACCTCTGTTGCTTATACGATGCGTTATAAAAATCAGCTTCATCAATTTATGATATTAACTTGATGTCACAGAATCCTGTACCAATTACGTCATACCGATGTCAACTATATCTATATCGTCGTGTAAAGAAACCACACTGATGAAAGTTGAAGCTTAATTGAGGATTACTATTAGGTACATAAAGGGAAAGGGGCTGGAGGCAAAGTAGCATGTCATTTATATTTGATACAATAACATGATAACATCTCTCAGCTGATGTTTCATTGATGATTGGCATAATAACGTGGGCATGTTTAGAAACTGCATGCGGTACGACTTTGACTTAGACGCACGACGAGTTTGGATGGAAACCTTCACAAAAAACATTACGCCTTAACATATTTATAATTGTAAGTTGTGCTAAGTCGTTTTTGCTGCCATCGAATCGTGATTACACTGTGCCAGAAGAACGAAAGTTTAGCGACGTCTTATGGAAATAGGGCGATCTATTCGAGGAATTTGTAATTGACGGTTGTCGAAACTTCGTTGGACAATAGGGAAGCGATACTGTTTGTATTTACTCGCTGATAGCTGCATTGATGAGGCCACCTCTAATTGTCAGCATGCACCAGCCGCTGCAATACTTTTGTCATTGAAATAAGCTCTGCAGTTTGCATTAGTCGTCGTGGACCGACGTAGCCAGCTTTTGGGACGCGATAGCGGCCTGAAGAATTGAACGTTAAATTGAAACCATAGCTATAAATGCCATAATTTTGGAAAGTATTTTGATTTGCATATGCCGTTGTTAAAATGAACTAGACTGCTTTGCTTAAGGGACATTACGGGTATATCACATTTACAATTGGCTGCATTGGCTTTACATTTGCAAATGCAATTGCTAACAACATTTAGCATGATGATGTATGTGATGGAATTTAAAATACAAAAACGATTGAAGCAATCGCCAGGTTGTGTTTTGTTCATTAATCCGTTGTTCTCACTTAAATATACAATAAATCACGATGTGGCTAATATGCTTCATACACAAAGGTGGGTGTATGACAAAAGTCGAATTTGCAATCTTAATTCGACGTTTTGCCTGTATTTATGATATAATCCCCCAATCCCCGCATATTGACCCTATCAAGGCCTATTAAGAGGACCACACCATCGCCATCTTTGAATCATATCATTTATTTTAGGCTTTGGAAATGACCGCATCCGAGTGCATTTACGCAATATAAACGCAATTTCAGTTTTGATGATGCCATGTGTGTTCTGCCTAATTCTAGAAATGAACACGGACAAAATAGTTGAATGGCATAGACCTGCGCCATAGTAAACTGGATTGCCTGGATGAACGCATAATACGATTTTGTCCGTTGTAATGAATGCAATGGTGACATAAATGTTTATGTTTGCATCATATCGCTAGTCACAGTATAGAAGATTGTTTAGGGCAGTTGGACATGATAACACCAAATAAAGTTTATCACTGCAACGCAAGCTGTTACATTTATATATGTTAACAGATATAGTACCCTCGTTTAAATCGAAATTGCTTTGCAAAGAAGCATCTAAAACAATTGTATGTATCTGCCTTAAATAACCACCAGTCTCATAGATTTCTACCGCCTAGCTCACATCATTCATTTTGTCAAAACGACAATGGGCTATTGTCTGTGTCACAATGTAATTGAAAGGCGTAATACTACTAAATCGGGAGTCAATTTAACGCCACAAAAAGTCTCTAGTTAATGTGGTACCGGACTATATCGCACACAATTTAAGTCACACACCGCTACATCAGCTTGATAACAGACATTGGTTTGGTGGTGATATCAAGTCCAATGTTTGCCGTGACAATCCGCAATTTGGTGTTTCCTAAGTGCCTATATACTTGCAGGTCTAATGTGACGATAATGTCTTCCTTGACAATCATCATCGTTTACAGCTTCATCAATCAATGGGATAATGAAATTAAATCATTGAAATACAAATATAAACCACGTCATTCGGTAATTAATAGCTGCAGTTATATATTAGTAATGTACGTCATTACCTCGACAAATTATGGCTCGTATAGACTGAATATTAACGCTCCCATAGTTGGCCAGTAAGCACTGTGGATCACAATAAATGCTTCGGAGCCTTTGAACCAATAGGTATTTTATTCAAGTCAAAAGATGATATCACGCGGTGTTTGTCCTACAACTGCATTTTTACGCTGAAGACAAATATAATATCAGTATTGGTGATTGGATCATATCTAAAAAAGTGGTGTTGCATAATTAATGTATATATGCATATAATAGAGAGGATGTAGACCACGAGACTCAGTCGATCTATTTGGAATCACAACATATATTAGCACATAGTGCCACCACAGTATGTATATTGCGAAATTGCTCTTACAAATTATGCGATCTATTAGGCATACACGAATATTTTGATTTGAATACAATTGAGGTATCCCTACAAATCTGGTAGTTATCCAGCTCACATAATGTGATGTTCCATATTCACTTTTAACAGCTGGTCAGTCAGATGATGCACAAGACGCTGGCATGATGACACTTGGTTAGGGCCTATCCTTGCACAATCTGCAGATTGGCTTCAAATTAAGAAGGAACATAGGTACTCTTGATGCATGGACCGAAGCTATTCGACTTGTGTCCTTGGAGCTGCCTGCGAATGCAACGACGCTTGCATGTGTTATAGAATAAACAATCGTTAAAAGCAACATCAAAAGCTGCTCTGGCAAACACATCTTGTCATACATAATTTATACCATGTTATGTCGATAACTGGTAGGTTTACCCGACATCATTACCAGTGCCACACACTCGTATTACGATGGTAATCAATCAGTAACTATTTCGATGCTATGCCGCCTCCTTAGGCGCGGTTGTGTGCAATTGATGAAGCTAACAGCCCTTTGGCGCCAGCGGTTACAAAAAGTAACCAATATAGTTTACTAAAGGCTGTATCGCATTCCATCTACGCTAACCTTGATATCTGTAAGGATATATATATATCGACAATGTAAAAATAAGATAGCAGTTATGGGGATATACATACTTAGCTATTCGGGTTGGCTGCATCTTCAATATGAGTGCCAGTAAAGGATTAATCATTTCCCGCATCGTACCATGCGTCTATATGGGTAACCGTTACGTCATAGGACACATTTATGAATAATTTAGCCAATAATCGTAAAAAGTACGCAAATTTTATTGTAAGAGCATGATGTATCTCTATGAGCGACGTTAGTTTAAATCGAATCCATACATAACAGTTACAGAGAACTCCGACTTATATGGTTTTTGTGTATGTTTCAGATTTTCAACCCGTGAAATGCACTATTAATCATATGAGCGTGATTGGTAATGTCCCCCTAGTTCATTAAACCCGGTGCCTTGAACGTTACAGAATGAATTCATCCACACACCCATCCATTCGGGTGGGGACATTTCTGGACAACCTGCAATCAACCTTTCGATAAGGATAGATAATTCGTGACGATTTGGTTTCTGCCGCGTATCCTCGCAAAAGTCAGCGAATATTATGCCATCTTATTGGTAGCATTTATGCTACGGCGTTTTACTTAATATTTGGTATGGCACAGTTCGATGAATGCATCGCCTACTATTAGAATGGACACTCTCGTGTTATGGGGCATGCTGCTAAATACTCTGCGCAGATAAACCTACAAAAATGGTTGCTTATTTTCAGGAACGCGTACATATACCTTTTACAGCTTCCATATACCAATAATTTAACCAGATGCATAGTACAATGTACATGCAATTTATCAGCTTTGGGTTTCCTGTGATTGTTAATGCTGATCAACAGTATTCGCATCTGAAAGTCTATTTGCCATTTTGATGTCGGCATGATTAATACTTAACCTGTCACTTCGCTTTCCTGTATAGTACTTTTTGCCATTTTGTCTTTTTGATGTCGGCATCATTAATACTTAACATCTCACTGCGCTCTCCTACACAGTAAATGCGATGTGCCGGACACTATAATAGCTCAATATTTAATATAAATTGTAAGCAAAGAGCTAGGTGTTAATTGTTCTACCTATTCATGCAACATACATTGGCAAGTGTTCTATTGTAACTTTGTGTGATGCTTTAACGTCGTGTCGTAATGTGGTTTGCATAAGTTGTCTTTATAATGATGAAGCCTTCTTAAGCGTTTATAATGCTTTATCTAGATACAAATGGTTTAAATGATTCGGTGCTACAGCAAAATGTGTCACCAGATCGCGTCTCGAATGCAAGATAGTCAGGATTATATTCATCAGAGCGCGATAGCTGTAGGGTATTTCGTGTCATCGGAGTGAGTATAATGTTGTGGTCGTGTCAGTGGTGCAGACAATAGGGGTGATTACGGCATAATTAATGAACGGTGTGTGTGTGTGTATTAAAGGGTCTATTGGTGAGTCGCACGCACCATAATCTACCTCCTGCACTGCTATCCTCATATTGCTCATCCAAACTGTAGCTTCTGCTTCAATGCATTTCCGTGTGTATTTGGCGCCAGCTGTTGTCTTATGCTGTGTAGTAAAATATCCGGATAAATAGGATCAAGAGAGAACATCATACGACCAAAGTCACTATTTGTTATCACTATCGTCTGCTGTTAAGGACGATTATGTGACTGGTGTTTTTTATTGTTAACAAATACAATCGGATACTTCAGAACCCGTCAGTCAGTCACACCGCTCAAATTAAGGCATTAATACTCTTTGCACTTCGCGTCAGTGTTTCCCTTTAATTACATGAATCGTTAATGACAACCGATTCACCTTAATGGTATAAATCCGCCGTGAAGAGAATCGCACTTGGCCAGTTAACGCCAACTGAAATCAAGATTGAAATAACCTAGAAAAGCTTCTAACGGGCGCTGCGAAGAAAATGTCTACGTCAATAGACAATAATTTATAGGGTAGCTGTTACTACCGTAGGTGCAAGCAAAATTCAACAAGGCCACATCTGCCCTTTGAAGCAAAACTGTGATAATGAAAGACAGCAATAACGACAATTGACAATGTTGGGTCATTTTGCTACAAGAAGTACATAATTCGACAATAGCGCGAATCGTTCTCCAAAGAAAGCCACGATCAAGTTATTTAAACTTTTTGAAATTCCTTGGACATTAACATACCATTGCGCCAATCAATGGCCTGATGTTCGGGCAATGGGAGGGTTGGTATGTACCCGGGATGACATTTAATATAATAATGTGCCTCTTTTACGAACCTGCCCGCATTACGTTTCATTACGTTTTGTCATTTGATTTGAACGTAACATCTATGAATATCAAAAAACCATGGCTTCCATGTTGAATCAATGATATATTTATGAAGCTGATATTATCTCATGAGAGGTGATGAATCTATGTTTCTACCAGGACCACCTTAGGGTATAGCAATATTTATCATTCTGCCTGTTCATTCACAGGAAATTGTTAATTATATCACACTGTTTTTGTTAGCAAATGTTTTTTTCAAACCGATTATTTGTATTTTTTTTTACTGCATCCATGTCGGCATGTCGTGGTTCCATGTAGAAAAACTGCAAAAACTGCACACAATTGATTTATGTTACTTACTGCCGTACGAATTTTCTGACGATACTAATAACCTTCGGTAAAGTTGACTTGAACTGTGTATTAAGTGTGGGCAAATCGATCAATAAGTAAGCTTGAGTCAAATACTTGCATCATGTTATCATCATGTTCAAGCAAACGGCCAATTGGCTACAGATTATATTATTGCCTCATTCAAAAGCGATCCATGATTGAAATATGAAAACGTATACATTGCAAAATCATAGCTGAGTTAGAGAGACAAATCCGTTAAAAATATGCGAGGTAGATATTTTCAATTATTCTTCAATGATCAAACGTTCGGACAAGCTCGTTCACTGCCGTTTGCCAGACCTTTAACCTACGTCCTTGGATAACAATGCAGGAATCTGGGAATACACAACATAGCGATGTTACCTTCTGGAATAAGGGATTTGTCATACACATTGCCGTAAGCACATAATATTTGATCCTTCTATGCCTGCTTAATATATCTCGTTGTCAGCCATTCATTAATTTTACACGCAACTGAAAGAGCTGAACAGACGTTACAGATGACAGGCCCTTCTCCATTATAACTTTCATCAGTGATGATTATATTATGAATCATGCAAAGTCATAGTTGCGTCAACAATATCAATCATGGAGTTTTAGTAGGTAACACCTCATATCACGAATACTGATATATTAATGATGCAACACCCTTCCCATCTAATGCTTTGTGGGTTAGAACGGCCCTGCAAGTGAGCAAAACGTAAGCTTCAAGAGATTTTATTGACGAGAATGTGTGCTTACGCGTTGCTGCAAAATGTATTTGCAAATTCATCAAGTCTGTCATGATCCATTAGAGGCCGACACTGTAGCCGATCATACATGAAGTGTGAAATTGGAGTCCATCATGTACATCAGCTTCGTAATGCGTATTTGTTATCTAGACCCCGCCTTAACGATAACCGATGCTGTGGGTTGCATTGCATTTCTAAAAAAACACCTCATCGTTGCTTGTATTTGCCTATTTAAAAAAGGGTATTAAAACATTATGCGTCTACATTGGCCATTATTTATTGGACGTCATTAAGGTACCATAGCCATATTTAAGTGCGATACCGCGCTACATTACGCTGTGAACTGTACAGTGATACTGTTGTTTCCTTATAAACAATTCCCGTAGCCACTGTGCATGCAAATATCGTTTCATTGTTAAATACATTTAGACTTTTCTTAATAGAATATTGTTAATAACGACAAGGTACTGCTAATGTTTCAAACGATTTTCAAGCAAAGACATCGTTTACATCATAAGGTACGTGAAGAGCGCTATAGGCCTACTCTTCATCAAACAGCTGTACCCTGGCGTTATTTTTAATTAGTTGTTTAGCATCACTCGGTTGCGTCGTTTCAAGGAAAGACATTAACTCGTGATTAGCCAGCAAAAGATTATTTATTAATTCCTGGATTGAGTGACATCATGCTACCTACGAGGTAATTTCTTTGTCTTGTCGACGTTTAGAAAAACCGCTCAATATAACTTGTAACGTATTAGGACCAATGATGATCCGTCTACCTAACTCTTCATTACTGTGGATATTCTTCCCAAAGTACTCAACACATTTTGCGCTTCAACGGAAATGTTTTCATTGGTGCTACAACTATGCTTTTGTAGCACGTACAGCATTTTAATATGTTGTCATAATCACCCGTCGTAGCGGCAAGCCTCTTTTGATGGTGCGATTAATTATTTGTATGCAAGTAATGCATGCATGCAGATTGCATAATTTTGATATGCGCATCTGATTCATCTAATTGCCTGACTAAGTTGCGCGCGGGTAATTATAGCGCTTTGGTTGGTTAATTTAATGGCAAGTAAATAATGCATATGATCAGATTAGCTAATCTACTTCTGCTCTGATTGGTGTATTTGATAGCGCGCGACTTATTCGTGTGCTTTGATTGGCTGATTTCATTACGTAGAAGTAATATATGATATATTGGTCTGATTAGTTTACAATCATCATATTCCTGTCGGTTGATTAGATGATACGGTCGGGCGCGGTTGAACGGTACGTCCGCTCCACGCTACGGCCAACCATGTACTTTGATAATGAAATGCAACAACGTAACTGAGTCCTCAAAGTTATCTGACCCACGTCAGGCGATTGATCAGCAGTTCGCAATTATTAAGAAACACTTGTGCTCTTAAATTACTGTCAGAATTTTCGTAAAAACTAATTTGCTTAGAATTTAGTCTACTTAACGTGTACTGAACCTGTCCCTTGCCATTGTCGTGTGGGCGGAGGGTGGGCAACAGATGCCAAGTACAACAGCATGTACTAAACGCCTCATATATTGAGCTTAAGTTTGATTTGCCTTGTTATATGGTAGAAACAATGTAGAGACGGGACAAAGTACTTAAAGTGACTCATCACTTCCGTGATAACCCTAGAACTCTTAATGGAGCCATGGGCACAAATACTGCGCAAAGCAAGCCAAGCGATCTTTCTTAAACAACATCTGCAATACATCTCAACCATGTTGCGGCTAATTGCATTATCAAATAAAGCACTTAGCGCGAAGGTTCGTAATGAGCTGCTAACGCGGGCTGATTTGGTTATATTTAGGCAAATCTACGTGCGCATCAACCTCCGGAGGCACAACTGCTACTTCTTATTGACTGGAAGTTACAACGGCATACCATAATCAATCCATGCAAGGCAGCTGACCTAACTTTATAAGCTTATCGCATAATATGGCTCTTGAAGCGAGGAATGGCCCCAGATTCGATGTTTCGCCTACAAAATGACAATTGAGTAGGTATTACCACACAGGATATAAAAATCCCCGGGAATACATCGCCTATAACAATGGCCCACAGCATTGACAGGCACGAATCTTGCATAAAATGCTTTGTGAATGCGAGTAACTTTCGTTGACGATTTTCTCACGAGGCATTATTTCGATGCGTACACAGAACGGCATGTGTTTTGAATCTAGCGGAGCACACGTCTTGATGATGACAAGGCCTCGTGCTAAGGGCGTGGTCATCATAAGCAAATAGTCCGTGGTTTCAAGCTGTGCCTGCATTAAATGATGCGATTCGACTGTAAGATGCATTATCGAACAATTTCCGTCCAGGCTAGCGTGGTATATCCTTGCGATGCTGCCCGAACGATAATGCCTTGATCGTTGCAGGATGAATTCATCCACGACCCCATCCATCAGGGTGGGGGAATTTCTGAACATCCTGCATTCAAGCTTTTGATAGGGATAGAATTAAATAAAGTATCAGGCCCATTTAGCATGTTTATTTCCTGGATCCTTCCAACAATATAATCGCCCAAACATCTCATGACTTGACGTGTCGCCCCACGAAAACACTGCCGCAGTTTGTGAGGATTCGTGTAAGGTAACAGTTACATGGCATACCGCGCGCCGAGTTCACTGCCTAAATTGTATAGTCACTCGTAATGATATATTGTCACATATGTGCTGAAGCTCTCCCACGAGTTAATGCACAGATATTATTATTAAATACGACTGCCTATGTCAGCAGCAAGGCATTCGGTTTGCATTATAATAAATGTAACTCGCTGTACGATGGTTTACGTTGTCGAGTTACACATGCCCACACATTTGTCTTCTACTAGAGGCAGTGATGAACCCTGTAGTTGAGTCAGCCTTGCCAGATAATGATTCAGAGCAAATAATGTAAAATATTACATATCCTTTAAAGCATATAGGTGGTTTCTCTTGACGATGTTGCACTCCAATTGTTTGATCAAAGTCAATGTTGTGACTATTATGTCGTGGCCGTTGTCGTGACACCGATGGGACAATATAGAGCTTCAAACAACCACTGTTACTGTAATTCAAAGTTACATTATTGAGGTTATGCAAGTGTATATTCATAATTTTGTTATGTTGTTTGTACATTGAATCGAATACCTACAGAGCTTCGCATTGTCAATAACATGCTAGTTGGTTGTATATCACAAGGTTCCTGTCGGCTAAATAATTTGCATCTATTAAATGAATGTAGAGGTTAATTGTATGAATGAAATGGTGTCGATACATCCAGGTTTGCAGTCTGTACAACACAAGTAATAGCACGCTGCTTTAAGACAATGAATTTTGGTAAGCTATCCAATTATATCTCACCAATTCTTCCATTATCTTATCATGCGAATGTATGTCATTTATCGTAGTAACATATCGGCTTAAATAACAACCAGGTGGCAATGCTGTATTCTCGTATCAAATCATGTGCAATCCACGGCATCCTGCAATGGTTACACAACGCATGTTCAATAAAAAAAAATTATGTGGACTTAATATATTTTATCAGAAGAGGAAAGTTTACGGTTGGTGTTTATGGCAACAAAACAAATAATAAGCGGGCTGACATTGCCCATGACATTTTTTGTTGCACCTGTCTGATGCCCTAGCAATTAATCAGCGTTAGATATACAGCATTCGACAGTTTCTTATTGAACGATCCATGATCTACCATCCAATTAGCGGATACAGCTGATATTGGTATTTTCTCGCCTCTCCTGTCACCTCCTACCCCCACCTTACCTATTTTTCGGGTTTTAATCTTAAAGCAAAAGTCATTAAGAACGGAAGACGCAAACTTCCTTTAGCATTTATCTTCATTTATGTCGTTGCAATACCTGCTGCAAAAATTGCGATGCTAAGAGATATTTACGCCACGTGTAGGGTAAGACATAAATATATATTATTGGGCATAGATAGTCCAGTGATTATGCACTGGGCTAAAGTTCATAGTTAATTGTCTCACTTCAAATACAACTTCCAGCTCTGGGCTTAAGTTCATGTTGATTGTCTCCCTTCAAATACAACTTCCAGCAATGAAATATTTACTCACCCAATCATAATCATATTGGAGTAATCAAAAACATTTTACATTTATTGAAAACAACAGCTACATTGTGATAACATTTACTCTTTCGAAATGTATTTTGCGATTTAAACACGCCGTTTCCTTTAAAACATTAGTGGTCCAATTTTAATTCTGGCATCTTTTGCGTCCGCAAATCATCTTTCTGAAAGAAACCGATTGACGCGATGTAATAATTGATCTCCCTATCTCGAGGCAAACATAAAGGCGTTTTAGCTTTCATGACATCTTAATGGCGTGCCTTCCTAAATAACTGAGTCTAATTCTACTGGGACTCATGGACTATTAAAAATTACAAAGCCTTTTTTGCATGAACACCAGTCACAGTTGGAACTCGTGATGAAGGATTTACAGGTAAACTGCATCGGCATATTTCTTCATCCTCCCTCGAACGACAATTCAATTATTTAGCAAATAAAACACGGTGCGGTGGGGCAATAATTCAACAGAGGAGAGCGCATAGATCAATAAATCAACGGACATTGTGCATTTCTGGCTTCCTAAACATGCTCGGTGAGTCGTGCTATGTCATAAATAATGAGCGTTCTCTCATGCACTACGCACAATACCGTGGTGATTCGTTCTTCACATAAGTGAGACTGTTGATGATTCGCGTTTCTGCCTGCTTGTGTCTACCATGGCACAAAATCATAAGCCTATCACTTGCTGGTGGCAGTCAGTCCTAAAATGAAAGACAATATAAATTACAAATTTGTAAAGTCGCATTTTGGTTTTGCACAGTACTACGTGGAATTGAGTAGTTTTAAAATTAAAGCATCCACTTTATCGCACAGAGCCTTAATGGTTAAGAAGACGAACGCAGCCATTAGGTCAGGGAACACATCATAGCGAATGTCTTTTGAAAGCAGTGTTGTGGTAACATTTTGCGCCAGACCAATTAGAGCTAGTTGGTTTGAGAAGCATTTGATGTAAAACAAATTGAGAAACCTCTCTGTCGTCGACCTTGGATGATAACGAGTGTGGTATAATGGCAAAACTTGCAATTGTACGCAGAAAGGGGAACTTAATGCTCTCTTTTTGGAAAAGTGACATTGGATGATTGCAGCATAATGTTATATTTCGAATATGTAAGGCGTAGCCACATTATAAGGGTTTTAGAGTAGAGTGTTTCGTCCAAAGCGCCCCATTTCTACACTATCTATCCAACGAAAGGTCTAAATGTCTAATCGCTGCAACAAGGAGCATTGGTGATGATATGTGAGGGCAATGCGACATTTATGACACAATGTCCCTTATCCTCTAGCACTTTCAGGTCTGAGTGCTCTTAACAGAAATAACGATTTTCACACACAGCCAAAGATACGCCTGCCATATCCAAGCTACGAATACAAACCAATTAAACGGCTAAACAGGCTGTGAATTATTATCTAAATGTGGTAGGGGTCGGCGCCACAAGACAGATGAAAATGACAACGGACGTAGTTATAGCTATGGTACAGAAGATGATGGGATTGCTCATGCCAGGTTGCTTTGCCTGGCCATAATCCACTTTTATAAATTTTGTAAGCAATAGTAGGAGCGTATTACAAAAAGCCGATATCTATAAATTAATGCAATACTTACAAACGATTAGAAACGAGCCATCTTCATAAGTATACAAAAAAAGAACCGATTAGAACATTAATCTAGCCAGCCCCCCCCCCCCACCCCTATCACACACACACACACACACACACACACACACACACACACACACACACACACACACACACACACACACACACACACACACACACACACACACACACACACACACACACACACACACACACACACACACACACACAAAAGGCATTTTAAATTATGCTTGGTACCAGGATATACACACCATCGCTTCAGAAAACAGTTTCATGAAGTAGCTGATGTGTTTTAACAGTTATTCAGAAGGTCCATTCATATGTAGGTCCGGAACTTTGTGTTAGATTAATCGTCATTACTGCCTACAGAGTCAAGGCTAATTAGGTTGCTGGACTGGATTATATGCAACACCTGGGGCAGATGGGTGATTTAATACCTTAATGGACGGTAACTAGTGTTGTGTGCTGGTAATCATTTAAACTTCTCGCACGAACCCCTCTTACCTCGATACCAAACCATATTCCGCACCCATTAACAAGAAGCGAGCTACTATACTTTGCAAATAAACATTTGGTCCTATTCATGTCCATTTCCTTGATATTGCCGTTAGTTTGGGTGCCGGAAATGACCTTCCCTTGCATCTCCTCTTGCAACCATTCCTCTATCAATCAGATTACAGGAAACTCTTTGTTTACTACAAATTTGTCACAACAGTCTGCTAGGGTTCATGTTTTCAAGAAGAAATCCCAAAATAATGCTCAATGCTTCCGTGCTATTGACTAAAACCGAGTTTATTTTGACGGTCAGTCGTAAAATAACTTAATGATCAATGAGCTTTCGTTATATTCCCTTTTAGTAAGAACCTGATGAGAATGACTTCTTCGACCAATTATGCTACAGGCACATGACTATACTACAAAACGAGTGCATGACTGCATCGTAGCATTATAAAAATTCAACTGATAACTCAGTCACACAACTGATGCATCGAATGAGTTGATGCCGCGCAATGTTTCTATGAGGTCTGCTGCTTCCACGTATTTATACTCAATTGAGGCAAGAAGAGCATGGACTGACAATTTTCTCTGAATACATGGCTGGTTAACGGAGCATAAGCAAGAGAATCATAACCAGGATGGGCATTTGAGGCGGGGAATGCATCCAATATTGTATCCTATATCGCATGATAATCTTCTAAAACCAGTTTTATCTATGCTGTCAGCATTAAGGTTCCCTTGAGATGATACGATTTCCACCTTACGCCTGTTTGATGAGCTGGGTGATGAGAAAGTACTACATGTTGTTATGCGTCCGTAATGAGGCCCATTCTTCGCGACAATCTAGAGGCAGTCAAATGCGATTGGAATCAGCAAGCGCACTGAACACGTTTACAACGAGGCGCGAGCCGAGCTACAAGTATGCTGTGAGCGTGTGCATTGCAAACACACACTTCTGTCGATGGATTATATATCATGGTAATATATGCCATTACAACTCTAGCTGTTCGCTTTGCCTGGCATGCAGTGCGACGTGTGGATAAACTTTCGGCCGACATTATAAATTGTTGCACTGAAAGTGCAATACTGTCAACAGATAAATTTATCAGAGACCATCACAACTCTGTGTATGAAAACCGATTTAATGCATATACATATATATATATATATATATGCATCCATGCACACACACACACACACACACATATGTATACATATATATATTTTTTATATATATATATATGTATATAAATATATATACATATATATATATATATATATATATATCAATATATATATATAAATATATATACATATATATATATGCATATATGCTATATATATCTATATATATATATATATATATATATATACATATATATATATATATATATATATTATATATATATATATATATATATATATATATATATATATATATATATATATTATATATATATATTATATATCTACATTTATATATATGCATCCATGGACACAAACACACACAAAATATATAGATGCATATATGTATATTTATATATATATATATTTATATATATATATATATAGTGTGTATTGATGTATGATATACGTATATGTATATAGAGGTGTGTGTTGATATTGTATACGTATATCTCTGTATACATATCTATATATATAGGGAGAGAGGGAGAGACAGAGATATATATAGAGATAGAGATATATAGATATAGAGGGAGAGAGAGATCTCTCTAGAGAGAGAGAGATTTCTCTCTCTCCTAGAGATAGATATAGGGTTAGATAGAGATCTAGAGATCTATATATCTCTAGAGATCTATATATTTCTCTTATCTCTTCTCTCTATATTTATATAGGAGATATATATATATATATATATATATATAGATCTATCTCTATATATCTATATCTCTAGACGATCTCTCTCTCTCTATCTCTAGATATATCTATCTATCTATATATATATATATATATATATCTCTCTATATATCTATCTCTCTATATCTATATATATATATCCGTTATCAGTTCTATGAACCTATTCCTATGTTAGTATCCGACAGCCTCCTTTCATTCAATAAATATATGAAACTACCTGGGTGGATTGTTTCGTTTCGTCAGCAAGTAAGCGTTAAGTCAGTTTCAAGATTGCACAGGCCCTCACATCTTTCGGGAGCACTTAACTTCGATGTATCCTATAGTCACGTACAGCAACGAATCCATAGCGAGATGATTTGAGCGTAATCATTTCCCGGCACCAACCTGGTAAAGCTGCCATCATGCATTCGAGTCATACACACTTTCGTAAACGCTACACAACAGTCGATGGATTACTATGAAGATGATTCATTTGCATTGGAGGTTCTATGACGGAATTGGACTTGTGTGTTTGGGCATTATGATCGTGTGAGCTGCTATGGTGAGCATGATGTTCACGGAGTGTGTTATGGTCGTGGTAGTGATCGAGATGGGAATGGTGATCGCACGCTTGATGGGACATTCTGGACGAATTGTGTTTGTAGGGTAAGGTATTGCTGCAGGGCGGCGGCTGTGGGGGCACCACGGGAATAGCATGGCGCGGTAAAGTACATGCCGCTGACTGCTGAGAATGCATATGGTGATGATTATGACGAATTGAGGTTGGCGGAGTTGCCATAGATGAGCTGTTTGTATCAGTCTCTGGCCCAGTGCTGCTTTTCATAATATCACTGTCTGCTACTCTGGCTTCTGTTTCCTTTTCAACTTCTCGTTTACGCAGCGCCATCTCTTGGCGCATACGGTCTTTCTGATAGTACATCCCGGCAAATATGAGGATATTGAGGAATAACAGGGAGCACCCCACGGCGACTGTGACACTCAGTGACAATTTGTTATCGTTATTATCGTCAGCTGCTGATGATAGCGTCGTAGTGATGAGAGCGCGTCCTGGCAAGGGGCGTTGTGAGGCTGGTGGGCGTGTGGCCGGCATCCATCGGACCCCCGGCGGTCTAGTGGGAACTGGTAACCACTGAGATGGAAATGATGGAAGGGACCACATGGACCACTGTGTGGATGAAGACGTCGTCGGGGTTGATGTGGTTGTAAAACTTGGAGTTGATGAGGCTGTGAGTGGTGTAGAGGGGTTGGTGACTGTGGTGGTAGGCGCGGTAGTGGTGGAGGTGGTACTCGGACTGGTGCTTGTGGCTGTGGTGCTTGTGCCGGTCGGATGGGGAGGGTAGAGTGTCTGCGGCCGGAGTGGCTCGGGGAGAAGGAGAGTGGTCTGGTCTAGCTGACGCGTCCCCTCGCTCTCAAATGTTGACGCGTTATCATATTGATCCAGTAGGTGATAGACTGGGGCCAGGCCGTCTGATCTGTGCAGCTTGGGGATGAGATCCAACCAAAGAGCCATCCTACTCCCTTGATAGTGACTGCGGTCTACTGGCTTCACTCCTGCAACATACAATCATGTGCAAATGCCATAGGCAAGCGAGTCATTGTCGGAATAAATATATCTGCGTAATAATACCACGATAATCATATATTAGGTCGATTTGCATTGTCAGCTTGTCATTTAAGGTTGCGCTGAATCTATAATGCCTACTCCTGTAGCAATCTCTATTGGGTCATTGTTACAGTAACCACAGGAGAGCAATGTAAACCTTGCAAAAAGAGGGTCATTTACTGCTAACATCGTGTATGTTGTATGTAAGGGTCGTGTGTGAGTGCCGTCCCGCCTGTTATTCCGTTTTCTAATCAACGATTGTGCTTGCATCAACGGTGGAAATTCCACGACCAGCTTTACACCTTGTTAAGGCATGTCTCGCGGCCGGAACTCGTTAGTGCTATTGTTGCTGCCTTCCGACCATAGCAGCAACCCGCCTTTTGATAATTGTCATTATTATATAGGATATTCGCAGTAAACCAAAAGGGTGAATTCTGTCATTGACCCTGGTAAGTCGATGTGGCCGGCATCCATCAGAGCAGTACTGTAGGCCAACTAGGAGCAGTCTGTCACCCTTATGTTATAATGCACGTTGCTTGGCTATTCAAGCGAGCCGTGCGATATAGCAACAGCGACTCATTTCAGAAGCTTTCTCAACATGTTTGGACTGACCGATTTGTATGTACTTCTGGTTAAGATTATCATACTCCGGCCATTGTAGGTCGGTGAAGCGGTTCTCGTCGGACGTATCTGAGCTACCGTCGACAAGCTCGGGTGAGTTAGGGTTGCTGGTAACACAAACCAAACAAATACACATACGTACGATGGTAACTCGACAGATTCGATCGCAAATTCCCGATCGAGAATATATGAACATACAGTAGAAGCTTACTTACCCGCTGTGTATGAAGTTCGTCCAATACGTCAGTATCGTCTCGCTCAATGTTTTCTCCGAACGCGTGAACGAAGACAAGAAAGGTTCAACACCGTCTGTGAGAGGCGCGCCAAATACATACGTCATGTCATCGCCGTGAACGCCACCGGCCCATTGTGGGTAGGTGTCCAATCGCGATGGGTATGTGAAGGTGTAGAAATGGGTACTGGCGGGTAGGCGTGCGTGCGAGCGAACTAGCTCCATCATAGGGGCCGTGATGTGAACATCCCCCAACATCTCCATGAGACCATCCCGTATGGCTTCCTTGTCATGAGGCATATCCCAGTTGGTATAATAATGTAAGATGACGTCATATATAGCCTGGCGATGCCATTGGTAAACATTCCTCACAAGGGTCCGTGTGATTTGGCGCATGCGCCGTTCAGTGACACCCATGTCGATTTCATGCTGGGGGAAGTATAGGAAGCCTTCGTTTTTCATGACTCCAAGAAGGATATCTGTGTTCATAAACTCCCCTTCGTGTTCGCTCATCAAATGGCGGACGTCGGACGGAAGGACACTCCTGTGGTCGATCACAGGCGCCCAGGTCGAGTAATACTTCGGCGCCCGGATATCTGATGTAAGCAGATCCTCGATTGGTTTATTCTTAAAACACTGTACTAACTGGGCACTCTTCCCCCAGAACTCGGAGCAATTGACGTGCTGAGCTAGCTGCTCGGTGTAACGTAACGGATCGGTGTTTAATGCCCATACACTGAGCGCTGAACCACTCTGAATGATGACACGCTTGTACAAGTTGCGCCCTGAATAAGCAACATGTCACGTTATTCACAATATTATATTCACCTCTGCAAACATCAAAACCACTTATTCCCAACAGTCGACTGCATAACATGAAAAAGTAAATCAATCTACCTTTAGTGACGGGCGAAACAAGAAGAAAGTGGACCATAGCACCACCATAACCTTGACCTAAAAGCACCACATTCTCAGGATTCCCGCCAAACGCGGCGACATTTTCGCGCACCCAGTGCAGAGCAGCCACAATGTCCAGTAACGCATAGTTTCCAGGCGCGTTGCTATCGCCGCTGCTGAGAAATCCTTCACATCAGTCATAAACGTGCCGGTATGTTCATGAGAGTTAAATGGTGGGATTCTGATCAACTGTTACTAGAGCTCAATTCATTATTCAATATTTCTAGTACTTACCGAGTACTCCTAGTCTGTAGTTAATGGTGACGACAACCACACGCCCGAAGGCCGCCATGACACTCCCATCATACGCATTTCCGGTCCCCATCTCGAACGTCTCGCCATGTATAAAGACCAACACAGGCAGCGGCTCCGTCTCATTTTTACCTGCGTGAAACGAAGTTGATTATGCTGCAAGGGTCATCGCCATTGACTGAAGCATACTTGTAGTGCACCTAGACGAATGGCTCACTCATCAGCGAAGGAGATGCGGGCCAAGCAACGCCACATCACTAATAAACAGGGTTAATTGTTGGGACAGTGTGGCTTGTTACGTGAGGTCAATTAATTAAATGGTAACTTTTAACATGAATGTTTAAGCCCATTGCCAATAAAGAGTGTGAATGTTTGCTGCGTTTATAATCAGTAAAGGATTGGCTCCTCCATCGACGCCGGGCGGATTACGCAATGGTTCGAGTCATTAGTGACAACAATTGGAGCATGATTTTCTCACGGCGGCTACCAACAATGTAGCGGTCGTTCGCAGACCGTAAGAGCATCCTTATCCGACCACTATGACCATATCACACTTCACTCAGATGATAACATCTTTCAAGAGTTCCACCTCTGTTAGCAATCACAGTACACCCACCGACACAGATTACAGCAGCGGCCTGTATTGAATATGAATATATGGGACACTTGAGGGTTGCTTACACTCTGAGTAACGATTGAGAATCAGTTCAATCGAATCTATTATAGGTAACCATGTCAGCAGTTATACCGAGTGTAACAATCAAACCTCATTTGAGCAGAGGAAAGCTCAAAAAGCGCCAAGTGTGATTTGGTAGGCAAAAGGATATCTAGTTTGTCACTTAGTTTGAAGTATAAAAAAACACTTACGAGCTAAACCCGGACCGATACTTGTTGAATGAATCTATGCATGATAAAATCCGGACTGCCCATGAACTACGCCGGCGCTTGAGCCGCCTTGAGCTGGCCATTACAACTACTTTTATCACGCAAGTTGCTTTAAGCACTTCAGTGATCTCCTAGGTGAAATGTTAAGCCCTGTAAATCAATGTTGATGGTTACACCGATGATAACTGAAGCACTCGTTCCCTCCTGCGGAGCATTGAATGAATAATGAGTTGTATCAATAAACTATGTCTGTTCTAATCACTGAGAGGCTGTATGCATATTGACTGCAGTACAGGGAGAAAACCTTGCACTTGGAAGCAAATTGGTACAAAACATACTTACTGTGTGAAGTCAGCAGTACAATTTCAGTCGCAAGAGCGACCGATTAAGTGTTTAACATTCTATTCAAATTACAACGCAATTTGGGGCATTATGATCGTTGCCAGTGACCAGTGAATGCACTTATTCCGAAAAAAGCGAACCGCCAATGTGTCGACATCATGCGCACATATCCACTGCTCCTCACTTCAAACAATAATGTAGTACTTCAAACTCCTTGGAATTGAGCTAGGGAGGATGTGTTTGTTATTTCCTGTTACTGTTTCGACAAATAGTGGCAACAACTGGCCTCTTCCGCAGTGTCTCTTCCAGATATGCTGCTCGTTTACGGCAAATATTTCGGTGACAAGCTTTCGAGTATGTCAGTTGGGAAACAAACACTATGAAACAAAGCTGCATATCAACCCTGAATAAGTGCTTCACACCCACAAGTCACAACGAGCACCTGTTGATGGAACCTGCGGGGAAGGGACAGTGAGGTATGGGGGTCGATGTAGATAAACAGGGTGAAGAAGGGCATGGGACCTAAACCACTAATGATACGAGATAAGGAGGACGTTGAGGACAATTGGCACACGGACAAGAGAAATGAGGGACGCGAAGGACGAGGGATCTAGTGATACCGGGAACAGGTCACACGACGAGCGAGCAAGACGCGGGATCTAATGAAACCGGAACAGGACACACGAGGGACGAGAAGAACGAGGGATCTAGTGATAACGGGGACAAGATACATGACGGACGAGAAGGACGAGGGAGCTAGAGATACCAGGGACAAGATACATGACGGACGAGAAGAACGAGGGCTCTAGTGATACCGGGGACAAGATACATGACGGACGAGAAGGACATGGATAAAATGACCCAGTTGTCCTAAAGCATTAACCGAGCTTCATTACTTCTCAATAATGACACCGCTTGCACTGCATGGTATGGCTCGATACAGTGGTTCGTGCACCTTAAATTCAAACTTAAGTCGACTTGTTTCCAAGACCAATAAACCATAAACGAGTACTATACAAACAGTCGTCAAAAATCCAGGTAAATATTGTGAAAATATATAGTCCGTTCTGGTGTTTGATAAAACTTTGAAGTAGATATTGGCGGATTGTTAAGATGAAATATTTTGACCGCTAATTGAGCGCTTGAAAATGTAGCTGCTGGATCATAACAAAAACTTCCGGCTAACAGCATAATAACATAATAGTGTTGCAAAAACTATTTTTTTCTACAGAAGGTTAGCAGTCATTGCAGTTACTAAAGTGTTGTCGTTAGCAGCTACATGCCATCAGGTATCATTAAGGAATTCATGACATACTCAACTATCCTATTCATTGCCGACAGACTCACGTTGAGTGTCGTTATTCTAAATTGCCACCTTCGAGCACCCGACAACTACCTTTTTATAGCTATCTTGGGCGTTGGATGCACGATAATTGATGAGAGACGCGCCACGGGCAATTAACAACCCCGACGCTCACACAACCAAGTGGACAAACACGCACACACTCAGGCAGTAAAGCACCCTTATTCGGCGATTTCACCGCATGCCGATCAGTTATTGTGTTATCCCTCCCGCTGGCCGTCGTAGTGTTCCGCCAACAGGTTGCGTGGCTATGATACGAGCGCATATCAGTGACATATCTGAAGAGCAAAAACTCATGTCCCCGGCATCGTCCGCCGCCATTACGTGTCCTCGTACGTTCATCACCAGCCATTAATCTCTTAGCGACCCTAGCAACGGTTACCAAAGACGCTAGTGACGTCCTAGATGAATCAACTAAGCGTACTTATCCATTATTCCTTGTTGCATGACCGTCCTTGTCTGCGCAGCTGCTCTACAACTGGCCTTTGAGATACAACCTTAATGGGATTTTCTGCTTCACTCGCAAGACCTAGACATTGATGTATTCCGGGGCCGTCAAAGCTACAGACTTGGCGCCAGTCCCCCGATAACGGAAGACAACCATGGATATGTGATGTGAACAAAGACAACAATAAACAACAATGACTGGCTGTCCAGACACGCAAGTGCATACTAAAGTGAAACATATGCTGTTTGAAATGACATGCTAGAAACCCGAGCAAATACTCAGATGATCGCAAGACCAAATGTTTATAACGTACTTTGGCTTACTATGATCAATCTGACTCATTTCAATGATTACACAGACTAGCAATAAGTTTGATTGGGATTTCCAATACACAAATTGACCGTCCGTTGGGATAAGACCTCTTATTCGTCTCATTTCGAATGCGAATTAGGAGTGAGGCGGGATGTGTTAAATAACCCTAGATGACTAACGCATCGGGGTCATTGATGTTCGTGGATAGGATAGGATTGTTTCATTACGAAATATCGACGAGCTCAAGTGATGTTACAACCGTCACCATAAGACCCAGATTCTCCGCCTTACACGTACATAGCACTTCAGCAAACATGTACGTATGAGGCTTAAGACAACCCACTTGAAACTTTCGTTGTAAATGAAATTGGGTCAACGACTTGAAAACATTTGCTCATTTACACTACTTAGCAATTCACCACCAAGCATCCAATTTGTTTTATTATGCCAGGGTTCTTAGTCGCCGGAAATTGGTCGAAGTACCAACTCTCGTTTCGGTCAATATTAATAATTCAGATGTTTAATGCAGCATGTAAAACCATGACTGCTCGGCAGATATTTCCGAATGTCCGGCTCAATATCAAATTCTACGGGGAGCAAATCCTTAAAGATGCAAATTTCGGAATGGTTTAATGCTTCACAAGAGAACCTCCTGGTTAAAGCATGAAATGTTGCAGACTTATTTTTTTGTAATTGGTGAATAGCGCAGTAAAATTGATGCATTTAGCTGCGGCTTACTATAACAAAGAAAGCGATTGCATGCGTGTCGCGCCATGTCATTGCTCGATTATGTGTCCAATTTCATCGTGCGCCGGTCGCCATATCAGTAAAAGTAAAGCCGGTTTCTCCATCATGCAACTGGCTCTATAACCCAATTAACAAATGGGGGACGTGGGGGGGGGAGGGATAGATGGTGGGGGTGGGGGGGGGGGTGCTGGCGTACGATAATAACCTGCATGCATCAGCATGGGGGCCAGACCATCATAAACAACAACAGCGGTTGTGTATGGTGGGGGGTGGGGAGGGGGGAGTGGAGCGGTGTCAGCCTATTGTAAACAACTACAGCGGGGGTCAGAACGTCATAACAGCGGGGGCCAAACCTTTATAACCGGCAACAAAGGGGAAACGACGCTTTATTAACCAATGAATCACTTTGGCGATACGCAATTGGATACAGATATTGAATCGCGTCATATTTTAACCGTCATATCAGATATCCTTGCAGTATATCAGCTACACCCAGGTCGCTGGCGGTTGCTTCCTGCTACCGGGATATCACACTGCAAATAGCAGATAAGACGTGTATTTGATACCAGACGGAGCCTGTCCTGATGTTTTACGAGCCAAGCGGAGTATCTGTCGTGGCTGCGTTTATGTGGCTGCAATGAGGCCCTTTGTTCTCGGAGAGACAGTTTGTTGCTTTGTGAAGATAATGTTGTCGTAATTTCGATGAAGCATCAATAATGCAGCTGGGTGGTATAATGTGGCACTATTTGTATCGAGGCCGTAAGCATATTCTTATCATCGACAGTTGTTTATGGAAGCCATGCATGCTCCAGGGCATCGCAAGTTTAACGTCACATGGTTCTTGCGCAACACTCTCAACCACATATTCGTGACATCAGCTGTTTCCGGCTTAGACTTCAATTGAGATAAAACGGGAACGATTGGCAGTTGAGAGACGTTTTGTACGGCGTATAATGACACTCTGGAGATATTTGCTATGCGATTGTGATCAAGCCCGTTTGTCGCACGAGTGCCCAGTCTAACAATTGGGTGCAAAGAACTAGCAGAGTATATGGTAGCGGTAAGGGGTGGAAGGAAATACGTATGGTTTCAGTGAGCATAAATGCTATTAACCTAATATTTTATTTATCATGATATATTAACGACAAATCAACTTTGGTTTCTAATTTACTGTCTGGCGCCATTAATTCTGACATGACCTTAGACTGACCTCGTACTGGCACATAGACGTTCAGATAGAGGCATTCTTCTGATTGATCTCGTAAGAACGGCAATATCTTTCTGATATGGTCCAGACGTCCCGTGGGTAGGGTCTCAGCAAGGCGAGTAATATTGGGCAATATCTGCGGACAGACTGGTCGATGCTTGAGGGCCACGCGGATGCCTTGCCACTTCTCCAGCGGGCTAGTAGGAGGCATAAAACGCAAGTCGCCATCCAGAACAGACGCGTATTGCAGTCCGAGGTAAGCTTCCACCTGGGGTAAATCCCGACTAGGTAGACTCACGAGAACTCCACGCAACTTCCCGTACTGCGTCTGCACAACCCGTCCGTTCATCTGTGTATGGAAGACTTTGCCGTTAACGCGACTGACGCAGTGGAACAGGAAGACTAGCGCGAAGGTAAATGCTGGCGGCATGTCGATGCTCAAAGTGGATAGATCCGCTAAATCCACACTATTCGCGCGTGCTTGTGAGTGCTGAAAAATGTTATATTATTTTCATCTTCCGGGGCACTGTTATTTGAAACGCTTCATGTCGAGTTTGCATCCTGTGAATCTATCCATGCGCAGCAAAATATTAGTACGGTCAATAATCCTGCGACGTTATACACATAGAAGTTTTGCCCACGGCTGATGCAACGCGTGCCGATTGGCCTTCACTCAACACGTCCTCTATTACATGGTGTATCCTGTCATTAATTTATCGAAATCATCCTATATCGGTTCGGCCAAATCCGCAGCCACACTGTTAGTAATATCTCTGACTGAGTGACACACCCGGCTGACCGAGATCACAGAACACGCTTATTGGCCGCGACTGATGGAGTTCACTGAAGCTTCAACCAATTGCTTCAACTCCCCATAAGGCATTATCCATGTTGCGGTTGAGGTGGTACCGAGGCGGACTGGACTCCCTCCATAGCCGTCTCCCCTCGTCTAATTGGATGAACCTTGCCTTGTGACTGGGCAGGGAGAGATGAGGTCGACAGATAGGCTGGTCTACAAGGAGCAGACTCACTGACGCCCTGGTCTCCCGGGACAGGCTGTCCACCGGGAATAGCGGTTATTTCGTCGGGCCAGCGGGAGCTCCCCCAATACACGACCAGGTCGGTAAGTTAGGACCAGTGAACCGCGAGCGCCCCCTTGACCCCTTCCCCTGAGACTGATGAGCGAGACAGCAGTGACAAACGGAGTAGCGGCATTAGGGATAGGCTCGCTGCGGCAGTAGCCTCCAATCGCCCCATAGCGCTCAGGCAAGTTTCTTTACACGCGGAATCAAAGCAGAGGCGATAAGACCATCTTTTATAGGCCCCAGCTCCGCATACGGCTCTCTCAAAGCAGTTTGCTTGCTAGCTGATTGACTGACCCCGCCCGATAGATACTCCTTCCAGCATCCAGCCGGCGACTTCCTTCT
Organism: Urechis unicinctus; assembly: GCA_034190875.2. Taxonomy (NCBI): domain Eukaryota; kingdom Metazoa; phylum Annelida; class Polychaeta; order Xenopneusta; family Urechidae; genus Urechis; species Urechis unicinctus. The sequence continues at coordinate 1,940,364 of CM067348.1, read as the reverse complement.
GACGGCTGATATGGCCAAGCTTCTCGTCTAACTCGCGCTGCCGGCAACACTCGGGGCGGCGAATTAATACACAAACGCTGATTGTTCAATCCATCTCCTTACATTCCTATAGAAATAATTGTCGACAATATCACACCACGTACAGTGATAAGGTTGAATTAAAGCTGGGCTGTCATCAGATCAGCGGCCGTGAATACATATGAGTGTTGCTGTCATAGCCTGATCCCGATGTCACCATCCATCAGTGTGACGTGCTTGGAGCACGAATGCGTGCATTACTAGCTAATAGGTAGGCGAAAAGTGTACTTTCGCGTCTACATCATCGCTTTTGCGCATGCACCACATTTATTTCCAGCATGATGTCTGGTAATGGTTAGAGGGTGCGATGGCGTGAAGCCGGTGCGATATCCAACAAAATGGGTATGCGCATACATTAAGATATTTGATAAACGATATGAATGCATGCGTTTATGCATGTATGTATGTATGTATGTATGTATGTATGTATGTATGTATGTATGTATGTATGTATGTATGTATGTATGTATGTATGTATGTATGTATGTATGTATGTATGTATGTATGTATGTATGTATGTATGTATGTATGTATGTATGTATGTATGTATGTATGTATGTATGTATGTATGTATGTATGTATGTATGTATGTATGTATGTATGTATGTATGTATGTATGTATGTATGTATGTTTGCATGTTTATATGTAGATATGTATGTGTGTATGTGTGCATGTATGTATGCATGCATGTAGTTTTGCATGTGTATATGCATGTGTATGCATGTATAAGTGTACGTGTGTATGTATGTATATTTGTTGGTAAGTATATAAGTATGTATGTATGTACGTATGTATATGCATGTATGCTATGCATGAATTGTATATGTATGTAAGAATGTATATTTATGTATGTACGTAGGTATGTATAAATGAATTAATGTATGTATGTATTAATCTATGCTAGTTATGTATGTATGCTATCTATATGTATGTATGTATGTATGTATGTATGTATGTATGTATATATGTATGTATGTGTATGTATGTATGTATGTATGTATGTATGTATGTATGTATGTATGTATGTATGTATGTATGTATGTATGTATGTAGTATGTATGTATGTATGTATTTATGTGTGTGTGTGTGCGTATGTATGTATCATGTTTATATTAATCTATGTATGCATGCATGCATGCATGTATTTATATCGGAAACTGCAAACCTGCCTGTATGTTGACTCGCGCATATGGGCACGGCCCATCTGACATGTTACGCATGCGGTATGAGTTCCAATTGTAGCAAATGACCTGTAGTTTTTCGGGGAGAGGAAAACAAACACTTAACACATGATAGCAGCGACCAATCACCGCCATCCCTAAATCCATAACTTAGGCAAACACTCTCAAGTGCATCAATCAATCGGCCTTATTTAGCTCAACTACTCTGAATCAGGCAGTCACTCATGGGAGCAACTAATACATCCATCGACGCACCGGTGCTGGAATATGCCCTATTTAAGCTTTGCGAGTTCACGTGATACTAATTATACGATCTACGAAGATTTGGCCATCGGATAATGGTGTCTTCGCTTTTATTATATGAATGATATGCCACCTCATGGCAATTCTATCGATGAAGCGAGGGCGTTATCTAAGCTTATGCCAAGGAACTCAAGCGTCGACACAGTTGTCAAAAATACAAAAGTATTTCGATAACATATTCAGCCAGTTCAATGAGCAATATTGAATTTGGCAGCCGCAAATATAGATACTGCGTGTTGGCAGCGCTAAACATGAGTATTATCATCGTACTCCTTACACTGTAGAGTGTCGAATTATACGATTGCTGGCATGAGAGCCAGGAAGGCAGCAACGACGGCAGAAAGACAGATGGGAATAGGAGACTGCGCTGCTACAGGAGAGTAGGACATAGCAGAGATACGAGACGGCAAGTGTAGCAAGCGGGCGATCGCGGTTAATAAGCGCGGCGAGCTGATTTTTTTTAAGTGAGAAGGGATGTGAGGCGCGGGGTCGGATGACAAAGGACGTGCTAGTGGAGGAGACAGACTCTGGTAGTCGCGGAATAATGTCTGTGTGGCTTCCCTCTAGATAAACAAGCTTAGGCCAGTCTGCTTACTCGCTGCTGTGTCGTTAAGCCGACCTCAATCTCATTTGCAGTAACCGACCTTGAACGCAACCACCAAATGGTAACAGAGCAAGCCAAGATAAAATGAATTCAATTGACGAGCAGTTGGCTCCAAGACATGATAACACATACCAATGAAAGTTACCTGTCAAAGCATGGTTAATTTTGCTAGGTACATGATTGATTGATATATGCTGACACAACTTATCTTTGGAAGGAAGCCGCTAAAGGTAAGGTACAACCCACTTGATGATCTGACGAATCACTGTGTAGCGGGACAACGTTCACAACCTCTTTTTTTCAAGTCGCATGATGTAGGTACGTTTTAGGGTCAGATGGAGGTTGCCCTGTTCAATGGACGCCTGAATAATAGATTGGAGGCCACAGTACGGTGATGTTAAGCACCTCCTATACCAAACCTCTACTCTTAACAGTCAGTTTCCATCCCCATCATGTTGGTCGTCTAAGCCATGCAGCATGCTGTGTTATCTTTGTAGAGAAATATATGTAGGATTTCTTTGCAATCGATTGCATGTATTCATAATATCACATGCTGCTACCGGAGCCATTATATGGAAGATTATGGATGCATATGATCTCTTGTACGTATGGAAATGCATTCGTTTTGGACTTTCATTTCACTGCTGAGAGTAACTTCCCGACATGCCTCGAAAATAACACAGTTTCCTGTGTCAGTTAATGCAGGTCAGTAGAGAATTCGGCCGCGCAATTTATTTCCAGCCATTCCATACAGCCTGATAATAATCTCACCTTACTACTTGCGGTAAGCCACCATAATTTGTTGCTACCAGTAGCCATTAGTCCCGACGATATGCCTGATTGGGCAATAAACAATAAAAATAAACCACTAACCATGGTGCACGCTGCTGAAGCGGTGCCCAAGGAGGTAATCAGATTCCTGGGGACGGAAAAATGTCCGTACATTAATGGCAGGTTTTCAAAACTCTGAAACGCACAACAAAAAACTGCACATCATGTCCGAATTCGCAATATGCGATCATGTTTGCGCCGGGGAAAGTTATATATATATATATAGATATATATATATATATATATATATATATATATATATATATATATATATATATATATATATATAGATATATATAGATATATCTCTCTCTATAGATATATATATATATAGATATATATATATATATATCTCTCTCTCTATATAGATATATATATATATAATATATATATATATATATATATATATAGATATAGGTATATATGCATATATAATATATATATACATATATATAAATGTATAAAAATATATATATACATCTATAATTATATATGTATACATACATAGTTAAATATATATATATACATATATATATATGTATATATATGTACATATATTTATAAGAATATATATTTATTGATATATATTTATATCTATAGATATATATCTATAAATATATATTCATATAAATATATGTATATATATACATATATATACAAATATATATATATTTATATATATACATTTATACATATATAATTATGCAAAAATATATATATACATGTATAATTATATATGCATATATATATAAATATTTATTTATATATATATGTGTATATATTTATATATTCATATATATACATAAATATATATATATATATATATATGTATATATATAAATATATATATATACATATATATATATGTTTATATAAAATATTAATAAATATAAATTAATTTGATATATATCTATATATATGCATATATATACATATACATATATCTATATATATATATATATATATATATATATATATAATGTATATATATAAATGTATATACATATATATATATATATACATATATTTTTACATTTTTAGCATTTATGAGTGTTGGGAAATGCCTCCGTCAAAGTTCAATACATTCTTTGTATATGTATGCCGCATAAGTTAAACACATTGTCTCTCATGGTATTAATCTACAAACAAATTGGATTATTATGAACTATTCCATCTAATTCCAAAGATTTCATTGGAATGCTGCATTCCACAGCTGACGCATTTTAGGTCACTGTGATGTAAATAGAAATGTACCATGGTGAGATTAGGTTTGGTAAACGAAGTACACTCCGGCTTTCTTAGCTATTACTCAGTCGTCTTATGAGTAGTGCCCCTTTACAAAGACCGAATAACTGCCGCATATCATGCGATTGACATAAAAGGGTTAGCTGTCAAAAACACGCTGTAAGTTCGTTGTTCGATACTGACTCGTGAGCCTCTAACTTTTGGTCTGCCTTACAAGCACATTCTCTATCAATTCATGTCACGCAAACACATCACAGACCCAAATCAAGCGAGGTTGCTTATGCTGATTCTTGTCTTCATTTAACCGGGCGAGCTATCAAGAGGAACCGGGGGCATGTAATTAATTAGTAACGTGTGTCATCATGATGGCATTAAGTGGCTCGGTTCAAGGCCGGTGGCTGCTAATAATGCTAGAGTTGGCTCAACGACACATCGTTGATTAATCAGACCGACCAAAGCCAGTTCACCTAGCGAGTAGCTCCACATAAATATCATGATTACGTGACATTCAAAGCCGCCGGCTCTAACACCTCCTGTGCCATCCAATCCAACGTCCAATATCCTCGCACACTTATTCAACTCAACCCATCATTTCATTATCCTTGACATCGCCCACTGGCACATGCTTGCTTTTGATGCAACCACACTCACACCTACCTCTCCATTGCAACCTACCTCTCAGGACAAGATACTCGCACTTATCGAAGGCTTGCAACCAACATTGAACACTGTAGATAAAACTCATGTATATATATATATAGATATATATATATATATATATATATATATATATATATATATAGATATATATATATAGATATATATATATATAGTATATATATAGATATATATATATTTAAATATATATATATATACCCTAGATATATGTATATATATACACATATATAAAGATATATATATATTTAATTAAATACATATAGATAACTATATATATATATATAATATACGCATATATATATATATATTTATATATATATATATATACATAGATATATTCCCTCCCTATATATACTATATATATATATATAGATATCTATACACATATATACACATATATATATAAATATATATATACATATATATATATATATATATAATATATTTTAGTATATATATATAAAGGTATCATATGTATTATATGTATGTATATATACATGCATATATATATAGTTATATAAATATATATATATGCATATATGTTTATATATATATATACCATATATAATATAATATATATTTTATATATATGTCAATATATATATATTATATATAGATACATATATATATATATAGTTATATGTATCTATATATATATACATATACATATATATATATATATATATATATATATATATATATATTTCGTAGTATATATATGCTATACATTTTATATATATGTATAATACATATATCTACAATATATATATACACGTACGTATATATACACGTACGTATATATGTATTAATATATATTAATATATATATATATATAATATATATATATATATATATTTATTTATATATATATACATATATATATATATATATATATATATATATATATAAACATGTATATTTGATATCTATATGCATATATTTATGCATAAACATACATATATGTATACATATATTCATATATATGTATATATTAATATAATATATATATATATATATACGATATATATATAGCTATATGTTTTATATATACACATATGTATATTTATAAACATATATATATATATATATATATATATATATATATGCATTTATATATATATATATGTGCATTTATTTATATAAAATCTATATCATATATAACTATATGTCTCACAAATAATTATATATATGTTGTATATATATATATTATATATATGTATATATATTATATATATATATATATATATATATGTATATATATATATGTATTCATATATATATTTATATATACATATATATATTCATAAAAATATATATATATATATATTTATATATATATATATATATATATATATATATATATATACATATATATATATATATATATATATATGTATATATATATATATATATATATATATATATATATATATACATATATTAAGCATAGGCATGTCATTGAAGACGAGTTTCTTCAAACATATGTTGCTCGCATTTAGATGTTATGTCACATGGGCTGGTGCGCGCTAAACAGTGTGACTAACCTAATGTTAAATTAAATACCGAGAAGACGTGCACCTATTTGGGTAATTATCAATGAGTGGTCTATCTTATCACTACTGCTAGCCATAGGAGAGGCAAATGTCTTCGGATATTATGTCTGATTGTGTTTTGCATTTTAGGTTTCCCACGTGATTGGAAAGGAAAAGTGCCGTCTTTCATTCTGAGTGACTGTATGCCAATATCAACAAACACGTTTTTCGATCCCTTCTTTCACCTTCAAGTCATGTCAAATGGATGTTTGAGGGGCATTTGAAATATAGCAAGCACAGAAAATATATCACTGCATCATGGTCGATAGACATAATTCTTATTGCCGAAATGTAGTTATTCGGCGGCGTGAATTGATGTTAACTTTTGACGAGTACTGAACAATTTGTCAGCATCACTAAGAACACTGGCTGTCTCATTCTAATTACGGACACATATGGTATATGAGGGCCTTCACAAGAGTAAAGATTCATACAGCTACGTATAAGTGCATAACAGTGGTCCTATTGGTGTAACTATTTACCGGAATGCGCAATGCTAACAATGCTGGTACCAATCAATCCTTCCATAAACTCGGCTGTTTCCTTACATAGCTGTGATATAAAGCTGCGGGTTATTACCTGACGTACTCTTTAATGTGATACATTCTGAAATTGCAGTCAGACGTGCTATAACGCTTCAATTACTCTAAGTGAACAGCACGAACCGAGAGCACATCAGTGGCGCGTATATGTACGATGGCGCGTATATTGCTCGTATATGTCCGTACGATGATTTGCTTGTCATTCCAGACATGATACTGGTTGCTCGTGAGACCATTAATTATAAGTAATACTACCTTTTGGGCATCATATATGCTTTATCAACATTTGTCACACAATCACATCACTGATCGAAGCATGTGAGCTAGTTTTTGCTGGTTCTTGTTTCCATGTAGTCGGACGGAGCGCTCGAGAGGAACCGGGGGCATTTAATTAATTTGAAACTTGTGTTATCATACTGACATATAGCGGATGCATTCAATTCTGTTTGCTGCCAATGATGTTGGATTTAGCTCAACGACACTTCATTGATTAAGCAGACTGACCTTAGATGGTTTATCTAGCGGGCAGCCCCACATAAATAACATGATCGCGTAACATTCATAGCCTCCTGCTCTGACACCCCCATGCCATCTGACCCAAAGTCTTACACCCTCACTCTATTACTCAATTCAAACCACCTCCTCATTCTCATCGCCATAGAATTGCTGGCGATGCAACCAATCTCCTGATACACAAGGTTGTATAGCCCTTGCTGAAATCTGTAACATCATCCAACTATCCAGTGAAACCTATCTCCTTGGTGCAGAGGCGTGACCTCACAGAGCATTAGTTGCTGAACTTAAACACTCCTTAAAATGGATATCTGAATACACACACACGCACATGCACACACAAGCGCACACACACACACATGTAAATATATATATATAAATAATATATGTATATATATATATATATATATATATATATATATATATATATATATATATATATATATATATATATATATATATATATATATATATATATATATATATATATATATATATATATATATATATATATATATATATATATATATATATATATATATAGCTAGTAATTTTTTCTTTGACAATATGCCCATTGTAAAAAAGACCAGCTTATGCAATGCTGTTTAAGCAGTTGGACCAAGTTGATCTAGTAAGATTTGAGCACTACGGCCATCGGATTGCCACTATCTTCGCGTCTATTATCAAAATGATATGCCGTCTCATGGCAGTTTTGTATACACATCAACGAAGCGATGACGGTATTGCCAGTGTGTGCGAGGTTAATATGAACGGGGAGCTGAGTTTAGTTTACTAAGTGAGCAAAGATTTGAGGCACGGGGTGCGATGACAAAGGACGTTTAAGTGGAGGTGACAGGCTCGGATAGTCGCGAGTCACTCTTTGACTATGTGGATTCCCTTTTGATCAACAATCTTAGGTCAGTCCGCTTAATCAGTGCAATGTCGTTAAGCCGACCCCAATCTCATTTGCAGTAACTGACCTTGAACGCAACCACCAAATGGTAACAGAGTAAGCCATGATAAAAATCAATTGAATGCACACAGTTATTGACGAGCACTAGGACATGATAACATGGACCAATACAAGTCAGCCATCAAATCATGGTTAATTTTGTCAGTGATATGATTGATTGATATGTCGTGAAATGGTATAGCTTTTGAAGGCAGCCACAAAGAGTGGGGCTACAACGTGATTTCACGAGTTTCATCTGAGGGGGACAACAAACGAACTCAGTAGCCAGTCATATGTAAGGCAGTTTTACGGTCTTTGTAAGAAGGATCTGGTAAATGGACGACTGAAAAATGGATGGGAGGCCACAGTAAAGTGGTATAAAGAGCCTCATACACCAAACCTACCCTCATGACAATCAGTTTGCATCTCCATTGTGTTGGCTGGCCGCGCCATGCAGCTTTCGGCGTCATGTATGTACAATAACTTTGGCGTGATTTTTTGCAATTAATTACAATTATTATAATAATATCATTTCATCTCTTGAACATATGAAAATGCATTAGTATTGAGATTGGCCGTCATTTTACGGCTGAATGTTATTTCTCGATTGCCTTGAAAATAACGCACCTTTCTCGTTTCCTTGACATAGCTATTGAAAATGCATTAAGGGTTGTGCGGTCAGTGTCGTGTTGGGTGTGTAACTCGCCAAATCGTTATGTTGTGCCCGTGTCAATCCGGCCGTGTCATCAACGTGCAGCCATTTATACAGCCTAGTAACAATATCCCGTCCTCACTTGCGGCAAAAGCCTACGTAATTTGCGGCTACCAATCGCTTTTGGTCCCGACGATAGGCCTGATAGGTAGTAACAATTAACCATCAAACTTTGTGGGGGCTGCTGAGATGTTAGCTCTGTCAAAGCAGGAAGTCAGATTCCAGGGGGCTGACACCCTCGGTCAATGGGAAATGCTGATACATTTCGTACGGTTGCAGTGTGTTTTTAATACTGAGAAGGGCACCAAAAACTGGGGTTCATATATGAATTCATACAAATGGACAACACTTATCGCTTTCTTCACGTGTGAGTCGGATAAATTGACTTTCACGCTATAGCAGCGTTACATACAATATACAAATTTAGAAATCGGTTAATTGTTCTAATTAGGAATGCCTCTAGGAGATTTTCTTTCTAAATGACACAGACATCAAGCATGATCAAGTCTATTAAAAGAATTTATTGCTACGGTTACCGAGCTATTGCAACTGTCATGAATGGAAAAGCATCAACGATTTGTTTGTGTATTTGTCATTTTGAAGCGCTTCACTCTCACGAATGCTCTTATAGCTGTCAACTTAGCTACCCAACTTCTCTGGCTAATATTGCTTGTATATAACCATGGTCGGTAGGTAATGATGATCTCTTCTGATATTGCTTGTATATTAAGTGTGATAAGAACACAAGGTCCGGTCATTTCATGTTATTGGGACCGTTAATGCTCTACACTATTACGATATTTTTTACGCTTGAATGAAGCAAAGCTCCTTTCATAGGCAATTTATCCTTTTCACGATATTGTTGATTAATTAGACAATTCGAAATCACTTGTGTCATTGCTTTCTCTAAATTACTTAATGAATAGTAGAAAAAACAGATTTCATTACTTTTGATACATGAAATCTATCATATGGTGTTGCAGTTTTTGATAACGCTACTTGTTCTGCGGCAAAATTGGGCTGATTGTATTATGCTGATAGTTTCAAAGCTACAAAGTGCATGATGTTAAACAACATTAAAGCTCTTAGGGCATCAGCGCCAGCACGAGGACTGACGCGTTTTATATGTATCATGCATAATGAAGTATCTCCAAACAAGTTTTTTTTGATTGATGTTCATCCCTGTGTGTCGTTGAATGATTTAATTTTCAAAATATATCATTGAATATATCATATATCCGATGCCAAGCTTCGGAGCACCTCAACATCCATCCCAGGGTTCGGCGCTAGGAGGCGCCTGTGGTGTTGACAATCGTTTTAACATGTTGAATCTCATTCCACGTTTGGCACGTTACACATGTGGTATGGGTTCCATTTAAGGCTTGTATGGGGTCGTGTATGACATGTTGCTTCTCTTGGAGAGGGAAACAAACACTTTACACCATTGATAGCAGCGATTCATCATCGACAGCCCTACTAAGTCTATGACTTAGGCAAACACTCTCAGGTGCTTCAATCAATCGTTCTCTGTCACGCTTAGCTCTTCTTTCGAGGCGATACAGCACCTTGCCTGTGCGGCACCTCGAGTATCCAGTTCTTCGTTGAAGCTAATGCAGCACGTTTTGTCGTCTATGATATCGGATCATCCAGGAATTGTGCTAAAACCGTGAAAGTTATGGCAGAGTAATCTTAGCACAAAATTGTAGAATTGGTCGGTTGAATATACGATGGTTGTCTCATTTTCATTATCGTTCACTTAAAAACAAGATTCAACTTGATTCAGTGAATGCGACAATAGAGGAAATAGATCAAATAGGAGATTAATATCAGTTTTATAAACTTCAGCATCATCTTCATAAAACGTGTTGTGGTGAATTTCATCATTATGATGATCAAAATTATGAACTTTACCATTATATCCATGTATACAATATGTGTTTATAACGCAACTAGGTCATTAGCATCGTCATATCTAAATCGTGTGGTGTCTATTACATGGTGTCTAATGGTAGGGACTTATATGATCACAGCACGCCATGACGCAACACACAGTAAATTGCAAAGACGTTTAGTACAAGACAGAGTTAAGATCTTGCCAAATTGCTATTAATGCTATCATTCACAAAGTTAAGATGTGGAAGCGGCACTAGATGTCATGTCAGAAAAGTACCGCATCAGCCAGATACCGTACGTTAAGGTCATCCGAACCAGACAGTTACCCATAGGAACCAATTATGCATACTTCAACTCGCAAGAATGGGACGGTGCCTTATGTAAACTTGACCAGTTAACGCGATGTTGATTAAGTGGTTGGATCAAGTTGATCTGGGAAGATTTTAGCGCTTAGACCATCGGTTAAACCAGTGTCTTGGCTAATATCAACAAATTGATATGCCATCTCAGGGCAATTTTGCATAGGAATGTATGAAGCTATAGCGGTGTATAAAATAAAACTAAGAGACTGGCAACGACGCAGTTGCCAAAATTGCAAATATACTTGATAGCATGTTCAGTCAGTTCAATGTACAATAATCGAATTTGTCTTCCGCAAATGCATCAACTGCACACAGGCTGCAACATACGCGAGTATCATTATCGTTCTGCCGACATGTAAGGAAAATCAACACTGGGCAAGTTTGGTCACTCGACTTTTACGATTGCTGGCATGAATGCAATGAAGGCAGCATCGACGGGGAAAAGACAGATGAGGATCAGAGACTGTATTGCAAGAGGAGAGGATGACTTAGGGGATATAAGCAGGGCAGGAGGCGGCTAGTGTAGCAAGCGGGCTATCGCATCACCAGATAGCGTGTGCTTGTGTGGGCGAGGTTAATATGAACGGGGAAATGAGTTGAGTTTGACAGAGTATGGATTCGAGTCGCGGACAACGGACATTTTGGTGTAGGTGACTGGCTCGGGAAGTCCCGGAATCATGTTACGTCTGTGTGACTTCCCACCTGGTGAACAACCTTAGGTCAATCTGCTTATTAATTTACTAAATGCACTCAATTCGAGACGATTACTTGACCCCATAACATGTTTGAAAATAATTCGGTTTAACCATTTCGTTGACATAACCCAAAAACACCAATATCTTCCCTACTACCATATATTCTATGAGCCAAATGATGTAAATAATGCTTAAGCCTGAGTGTTTAATATATATTTTTTAAGTATTGAAAGAGTTGCTTGATTTTGAAATTCTAAGACCTAAATATTAATTTTTTCTCACTATTCATCATCTACAACATTGAATTCGATTGCAACACGCTACCAATGGCACATTATGATCACATGAGTGAAAATATAAATATTTATATAAATATATATATATATATATATATATATATATATTTCATATTTTCAGTCATGTGATCATAATGTGATTATATGTGCTATATATATCGTTTTTCGGTAATGAAATTAAAAAATAAATCAAATATTTAAATTTTTTAAATAAACATATCCAACATACATGAATAAACATTATTTCGGCAATTTGGATCGAAGTATAGATGGTGGTATGAAAGATATTGAGGTGTGCGGGTTATGTCAACGAATGGTTAGTTGTTAAAATTTTATTTCGCTATTATATTAAAAATCCAAAGAAATCACGCGTGAAAGATTATCTCTGTACGTTACTAAGATTAGACTATGACATTCCAATGGTCAAACCCAAAATATTTTCAATCATTTTGGACGAAAATGTGCGTTGACTTTATGTGGACATACTGTTATATCCTTTTGTGGACCAAAGTCTTCGAAAGGTTGACGGTTTGTCCACTTAAGGTCGCGTTCGTGTTAATAAATATATATATATATATATATATATATATATATATATATATATATATATATATATATATATATATATATATATATATATATATATATATATATATATATATATATACAGGCGAAGCTAAGCACAGCGTTGGTATTTACGAATTAACATTTCATAGCTCCTCAACGCAGTATGGCTTTCATTTTGCGGTTGTGATGTACGATCGATTGGGTCATGCTAAATGACAAATGATATACGTATCTTGCCATCTGTAGCCCCATGATGATAATCAGCGAGCAATGTCTGTGCCTCAGCTATATCCAGTAAAGCATCAAAAATCACACTTTACCAGAAGTGTGTATCAATATCCATACTAGCCAAAATAACGCGAAAGCTATTATCGGCATTTCTACTTGATTATCTACTTTGACTAAATATATTGTTCTGAGGTTTGTCCCTTTTGTCTGTTTCTAGGAATGAGTCCATTTTATGGAAGCTATCCCTAACAGTTTTCATCAACGGCAGTCATTTACAGCCAGCTTCTGTTGCATCCGCCGAAGAAGCTTGTCGCAGGTGCAATTTCTAAATATAGTTCGCAACACTTGTGCTATTCTGTGGGACGACCCTAAGTAAAAAGCGAAAGAACTATATTGTCCGTTGCTTTTGAACATCACACAAAAGTACGCTCCATAAATGCCTTTAAGAGACATCACGTTGTTTGAAATCATGTAAAGCCAAAGAAATCACTTTTGACCAAATGCGTATATAATTATTGCAGTGTTAAGCCCAAGGCTAATTTGACTTCAGAAATACCAGGTATATCTCTTATCTGAATCCACACTATAACCAAAATGTTATTTTATTTTCGTTGATGGTGTGATCTTGACATTGCAAAAAGGGCGAGGCAACACTCCAAATGACAATTCATATCGCTTACAAATTAATGAAGCACCACGTATGTTCCTCACCTTAGCAAGCAGTGTCGGGTCGATCTCCTTTGAACGCCCCTAATTTAAAAACGTTGCAGTACATTTTATTATTCGCAATACCCATATAGCAAGCAGAGTACTTGGAACTCCTGTACCTTTCAGATTATTATCAAAAAGAGGACTTGGGGTTACCACCTAAAGTAAAGATTTGTTTATTAAGCATTAAGAATACAGTATTACTTAATTTATGCCTCACACTACGATACTCCAGCTACATATCAAGAGAAGAAACTTGATTGCTGGTGTAGTGTCACATTTCAGAAGAGTGTAGCATCAAATATCCGATTATATGACATATAATTGTCCATATAATTTGTTCAAGATCATTTACACAATGGTGCCAAAAATATTTTATTGCACAGCGCCAAGCAAACTAGTTTTGACTAATTACATAAGTGTCACAATCATTAATGTAATGCCGCAACTCTTACCATCAATGAATATCATGTATGGAATGGGCTGTGAAACCCTCAACAAATGGGAACAGGTCGCGGTGATCGGCTTCTTTGTAGTTATTGGCAGACGTGACACATCAACTAGGTCCTTCACTTAACGCGTCACAAAGTAATGTTGATACATGAATATCAATGTACGCAAGCTAAATAAGTGCTCAAATGATGACCGGTCATATATTTGTGTTAACTTAAAGGACAATCCTAGCAAGATGTTAGCACGTGGGTGTCAAATACCAGGATCAATAGTTAAGTTTTGATTAATTGTTCACATTATAGGGATATACAGATAAATAGGCTGCATGTATACTTATCAAAAAGTTGTAAGTACCTGTCGAGAATGGTTTAATGAGGCACTGATAAGAACGCAGATATGTATTGGCGTGATGCCCAGGACCTTTCAATTGAGCGAGACACTCTTCTCCTGACACCCACCAACAGAGCTTAGAGACGAACGAACGACGCATCTGCAACATAACTTCAAACTTGGTTGTTGTCGTAAAGCAATTAATTATGCCACATAACTTAACACATAAAGACGTACCTAATTGACATACAGATGTAAGTATACCTATTGAATGCAATAGAAATAAAGCAATTTTATTGGTGGCGTATGAAAATCATACACTGCTTCTGTTGTAGGATCTTGTTATGGGGACTTCTTTCTGTACGCGAGGTCAGAATAACTGCCCTCAAATCTTTTGTTAACTGTTGATCTAACAGACCTTGCTGTTTATCAAGCACCTCAATAAGTCTTCATTAGGAGGTCGCTTTAGGAAAATCATATAATGCCGCTTAATGCATTTGCTTTTGCTATGATGATTTATAATCAATGTTACCTCAAGGCATTTGTACTTACTGGTGACTCAACCCATGCTAGCAAACAAAATAAAACTACAATGAATATATCCGTAGTTTTTTTTATATTTGTTCAAGTAGTTTCGCCAGCAATGTGTAAAAATTGTATTTTGCAAACAATAAACTATAACTATCATTACGAAAAGCCTAACACTCAATCAAAATAAAATTGATCAGTATGGAACAATTATGTTACTCGATATATGACATGAACAGCAATGAGGAAGTAGTGGAGGATGGAGAACAGACACGGATTGGAGACAGGGATGGCAGAGGACAATTACTGCGCAGACTTGTATGTGTGGATTAGCAAGGTAAATAAGAGGAATAGGTTTAGTTAAGTTTAGTAAAAGGGTCGAGATGTAGTATCTAGGATTAGATTAGCAAACAAGTGCTCTCGGAGTACAAGGCTACAAAGGCAACAGAATAAAGTGATGTCTGAGTGGCTGCCCGTTTAAATAGCAAGTATTGATCAGTCTGCTCAATTACCGCGGGGTCGTGACGCTGTCCCCAATATCGCTAGCAGTAACCGGCCTCAAACGCGACTGTTTAATGTCAGCATGATAAGACTGTAAATTAATTGATAAATTACTTCCTGCAGTTGACTGACACTCCCTCCTACGACTTGAAATCATGGACAAGTAAACAAAACATTGTTATGACAAACGCTCTGAAAGTGCTTCACAGCCTGGCTGTTTTGTCAGTAGCCCGGTATTGTACAGGAAGCCCAGCTCAATGGACGACTGAATAATAGATGGTAGGCCGCAGTGAGGTGATATTAAGAACCCAATTTGCCTAATATTATAATTCCTTATTATTCCATATATAACCTAGCAACTCACGGCAAAAACATTGCAGATTGTCCTCCATGTTGTATATTGTTTACATAATTCGGAACATATCAATATAACCGTTTGGTGTATGGAACCCTTTACAATCTTGGGGCGACGGAGACCTTCTATAACACGTGTTATGCATATTGTTTGATCAAAAACGTCAGAGTGACTATCCCGTGAATAGCGACGCACCTTTCACAAATATGGGGTTTTTGCTCCTGACGTACGCAATATCATTTAAGGCATTTAAGCTTTTAACAACACGCCTATATAACCCTTAATGCAGCCAGGACCGTTCTATCAGAGTATAGTGCACATGGTAGCGAGATAGTAATTGCTTTATATGAGAGTGCTGTGAGGGCTAATTGGATACGCCGCTTGCCGAATCTTTATTCAGCACTCTTGGTCAGAATCTGAGCATCGAAGCGAGATCGTGCTAGTGTATTACTGATATTAACTGCTGCTTGACAACAACTTAAAACCCTAATTTGTGGTAGAAGCCTGTATATTTGACAGCTATCGTAGCATCAAGCCTAGGCTTTAAACATTATCGTAGCATTTAGCTTAGGCTTTACATATTATCGTAGCATTTAGCTTAGGCTTTACACCCAATAGGGCGCTGCAATTAACCACAAAGATTGGAAGGGGCTGGAAGGAGGTCAGGAGGTATTCTAGTGAACTGGTGAATAAAATATATTATTCCTCATGTTATCTTGCCTTTTTTTGGTTTAGGGTAGCATGTATTACCAAAATGACGCCGCTTGGTGAGGACGGGATTCCCTTACCTGACTGACTGCTAAGAATCGAGAACGAGATGTCCTGGATTATATTTAGTCATGCATTTATTAATATCTCAAATAAATTAAGGCCATATTTCAAATGATTTTATGCGAATGCTAACGAAACACAGGGAATAATTCGCCATATAAGAACAATTCATTTGAGCAGTATAAGCACTTTTGACGATGTTATAGTTTCCCCGTTTGTTTAATTTCCTCTGCATATCGATTTGCGGTGTAATTTGTAGAACATGATCGCGAGTTTACGCAACAGCTTATATATTTCAGATGGAGGACACAGAGCCCGCCAATGTTAAATATAATTCATAATGAAACTGCATTTGTACTGCCTGATTACATATTTAATGAAGATCCAAATGCCCCAAGAACATCGACGCAGAACTTGGTCAGCTATATGTGCCCGTATGATTCCATACCCTCAATGTTTGCTGAAGGTTGTGCAATGAGTTATGGCCGGCTTCGATAACGAATAGCTTTCGTTAGAATCAAGTACCAAACGTTTCTTGGAATGTTATATGACAGATAGTTACACTCACGGGTCCGATATATGTAAATACGGTTCAATTGAATCATTCTAAGAATGAACAAAGGATACAAACACCAGAATGTCTTCGAATGCGCTTTCAGATTGTTCCGTCAACAGTACTTGCATCAAGAGGCTGTGATACTGCTATATAGCATATACCGTAAAGAGCCACAACTGCACACATCCGGATCAGATTAAGGATAATATGACGGTAGATTGGCAAGTGGGGTTCATAGATGTTCAGTTTGAGGAGTAAACGGAAGAGTTGGAGATATAGGGTTGTGACAATTCTATCGAGTGAAGGGTAAACATGTTCAATAAAGGACATGCTAATTCTGAAAATATAGACCATAATCAATGTGCGCTATGACATCACCACATGGACTAGCAAAAGCAAGATTACTTGGTTGTGGCAAATTTGTTCGCTGATCTTAATTGCTTTATTAAATCATTTTTTAGAAGGTCGAAATGTAAAGTTGATCGTTACTTATTGTGCTGATTACTTTTATACAAAATTGTTTCGCACTCCATCTTAGGTGATAAACGCCCGATATGCAGAGACTTTCAATTTAGGAGTCTGTCCACAATCATATCATGGTGACTTGTCATGAAACGGTCAATTATTTCCATATGCTTTACAGCCTGCAGGAATCATTCATTAGTCTTGTAAATAGCACCAAAGAGCAATTATGTGGCACATGACCGTTACTGTTAGCCATATTTACGAGCCTAAAATATATACTTTTGATCTTTGTGCCATTCCGATACTGAGAGAAACATATCTTAATACTAAGATTTAGAAAAGCCATGCATCTTGTCGCTGCAAAGAATAGCTAATATGTATACTAACATCAGCTGTTATAAATTTCAAAGTATTCGTTTAGATGACAATATCTCACCATAAAAATGTTGAAATCGAATTGCTTCTCTTTCGATTGCAGAATATGCTTCTATTACCGATGTTTGAAGAGTGTTTACATCAGATACGTCGTAACTATTGTCTAACTATTGGCAACGCTCGTTCAGAATAAATAGGTTATTGTTTTCTAATTCGATGTGGGACAACTTAGTAACATTATGTTTACAATAAACGTGTTGAGTGTTCGCTAATGTTCAGTGGTAGTTGCGCGAGAATAAGGTTAATTGGCTAATGGCAAATTCAATACATAACTTGCTAAATCGTAACCTAATGTATCTGCAAAGATCTTCAACTCCAAAACATGATCGTGTATTCGATCTCCGATATTCACACAACAATCCAAGTTACCTAACAGCGGCGAAAAAACATATTTTAATGCGTCGGTGATTTATAATAGAATAACCTATTCCACACAGAATGCCATTTTTAAATTGGTACCTTTATGTGTTTTTCGTCAACTACCTTTTCGGGGCTGCATCGTGTTACATGGCAATCGTCACTGCTAATGACAGTGTGAGTTATGGTTGTGAGACTGCTAGGAAGCGCTGTGGTCTTCCTTCAGTTGTAACGTGCAGTAATATACACGTTGATTATTTTCGCAACAGTGACACTCTAGGTAACTAAAAAATTAGAGAGAGTAGTCTGTGAACTTACAGGAAGCTTTGCTGACTACGAGGGTAGGAATAATGATCGTATAATCGGATGACAATGGACTCGTTTGAAAAGGTGAAAGGCTATCATGTGATGTCTGCATGGCTTTCCTGTACAGGTACACACGACGTTCAGTCTGCTTACTCAATTGAGTGACGGTACGCCAACCCCAGTCGCATATGTAATGAGAAGCCTTAAATGTCAGCAGCAGCAGATGATAAACAAATTTATTGTATTCACACATCTCTCGAAGAATGTTCCGACTTATGACATGCGAACTTTGATTAGTAAACGTGATAAAATGATTAATTTTGCTAAGAATATTATTGCGTGATATGTTGTCTAGACGTGATAAGTATTAGCGGGCATTGTGGGGATGCCGGAGGAAATTTATGTTACATTCGTAACCTGAAGCTGCAAACCTATAAAAACACCACTACTGTAATATATATAATACAACCACACTATGGACGTACATAACTAAAATGGTCAAAGTAGAATAATCAGATTGTTTCATGTGCTATAATAACATTGTTACCATGTGTGAATGTAAGAAAATGTGTGTCTGTTTATATGTTTTTGTGCATGTATGTATGTATGTATGTATGTATGTATGTATGTATGTATGTATGTATGTATGTATGTATGTATGTATGTATGTATGTATGTATGTATGTATGTATGTATGTATGTATGTATGTATGTATGTATGTATGTATGTATGTATGTATGTATGTATGTATGTATGTATGTATGTATGTATGTATGTATGTATGTATGTATGTATGTATGTATGTATGTATGTATGTATGTATGTATGTATGTATGTATGTATGTATGTATGTATGTATGTATGTATGTATGTATGTATGTATGTATGTATGTATGTATGTATGTATGTATGTATGTATGTATGTATGTATGTATGTATGTATGTATGCATGTACAAATGTGTTAATACTACATTTGCCGGACACTTCGGCGTAATTGTAACTATATTTCCCAAACAAAAATATTTGCCGGATAAATAGATGTGCTGCGTATATTTCAGACGTTTGTTTTATC
>CM067348.1:1910252-1915252 GCA_034190875.2 Urechis unicinctus | reverse complement strand
CTGTCGCTCTCTCCCTCTCTCTCCAAAGATTTTATTGGATTGCTGCATTCCACAGCTTACGCATTTTAGGTCACTGTGGTGTAAATAGAAATGGACCATGGTGAGATTAGGTTTGGTAAACGAAGTACACTCCGATTTTCTTAGCTATTACTCAGTCGTCTTACGAGTAGTGCTTCTGTACAAAGACCTATTAACTGCCCCATATCATGCGATTGGCATAAAAGGGTTAGCTGTGAAAAAGTCGCTGTTAGTTCGCTGTTCGATACTGACTCGTGAGCCTCTTACTTTTGGTCTGCCTTACAAGCACATTCTCTATCAATACATGTCATGCAAACACATCACAGACCAAATCAAGCGAGGTTAATTATGCTGATTCGTGTCTCCATTTAACGGGCCGAGCTATCAAGAGGAACCGGGGGCATGTAATTAATTTGTACCGTGTGTCATCCTGATGACATTAAGTGGCTCGGTTCAAGGCCGGTGGCTGTTAATAATGCTAGGGTTTGCTCAACGACACATCATTGATTAATCAGAACGACCAAAGCCAGTTCACCTAGCGAGTAGCTCCACATAAATATCATGATTACGTGACATTCACAGCCGCCTGCTCTAACACCTCCTGTGCCATCCAATCCAACGTCCAATATCCTCGCACACTTATTCAACTCAACCCATCATTTCATTATCCTTGACATTGCCCACTGGCACATGCTTGCTTTTGATGCAACTACTCTCACACCTATCTCTCCGTTGCAACCTACCTCTCTGGACAAGATACTTGAACTCATCGAAGGCTAGCAACCAACACATTGAGATATTCAGTAGATAACCTCATATATATATATATATATATATATATATATATATATATATATATATATATATATATATATATATATATATATATTTATATATAGATATATATATATATATATATAATTATATATATATATATGCAATTTATATATATCAATATACATATATATATATTCCCTATTTATATATAGATGTATATATATAAATTTATATATATATCTTTATTTATATATTTATATCTATTTGTATATCTACTATATATATATACTCTATATACATATATATACATATATATATAAATATATACTACATAATATATATATATATATATATATATATATATGTAAATATATGAATGTATATATGTAGATATATATATGTATATATCTACATGCATATATATATAAATACATAAATATATATACATGCATGTGTTTATCTATATATAGGCCTATACATTTTAATGTATATTAATACATGTATATCAATATATATATATATATATCTATACATTATATATATATATATTTATATATATATATGTGTATATATATATTATTATATATATATATATATAGATACTTAAACGTATATATATATATATTCAAATATGTATATATATTTCTATATATATCTACATATATGTATGTATATATACATAAACATATATATAAAGACGTATGTTTATATATGCACGTAAACATTAAAATGTCATCGGATATTTTGTCTGATTGTGTTTTGCATTTTAGGTTTCCCACGTGATTGGAAAGGAAAAGTGCCTTCTTTCATTCTGAGTGACTGTATGCCAATATCAAGAAACACGTTTTTCGATCCCTTCTTTCACCTTCATGTCATGTCAAATGCATGTTCGAGGGGCATTTGAAATGTAGCAAGCCCCGAAAATATATCACAGTATCATGGTCGATAGACGTAATTCTTATTGCAGAAATGTAGATATTCGGCGGCGTGTATTGATGTTAACTTTGGACGAGTACTGAACAATTTGTCAGCATCACTAAGAACACTGGCTGTCTCATTCTAATTACGGACACTTATGGTATATGAGGGCCTTCACAAGAGTAAAGATTCATACAGCTAGGTATAAGTACATAACAGTGGTCCTATTGGTGTAACTATTTACCGGAATGCGCAATGCTAACAATGCTGGTACCAATCAATCCTTCCATAAACTCGGCTGTTTCCTTACATAGCTGTGATATAAAGCTGCAGGTTATTACCCGACGTACTCTTTAATGTGATACATTCTGAAATTGCAGTCAGACGTGCTATAACGCTTCAATTACTCTAAGTGAACAGCACGAACCGAGAACACATCAGTGGCGCGTATATGTACGATGGCGCGTATATTGCTCGTATATGACCGTACGATGATTTGCTTGTCATTCCAGACATGATACTGGTTGCTCGTGAGACCATTAATTATAAGTAATACTACCTTTTGGGCATTATATATACTTTATCAACATTTGTCACACAATCACATCACTGATCGAAGCATGTGAGCTAGTTGTTGCTGGTTCTTGTTTCCATATAGTCGGACGGAGCGCTCGAGAGGAACCGGGGGCATTTAATTAATTTGAAACTTGTGTTATCATACTGACATATAGCGGATGCATTCAATTCTTTTTTGCTGCCAATGTTGTTGGATTTAGCTTAACGACACTTCATTGATTAAGCAGACTGACCTTAGATGGTTTATCTAGCGGGCAGCCCCACATAAATAACATGGTCGCGTGACATTCATAGCCTCCTGCTCTGACACCCCCGTGCCATCTGACCCAAAGTCTTACACCCTCACTCAATTACTCAAATCAAACCACCTCCTCATTCTCATCGCCCACTGGCATAGAATTGCTGGCGATGCAACCAATCTCCTGATACACAAGGTTGTATAGCCCTTGCTGAAATCTGTAACATCAACCAACTATCCAGCTTATGCAATGCTGTTTAAGCAGTTGGACCAAGTTGATCTAGTAAGATTTGAGCACTACGGCCATCGGATTGCCACTATCTTCGCGTCTATTATCAAAATGATATGCCGTCTCATGGCAATTTTGTATACACATCAACGAAGCGATGACGGTATTGCCAGTGTGTGCGAGGTTAATATGAACGGGGAGCTGAGTTTAGTTTACTAAGTGAGCAAAGATTTGAGGCACGGGGTGCGATGACAAAGGACGTTTAAGTGGAGGTGACAGGCTCGGATAGTCGCGGAGTCACTCTTTGACTATGTTGATTCCCTTTTGATCAACAAGCTTAGTTTAGTCTGCTTAATCAGGGCAATGTCGTTAGGCCGACCCCAATCTCATTTGAAGAAACTGAGCTTGAACGCAACCACCAAATGGTAACAGAGCAAGCCATGATACAAATCAATTGAATGCTCACAGTTATTGACGAGCACTAAGACATGACAACATGGGCCATCAAATCATGGTTAATTTTGTCAGTGATTTGATTGATTGATTGACTTGAAATAATATAGCGTTTGAAGGCAGCCACAAAGAGTGGGGCTGCAACGTGATTTCATGAGTTTCATCTGAGGGGAACAACAAACGAACTCAGTGAGAGTGCTTCGTAGCCAGTCATATGTATATAAATATATATTTATATATATATATATATATTATATATATATAAATATATATATATATATATGTATTTATATATATATATTAATATATATATATGCATATATATATATATATATATATATATATATATATATATATACATAAATATATATATATACACACATATATATGTTTATATACATATATAAATAAATATTTATATATAAATACATATATATATATTTCAGCATATATATATATGCATATATATATATATATATATATATATATATATATATATATACATAAATATATATCTATATATATATGCACATATATATATATATGCCATATATATATGCACATGTAAATATGTATATATATGTATATATTTATATATATATAAATGTATATTCATATATGTATATATATATATATATAAACATATATATATATGCATATATATATATATACATATATATATAAATGTATATTCAAATATATATATTCAAATATATATATATATTTATATATTTATATATGTGTATATATATACATATATAAATATATATATATATATATATATGTGTGTGTATATATATATAAATACGTGTGTGTGTGTGTGTGTGTGTGTGTGTGTGTGTGTGTGTGTGTGTGTGTGTGTGTGTGTGTGTGTGTGTGTGTGTGTGTGTGTGTGTGTGTGTGTGTGTGTGTGTGTGTGTGTGTGTGTGTGTGTGTGTGTGTGTGTGTGCATACCAGAGATTCTTTGTTTTCAATAATTGACAATTGGGAGCTTTGCGATTAGCATACAATACTTATAAAAACACGGCCGTTTCCTCGCGTAGCTGTGATATCAGGGATTCGTTGCATACACAGTTGCCACCACGCCATTTCTAGACAGTCCTAAGCCTCCTCGGATAATGCTATTCATGCGCTGGTATTTGGGTTGTTAATAAATAGATAGGTTATTAATGGTTGACTCGCCAGATCGTTGTGTTTTAACAGGCGCTCGGCTCCCAATTCCACGCTTCGGAGCTCCTCAACATCCATCCCGGGGTTCGGCGCTAGGAGGCGCCAATGGCGGTGACAATCTTCGGAACACGTTGAATCTCATTTCACTTTTGGCACGTTACACATTTAGTATGGGTTCCATTTAAGGCTTGTAAGGGGTCGTGTATGACATGTTGCTTCTCTTGGAGAGGGAAACAAATACTTTACACATGATAGCAGCGATTCACCACCTACAGCCCTACTACGTCTATGACTTAAGCAAACACTCTCTGGTGCTTTAATCAATCGTTCTCTGCACGCTTAGCTCTTCTTTCGAGGCGATACAGCACCTTGCCTGTGCGGCACCTCGAGTATACAGTTCTTCGTTGAAGCTAATGCAGCACATTTGTCGTCTATGATATCGGATCATCCAGGAATGGTGCTACACCCGTGAACGTTATGGCAGAGTAATCTTAACACAAAATTGTAGAATTGGTCGGTTGAATATACGATGGTTGTCTCATTTTCATTATCGTTCACTTAAAAACTAGGTTCAACTTGATTCAGTGAATGCGACAATAGAGGAAACAGATCAAATAGGAG
>CM067348.1:1837752-1905252 GCA_034190875.2 Urechis unicinctus | reverse complement strand
GAAATCAATCCCTAACAGTTTTCATTAACGGCAGTCATTTACAGCCAGCTTCTGTTGCGTCCGCCGAAGAGGCTTGTCGCAGGTGCAATTACTAAATATAGTTCGCAACACTTGTGCTATTCTGTAGACTGGGGGTACGAGCGCAGTAACCAAACTGGACCTCATGAGCCAGCGAACCGCTCGCACCTTCCCCCTGCACACCATATGTTGTTGTCAACCAGCCCTTCCAGCCCCCCCCCCCCCCGCCCCCCCACAACATACACCCGGGCCACAAAAGAGGGCAACAGCAATGTCAGCAATCTACACCAGGACCCTGAGAAATAAGTTCTTCTAAACGACTCACGCGCTCCAAAAGGTCCTCATACTTTGATTCCAAATCCCTCACCTCAATCTCAAGGTCCACTTTCTCCTCCCATATATGTTCCACATCTGCCCGCACATCGGCCACCACCATATGTTCATCGGTTCTCATTCTATACCTCAGTCCTCATCTGTTCAACAGATCGACGCGTGACCATAGGCCAGAGTGTCTACGCCATTCTCAGATATCCACCGCTTTGAGTCAAAGGGGGAGAGAGACACCTTGTTAACATGGAGTCCATATATTTTGTGGCAGTCACTCCTGAGCATGTTCATTCCGTGGCGAAACTGCTTTTGGGCGAACAGCGACTCTATGTTCTGAGTGTGCCGTAGATGCTTCTTCACCACCACCTTCTTCACACCTTTTGCTTTTATAATCTCATCCCGGCTCGACATCAAGATCGAGTACATCTAAGGGCGCAGACCAACATACTCCTTGATGAGCACGCCGGCGCACTCACCCTTCATCTTTCCCAGAACCTTCTTGTACACACTGCTGTAGAGGCTACGGGAGGGATAAAAGTTACTAGTGTCAAAGAGATGGGCATCTTCCTTCATATCAGCCTACACGTCAGGCGTTCGTATCTCCATAAGCAGAGAATCCGTATCCGTGTACAACAAGTCAAGGTTATTGCCATATCTTGGCTTCATGGTATTGTAATAAAAGTCGTACATCAGGTGCTTGGAGAAGTCGAGTATACACATGCCCACATACACCGGGCGGTTCAGTACCAGGTGAGTCTTGTGCATGTGCAGAGCGGCCAGGTCATCATCATCAAACACCTGATGCCGCGCGTAGGCGGGACTTGCGATAAGCCTACGCATTCTTTCTTCTTCCGAAAAGGGCACAATTTTGACATTGACCCGCCATGGTCTTGCCGAACACAGAGTTATTCATAAGCTTATACAGGTCCTTCGCAAAGTTGCTGGTGGCCACCTTACGCAGATCCGTATTCATCCGAATGTAAGGCTCCACCCAGGGACTCTGGTCAAAGACAAGTGCACGATGGATCTTGGTAAGTCTCATCCCCAAAGACAGATAGAGCTTGTGGTTCCTGTAGTGCACCACATACTTCTCCTTATTCCGCAGGTTGGGCACCAGCTTTTCAACCTCGCCCATGGTGCCACACAACTCGCCTAGGCGGTTCTTCAGATAGTCCGACAACCAGTCGTTCTCTACAAGAAGCCGCTCCAGAGCCAGCGGGTGGTCGTTGTGCTCGTCATGAAGTGCAATAGGATACTCCAAGTCAACCTCAAGTATGTATCCATTCTCGGCATCATCTGGGTGGTCCTGTATCTGTAGATCCTCCGGCCGAGCCGTCCGCTCAATACCCGCAGTTGGCAAAGGTTGACTTAGCCCACCCACACAAATTGTTAGCATCAAGGTACTCGATGTAGCTCGTTGGTTTATCCTGGTCAAAGTCATCCACGAGCGGACCAGACATAGGTTCTAATGCTGTCGTTGATCCTTGTGATACCCGGGGAGGTAACCCAGCTGATTTTTCCAGGATGTAAGTACTCCAGGCGGTGTTTGCTCCATCCTGGTCTTGCTTTATAAAATCAATATGTAGCTTGCCGCCCTGGAAAACAAAACCATTGGTTGAATTCTCAAAGTTTGCCTAACGGATTCGGAAAGGTGGGTGTTTCCACAATGAGTGATCACCCGCACCTTGTGTGTTTCAGGGTCAATGAAGTATACTCGCCCTAGGTCCTGGTTACCGCCCTTTATCCACCAGTCGCTGTTTTCGTCAACCCCAAACTCGTGGCAGAGCCGGTGGTAGATTCTCTTGTCAAAGGTGTTGTTGGTGGCCGACCATGTGGTGTCATCCGGCAGTGCTATTCTTATTTCGTCTAAAAGTCTCCGGATTGTGTAGTAGACGTGGAACCTGTAAGGGTTACTTAGTGCTGGGGAATCAGATTTGAGGTGGTCCAGGGCAGAAACTCCACAGCAGCTTGTTGCACACCATACAACAAAGTTTACCTGGTTCTGCCAGTATTGCATGTGGTTGGTTCTCCAGCCAACTACAAGGCTGTCGTCACTTATGTTTGGCACCAAGTATTTATCAAACAGGTTGGAGAACTCGACATCAAACGCAATGTTTTTTTGTAATTTTACCTTCCTTAACCTGGATGAGAAGGTGTGTCAGATCCTCAGGATTAATATGAAGTGGGTAGACCGGCCCGGTTTTGTACGTTTTACTCGTATTGAAACTAAAGGTTTGTTTATTCATAGTGCTATGTATCACACTCTGTCAAATGTTCAAAGCGGCGACGCTGTGTCCCTGCAACATCCTATTGACAGCACTGCGGGCGATCTATGTGTTGGCCTAAGGTCAATCACGTATACTGTGGGCTGGTACAATCTCGAAACAGACGAGAACATTACATGGCGGTCTGAAACTGCTGGAAAAGGAGGAAGAATCCAGTTAAAACCCGGCCTCTGGAGTTTCCGCCTTCTTCAGCAGCAAATTAAATCATTAGGTCCTTGTTTAGAAGTTGATGCTGTAAATGTGGTTTATTACCCTCGAAATTCCTGAAGGGACTGTGAATATATCAGACCTCCCGGAAATGCCACAAAGACCTATGTATCTATTGGTGACCCACAAAAAATGGATAAAAGTGGCGGTACTATGGCTGGAGACCTTGAAATGGGAGATAATAAAATCGTTCAGTTGGAAGACCCATATCGCCTAAAGTTGCTGCTAATAAAAAATATGTTGATGCGAGACACAGACAGCATGGCAGGTACCTGCGAGAACACATAAACTCCCAAACAAAACCCCTCATTACTATATGTGCAGAAGCCAGTGGTGCTCTCCGCAGAGGATATGAGTGGTCATTTGGCCATGGGGCTAGGGGTCGAGACTCACAAGACTCAAGCTGTGGATATACCATGTTATCCAATGGTAGGATCATTCGTATGGGGTTGTCTTCGGGTGTTGGTGCTGATACTGGTCCTATAGCAGTCGTTCCTGTTATTAATGGAACGAATCAAGTGGTAGGAATAAGTAAGCCTGCTGACCAACGGGCTGTTGTAATCTCTTTAGACCAGCCTTTACAGGTAGAACAAGGCAACGTTATTAATTTTTATACAACCACACAAAACACTCCTAATTGAACTTGACCCGTAGACGTATAAAGCAGCAGTATGAAACAACAACCAACGACGGCACCGTTAAATCGGGAGCTGCCTCCATGTGGTCTGGAGCACTCCTATCGGTTGAATGAGATCACCCTCAAGAGGCAATACCTCGAGAAAGAAATTGAAAAATATGGTGCTATGTACCAAAACTATAGGTGTGCAGTAAACTCAGTGGACGCTGTAAACACTGCTTTAGTTGATGTGGGTGTATGCCTTGGCGCAAGTAGTGCGGGTCTGATGTCTACGGTGGTTGCTGCCCCAGTTGCTACGGTGTTGGGGGCTTTGGGGCTGTGTGCGGGCTGGTTGCAATCGCAGGAAAGGTCATCGGCTGGCGGCTGTCGGCGAAGGTAAAGAAGCACGACCAGATTCAAAAAAATAAATCTGGCACAGAGGCACAGAGCAAACTATATATATATAGATAGATATATATATATATATATATATATATATATATCTATATATATATATATATATATATATATCTCTATCTATATATCTATATATATCTATATATATATATATATCTATATATCTCTCTAGAGATATATCTATATCTATGTATGTATGTATAGATAGTATATGTATATGTATGGGGTATGTATGTATGTATGTCCATATGTTGTATGTATTTATGTATGTATGTATGTATATGTATGTATGTATGTGTATGTATGTATATATATATGTATGTATGTATGTATGTATGTATGTATATGTATGTATGTATATGTATGTATGTATGTATGTATGTATGTATGTATATGTACATATATGTATGTAGTATGTATTGTTTTTTATGTAAATGTATTGATGTAATGTATTTGTGTATGTATGTTGTATGATGTATGTTGTATGTATGTATGTATGTATGTATGTATGTATGTATGTATGTATGTATCTATGTATGTATATGTATGTATGTATGTATGTATGTATGTGTATGTATGTATGTATGTATGTATGTATGTATGTATGTATGTATGTATATGTATGTATGTATGTATGTATGTATGTATGTATCTGTATGTATGTATGTATGTATGTATGTATGTATGTATGTCCTGTATGTATGTATGTATGTATGTATGTATGTATGTATGTGTCTGTATGTATATGTATGTATGTGTATGTATGTATGTCTGTTGTATGTATGTATGTATGTATGTATGTATGTATGTATGTATGTATGTATGTATGTATGTATGTATGTATGTATGTATGTATGTATGTATGTCTGTATGTATGTATGTATGTATGTATGTATGTATGTATGTCTGTATGTATGTCTGTATGTATGTCTGTCTGTCTGTATGTATGTATGTATGTATGTATGTATGTATGTATGTATGTATGTATGTATGTATGTATGTATGTATGTATGTATGTATGTATGTATGTATGTATGTATGTATGTATGTATGTATGTAAAGAAAAAGACCCTGATGTATGATAACAAAGATTAATCACCGTCAACCCTTTAGGTGTTACATCGGCAAACAATCCCATGTGCATCAATCAATCCTCGTTTGCACCTACAGCTTCTCTGAAACGAATGGGATATTATACGAACAGGCTATACATTCTTCCGCTCCGGAACTGTGATGTGCCCTATTTAAACTTCATACTAGTTCATAATTACGCACGATAGTTTGCGGGGCATGACACTTCAAAGGCTATACACATGTTACGGGTTGTATTCTGTTCTGTATGGGGTCGTGATGTACATGAAGTTTAGCGAGAGAAACACACACTTAAGGCACAAGAGCTACGACTCATCACCGTCGTTGTAGGCAAACAATCTCATGAGCATCAATCAATCGTTGTTTGTACGCTCAGCTCTTCTGAACAGTCACTTATGTGAACCAATAATACATCCTTTGACGTGCCGAGTCTGGAATGCGCACAAAGTCAACTAGACCTGTTTACGCAATGCCGATTAAGCTATTGGACAAAGTAGATCTGCTAAGAATAGGGCACTTTGGCAATTGGATAACCATTATCTTTGCTTTTACTGTCAATATGATATGCAATCTCAGGGCAATTTGTTTGTTCCCATCGATAAAGCATTACCGATATGTAAGATGAAACGACAAAATTATTGCCACGACGCAGTTAAAATGCTAAGATTTTTCTAAAGCATATTCAGCCAGCTCAATCAACTATACTTCTCGTTGGAATACGTTAGATGCTGCGTACTGGCAGCGATACCCGCAAGTAACATCATCATACCGCTGACACTCAAGGAATCTCAGCACCAAGTAAGAGTGGACACTCTTGTTATACAAGAGGGCCGCGAAGGCCGCAGTGACGGGGAAAATTCATACTGGAATATGAGGCTGTGCTGAAAGAGCATAGGATGACTTAGCGAGATACGAGGCGCCTAGTGTATCAAGCGTGCGATCACATCACAAATGTGAGCGAGGTTGATATGAACTGCGAGCTGAGTGTAGCTTACTAAGTGAGCAGGACGTGAGGCGCGGGATCGGATGACAAAGGATGTGTCGGTTAAAAAAACATGCATTGGAAGAGAGAGAAAGATAGATAGATAGAGAGAGTGGGGTATAGGGAGACAGAGAGAAAAAAAGAGGGTGGGGGAGCCTAAACGAGAAGTAAAAGAATATCTAATCCCACTTTTATAAGCCACTTCAAGCGACGATGGTATTCATGATACAATGTGCACGAACATTAAGGCACTTTCGGCTTCAGCGTTAGTAAGTGACATTACATTTTCTTCTGTGTAGTAAAGGCATAGATATCATAGCGCTTTGACATATAGGCTATTTTGTTACTTTTCGAGAAACAAAATATTCATTGTTTGTTTCAACCCCAAGCCCCTATTAGTAATCAATTTATTCTCTTAAGGACAAGGCCGTTCATAAATATTTGTACAGTCCTGACGATATAATACAGTTTACGCTATCGAACGAACACGGGTTCTAGAGAGAGCTTTGCGTTATAGATTCAACATTTAAAGGCATATTTGGTTGTGTTTGCAATATAAATATAATCGGCCGTGGCGTACAAACAATACTTGACTGATAGTTAAATTGTAAAATTGCTACTTTACCTTTACAGACTTTGCGCTGCTCCTGCGATACGTGGTAGCTAGAATGATGAAGGATATACATGCAGCGGTAACAGCGTACACGATGCATGTGTCGTGTGTGGGTTGTTTTGATAATTATATTACAGATGATCACGTCTCTATAAATAAAATAATTTATTTCTAAGCTAAGAGGGTTCACTATTACTCTCTGTCTGTCTCTGTCTTTCGCTGTCTCTCTATATATATGTCTCATTCGTGTACTATCGCACTGCGGATGTAAAAGAAAGGATTAGGTGAGTGCCGGATTGAATTAGCTTTTGACCAGCGATCACGAGTCTGAGGCAACAACACTCCTGTAATTGTACACATCTAGACACAATTTGTTGATTCCGTCTATTAGTATAATCATTTAGTTTGTAAAGGAAAGCCCCAATATTATCAATTAACGCAGATGATATCGTGATCACGCCTGGAGTTGTTTGATGATACAAAGGAAGGGAGTGGATAACATGTTCAAATGCAATGTCTTGTGCTCTTGCGATTGAGGATGCAACGAACCAACGCAGCCCAGAGAGCGCACTAAAGCTCGTCATTGTTAGATAATATCGCCTGAAAGTAGGCTTCAAATTGGGAACGTCACTCAACAGCCTGTATTTGGCATACACAGAACGAAGTTTACAGCCAGGCCGAGTTTAGTCATCTCTAAAATAGCCTGCAATCTTGCAACAACTTGAAATCCCAGTTCGTGATATAAACCAGCATAATTTACTACAATCGGTATCTTCTGGCCTCCGCTTTACACCTGGTTTGCTGTTGCAATAAAGCACCATGTTTGAAAGGTTCTGTTGGTACAGATGTGATAACATGAGCTTGTGAAAGTCAGCTCGCCCGACATAGTTAATTTTGTCAGTGCTATGATTGCTGAATATTTCAAGATATAGTGATGCAAATTAAGGCTTCAACAAAAGGCGTAACATTGGGCGGACCAGGAACGAGTGATCGCTATTATTTTTGGCATCCCGCCTTTGTGGGTCCGTCGCTAGATGGAGGGTGATTTAACCGTATTTGGAAAGACGCCTGCTCCATGGACGACTGAATAATAGATGGCAGGCTGCAGTTAAGGGACATAAACTATCCCATCTACCAAACCTTCCCCATAAAAGTAAGCATCTATCACTGTGCCAATACATTGCTGCTTTTGATAAATCAGTCTGACAGTGCATAATCCGCAGCTCTTGTAGAAATGATTCTATGAAATCATTAATTTACATGAAGTGCAATAATGTCCTAACATTAATAAATTCCGACTGCCGATGAACGTCTGTGTTAGAACGAGTCGCAAGTAAGTGACTGGTAATGTGACAAACGCAATGATGTGCATTGGATTGGAACCAACTTGGGTTATCTTAGTAGTTACCTTAATTGTCAAAATTCATATTGGGTAAGTTTACGCTCACGTTTCCGCAAATGCAGATACTGCGTACAGGCGGCGACGAACGCGAGTATCAACATCGTACTGCTGACACTCAAGGAAACTCAACACTGAGCATGAGTGGCTACTCAAGTTTTACGATTGCTGGCATGGATGCAATGAAGGCAGCAGTGGCGGGACAAAGACATATGAGAATGTATTGCAAGAGGAGAGGATGACTTATTAGATTTAAGCATAGTAGGAGAGGCGGCTAGTGTAGCAAGCGGGCAAGCGCATCACTTGATAGCGCGTGCATGTGTGGGTGAGGAACGGGGATCTGAGATGAGACGGCTGAGTGAGTAGTCCCCTCATAAAAGCCAGTTTCCATCCCCATCACGTTGTTAGGCTAAGCCAAGCAGCATATAGCGTCATCTTAGGAGAGACATATGTGCTTGATTTCCATGTAATCGACTACAATTATTCATAAAATGCATTTCATCTCTTGAAAAAGGATTCGTATAGTACTGTCATTTTACTGTTAAAAGTAACTAACCGAAATGCCTCGTAATTTTTTTTTACAATGCGAAAATGATTAGTTTGTCAATGGTTTATTAGGTAGGCTAATCACTGAATCGTGGTTTTATGCCCTCGTAACACAGGTCATTTGTCAATCATGCTGTTTATTTATCCATGTCATACAACCAGATAACAATCTCACGTCCGAAATTGCAAGAAAAAAAAACCTAGTCGCTTTTGACCCCGTCGATATGCCTGTTTAGGTTTAACAATAAGCAAGCATGCCTCGTGCATGCCGATGAGATGTGGGCTGTGTGACGGATAAAGTCAGATTCCACTTGTGGCGGGTTGTCAATACTGTGAAACGTACAAAACAAACTACGCATCATTTCAGAATGAATAAGCCAAGATCATATTGATTGATATCTTCATGTTCGTCCAGGAAACATTGGCTGCCAAGCTATGGCAACAGTCTTAAACAATATAAAAATCTGATTTTTATGCTTATTAATAGTCAAAGGAAATGTTTTGTAGTTGCCGAACCAAAACGCTTAACTCTCAAAAATACATTGATATTAAGATGATTTAATACCTAATGTATCATTCACAGGCTCATATATCACGCATTATGATCATCTGTTACGATATTACTTGAATATAACACGAGGTCCGGGCATTACCGTGGATGAGGATGATACTATGGTCAAGCCCGGCATTTGTCCATCTGACCATAGCGTTGACTAATGGGATTGCAGGCTACCTACTTAAATTAAGTCATTTAAAGCAAAACAATATCTTCAAACCGTAAGATATTTTTCGAAAGGTGAGTAAGCATCCGTAGACATCGTCTATTAAGAGTAATAATAAACGGTGCATAAATGCTGATTACCCACCTTAGCAGCCAGTTATAGGCCGTAAGCGCTTTGACAAATTATTTCCCATACAACGCCGCAATCGCACTCGATCACCAGTCGCCAATTACCGCTTCACAGTAAGTTGCCCATTTATATAAATTGACGTTGACACACCCAATTGATTACAGGAAAGAAAATTGAAATAAACCTACAATTACTCGAAATCGCCACTTTCATCGATTTCCCGTAGTCACTCAATAAATGGGAGAGGAGATTTTATCACTTGTGTAACATGAAAACGTTCATATAGTGTGGCAATTTGTTATAAAGTTACCTATTGTGCTTTTTGCATTTTTCTGTTATAATTGAAGCTAGGGGTTTGTTGCCGATTGATGCTGTTTGCTAGCTTGTGATTAACTGCCCCTCTATATACGTTTTGGGCTTTGATGAAAGAGAAGAACGTATCCTATCCTGCTAAATTCTGTTTGTTCTATGACTAGAAGCCCATAAAACACTTGACGGTTATACTTTATTATCCTACCCTCTCACTGATTAACGAGGTGAGCTTTGATTGTGGTAACTTGACCCACGGGTCTCTATTTATTCGCTCTACACGATACGAATCCACTTAAAAGAATTTAGCCAAGACGTTCTCTGATGCATCCCCTCAGATACTGAATCCGAATGAGGTCGATCCAGATTTATTTAGGGAGCAGATAATCGATTGGGTTGTCAAATGTGTCAAATATTACATTTTTGCAGGCATCAAGGAAGAAATCCAATTTCCATACGATATTTCTTTTTCCGCATCCAAACTGCTACATGCCCAACTTACCCATCACCGTAAAATTTTGAGGTTGCTTACAAGAGAGAGCTATAATTAGCGCAGGAATTTGTAATTTGTTAACTACGGTTGTTTTGGTACATTTAATGTTGATGTACATCAGCACAATACAATATATGTATATATGTATGCATATAAATTTATATATATATATATATGAATATATATACATGTATAGAGAGAGAGAGTGAGAGAGAGAATGAGAGAGAGAGGAGAGAGAGAGAGAGTGAGAGAGAGGGATAAACGGGGATACAGAGAAAGAGAGAGACTGAGATAGAAAGAGGGCGACAGAGACAGAGATACTCAGATAGAGCCAAAAAGAGACGTAAAAGAATATTTAATCCCACTTATATTACCAACTGCAAGCGACGATTGTTTTCAAGCTACAATGTGCGTGAGCATTTAGGCACTTTCAGCTTTAGTATGTGCAATGGCGTGTTTTTCTGTCTAGTTAGGCAGAGATATTGCACGCTTTGGCGTAAAGCGATTTTGTTACTTTTCGTGCAGCGTTTTCTGCGTACGTTTAAACCCCAATCCACTATCAGCTATCAGGTATCCAATTTATTCTCGTTAGGACAAGGCCGGCAATAAATATATGCACAATCCTGTCGATAAAATACAGTGTGCACTACCGAAGGAACATTGGTTCCAGAGAGCTTTGCATTATAGATTTAACATCTAAAGGCATCTTAGGTTGTGCGTGCAATGTAGATACAATCGGGCATGGTGTAGAAAAATGCTGATAATTAAATTGTTCCATCGATGAGTGGTACGTAGAATGATGAAAGTTATATATGCGGCGATAACAGCTTACACAAAAAATGTGTCGTTTGTTGGTTGTGTTTTGAGAAATAAATCGCAGATGATGACGTCTCTGCAAAAGGTTGATTGCTAAGCTTTGAGGATTACCGATCTCATTGTCTGCCTTAGTCTGTCTCTGTTTCTCTCTCTCTCGGTCTCCTTCGCATACCATCGCACGGAAGATGCAAAAGAAGGTATTGGGTGAGTGACGTCTTAATTAGCTTTCGACCAGCGGTCACTGTTCTAAGGTCGCTACTTTCAAGCGATAGGTAGCACTTGTACACCAACATAACACTCCAAAGTGACACGTTGTGTCACTTCAGCGAGTGGCTTACAGCAATATTGCAGATAAATTATCCTTTATTGGATAATTAAACACCCCATTTCACGAAAACCAACACAAGAAATCACAGTTACTAAGAATACTGTGATGTAAGGCATAAAGCTGTTATGAAAGGGATGCGACGCACCTATATGTAAAGTGCTCTACTCCCCATCTGTTTACATCGGCGGGTTCGAGTCTATAGGGCAATACTCAGTCATTAAACAACTAGGAATGTTAGGAAATGCCTCCATCAAAGTTCAATACATACTTTGTATACTTATGCAGCATAACTTACTCTTTATTATCTGTCCCAATATTGTTCTAGTAACATATCCGAGTATTATGAACTGTTCCTGCTAATTCCAAAGATTTCTTAGCGAGGCTGCATTCCACAGCTGACGCATTATAGGTCACTGTGTTGTGAATAGATAGATGCAATGTTGAGAATAGGTTCGGTATACCAAGTATACTGCGGCCTCATAGCTATTACTTAGTCGTCTAATGAGTAGCGCCTCCTTTCAAAGACCGGCCAATAGCCCCATATCATGCGACTGACTTCAAAGGGTAGCAGTGATAAACTCGCTGTTAGTTTGCTGTCCAATTCTGACTCATGAGACCATCACTTTTAAGTAACACTCTACTTTTTTGCCTGCCATTCAAACATGTACTATCAACACATGTCACGCAATCACATCACTGACTGAAGCGCGTATGGTTACTTTTGCTGGTTCCTGCTCCATGTCACCGGGCGAGCGTTCGGGAGGAACCGGGGTCATTTAATTAATTAGAACAGTGTATTATCATGTTGACATTTAATGGCTTGGTTCAAGGCCAGTGGCTGCCAATCAGTGTGGGGTTAGCTCTACGACACATCGTTGATTAATCAGACTGACATAAGCTGACGCTCTATGTCATGTGATATATTCCGAAATAGCAGTCAGACGTGTTATCACGCTAGAATGACTATTGACCGTTTATATTCCATACGTATATGAGTAAATGAGTAGCAGATGAATTCGCAACGATCTTAATCAACTCAGTTTTTGGAACTACATTTGCTCGACATTCACATCAATATGCCATGATATGGTAGTCGCACCATGTAGTCAAAGTTTAGCTGATAAATCATTTCATATGCAAAAAGATGATGATGATGAGCAATCAACTTAATTCCAATGCTGATCTTTGCTATTGGCGGTGCGTTCAGTCCAGATAACTACGTGAGCAACATGTATTAATCAAAACCAAAAGGGTGAAATTATCTGCAAGGAGTTATAATATTTATGTGGTAACAATTTTTACAACCACAGTTTTGATATAACATTAGTCAGCTAAATAATACTGCAACATACGCAGATTGGTTTTGCTTGACGGCACACAGTTATGACTCCTCATATGTAAAAATAATGCATTAGTCCTGTTGAATGTCCGCTATAGGCACTGACGTTAATTCAATATGTAGTCTACACTTATGGAATTGACTGTCTGGATACCTCAGATATATCCCGGTATCCATAATTGAAAACATTTGTTCTGATCAATATAAATCAATTAGGCATTGTAATGATGTGCGTCTGTTTAAAAGCTGATGACTCGTTAACATAGTAACTGTGATTCTCAGTTAAGAACCAACATTTCCATTTTCGAAGTCCAGACGTCTAGTTGTCGTATATGACATTAATCATATTTAGAGACGAGTGATTTTATATTCAACCAATAAACCTAGCCGCTCATCTTCATACATCCTGTATATGGTGTGATTATTACTTCATCCTCAACAGCCGGCTGATCGTTATGGGACAAATAGAACTGGAAATGTAATATCTCAGGACCTCATATCCATTCCTGACTAGTTTATTCATACAATATGCAATGATATCGCTGTGCTTCGTTGCAAGTTGGATTATTCGACCATGATGAAGATACAAGTTATATGTTGATACCGACGTCAATATTATGAATATGAACGCATGAAGACTTTATACAAAATTCATGTTTTTTGGAGACCAAAGGAGCAATGACAAACTGTGAATTTAGTGGAGTTGTTTATCAGTCGAATACTATCTGGACTCCTCTGCATGCAGATTTCTATCACAGCATCCCAACACAGAATCCGGTGGTTAATTGTAACGCCCAAACAGAAGCATTTGTGTAATAAGAGGTTATTCTAGAAATGACTTATGCTCTTGCGATTAAGTATGCGCCGGACCAACGCAGCCAGGAGAGGTCAATCAGTATCTTATTGAAGTCCATAACTCGAGAGCAGTTAGGCTGATTAAATAAAGCACGTACTGTCTTTTTGTAGCACTAAACTTCATAACATATAATATTTGGACAAACATCATACAGTCATCTTTATTATCAAATATTTGAGTTATCTATTGATTTAGCCCTTATTTTCAGAGTGTATTCTGTGTCAGCGTATTATATTGAAGACAAGAAAAAGTAAGAACTGTAGAATAGATAATCCTTAAATATGACGGCAGCTTAAAGCACATTTTGTTATTTTAGCCAACTATAAACTTAAATTTGCCCTTGCTTTCATAAGGGGTATGGCAATAAATAAATTAGTGTGATTGCTACGGTGCTTTCAATACACGCAACATACCATAAATCTGATATGGAGCGGCTTCCGAATAAAGAATTAAGAACGCATACTTAGTTAATGATGTTAGTGCAAAATGTTAGCAGAATCTGGAAACATTTTACTACATGCGTCATAGCCTGACGCTTAATTTCAAATGCCTGACAGAAAGTCGAACGTAAAGATGGATAAAAAAAGACCCGTGAGTTGAGGATATGCGCTTTACTCGTCCATGAATGGCTAACCTTGTGTTTTGGCATATACATATACACACATTCATATTGTTGATTGCTCTAGCCAAGACATACGATTATAGTTCAGCTGTGTTTATCAAGACTCATGTAGCATTACTTGATTAGTGGCAGGCGTTCCTCTGCTGACATTATGTGGCTAAAAACCCACCCTGTTAATGTGAGGTCAGCTTGAAAGCTTTCAGCTGATTCTCTTTCCCTATCAAGGCCTGTTCATTGACAGAGAAGGTTAAGATATATCATATGATTATGTGGGCCCATGTCCACTCGTCTCTACGCCTTAGATACATCGTCATCCTCACACCACAGCTCACGCTACTACCCATGTTATGTCTAGAAACATTAGTCCTTACTTCCCTGTCATTTTGGCATATCCTACATTTGGCGTTTTTATCTTCTACTGCTGCATAGAGCAAGCCGCTTACATTATTCTGACTCATCGACTACTCTTACATCACAACCTTTAACTCCTGTCACTTGCCTAGTTACACTGGATCTTTCCTCTAGGTCTCTGCGTAAGCAATCATCTATCTTGAGTGCCTCCTTGTTGTCTATGCTGACTTTCCTTCAGTACAGGCATTAAAATAATGATCAACAGCGTTCGCAGGAGTGACTATCAAGAGGCGAGGGCTGTCAACGTCACAATGTAAACGAGCAGCTAGAGGTATTGAACGATTGTCAATGTAAATCGTTTAATCATGTTGTTTCTCCAATACCGTTTGTTCTCGGCTTTGAACAGGACATCCGCTGGTGAATATCATCGTGGCTTACTTTGTGTACGCTTGCTGCAGTGAATCGTTGAATACGTTTATAGTTGAATTGGATCGACCGATAGACCTACATACCGCTGCTTACCCAAGCACGTAATGATGTATTTTACCGCGCCAACAGTGCTTTCTCCCCTGAGGTCACGGTCGATTAGCTTTGAAACCAAACTGCGCAGAGAGTGATATGTGATTGTGTATGCCACAGATAAACACATGGGTTGCCTTTTTCGCCTTTCAATAACACCTCCTCATACTTTGAAATATATGCTTTAATCAGCGGCAAAATCTGTTCGAAGACTACATTAAACAAACGATTACTGAGCAGCTTGATACGTTTGACCTAGCTAGCGTGTTGTGTTGTATCAACTACTGCTGTCAGTGACATCACGAGCCGCGTTATTCATTAATTGCTCCTCAAATTGGTTTCGTATTATAACTGGGTCTTCGCAACGAATTACACCTTATAACTCTGTGCGTTGTACATTACAAACATATACACTACAACATAGGTTGATATTCTTGTAGAATAAAACATGGAACCGCCACATATATTGTCTAATGCAATTTGTCTGTTTGAATGATTTATTAGTAAATGTAAGTATCGTATGCAGCTTCTGACGTTATGAATGACCACCAATCCTATTGACGATGCGTGTTTTCACAGTGGGAAGTACTACTCTCTTTTTAATATAATTGTAAATGGGTTAGGTCTACGGCCCATTATTCCCGTTCGATTAGTTTATACAAACCATCCGAGAGTATTTGTTGTCAAGTATGAAGAGAACATAAGATCACTCTGCTATAAGGGCTAATTATTTGTTTGTATTCTTATACTTAAAGATGCGCAATTTTGCCCTGTATTGACGTTAAAATGCGGGGCGTCATTTTTTTCGGTCGATGCAGACAGGCTGGCTAATAATTTTAATGTGCCCTAACTAAATTCACATTATATCTTTGGAAAATCATTATCACAATAAATCCAACCATGTTGGTAGGTCTGCAATATTAATTTGTTTTCGGTTCTTGTTTGCTTTTAATTGCCTGTCGCATATCAATCAAGAATGACAAGATCATTAAGCACGACATTGCCGATAAAACTGCACAATATGGACCCTTTGCTGCGAGAACCAATGTGTCAACGAGGCCGATATAAGGCGTTAAAAGCACGATCTTTTGAATACTGCAAATAGATTCCATTACATGCACCAGTGTGTAAGTAAGCATATTCAACTAACTTGCAAGACCTTTGTATTGGTGTTGGTGTGGATTGCTTCATCATATTAGTAGATGTTTGTGTCAATGTGGGTGAGGTCAGCCTGCATGTCTGCGTACATGTCAGCTGTTCGGATTTTAGTAATCAGCGAGTCCGTGTCTGTGTATTACAGACTTCAATGTGTTGTAATAGAAGTCGTTCATCAGATGCTTTGAGAGGTCGAGTAAACACATGCCTGCTGTTAAGCACTAGACTAGTTTTGTGTATATACAGGGCAGTAAGATCATCGTCGAATACTGTGTGATAAGCATAGAGGGTACTGGCCACAAACCTGCGTCGTTTTTCCTCTTCTGCCTAGCGCACGATGTTAGCGTTGCCACGCTTTCGGGGATTTGCCATTGTTTATCAGCATGTACAGGTCCTTCACGAAATCATGTAGGCACCCGTTTATTATTCTCCGTTGTGCTCCCCAATACACCGAAGGCATTGTTCAGGTAGTCTGAGAACCATTCCTTCTGCAAAGACATTTGCACCGACAAAGCACCACCTGCTGACAAGTACGTTTAACGGAGTGGATAAAAAAGCAAGTAAAAAATTGTCAACGCCCTGAAATGTCTTGCCAGTAAGTCTGCAGCTGCCCTTTCAGGGATCAACAGCTCCGAGGTATCATGGCTGCTTCGGGTCCATATCGGGCAGTTTGATTGGCAATGGTGTGCTTAATAATCTTGTCATTCTTGAGGGATTCGTCTTCCTGATACCCAGTGACCTACTAGGTAGCAAGCTAAGGCGTAACTAAGCCTATCGCTTTTCTATCCTCAATAAGAGCGGTGTTTGATCTTTGTGCTAGGTTGCCTTTTGCATGGGTACAATGGTGGTGATAGGCTGATTTCTGCTGCGTTGTGGCGAATCGATGCCAAAGCTACCTTTGTGGGAAGGCACAGCCCTGTTGAAATCAGTGTTGATACCGATCTGCTGTTGCTCACTCGTGATGTTAATCAGTTTGTTGTACCCGACGACTTGACCTAAATGGAGAAGCATGCTGCTTTGCGCCATGAAGAGTTCGACGTCAGATACGAAGTCCACATTAGACTCTGCAAACGTACCGCTTTATTACAGCTGGTAGGCAACATCACTTTCAATCATATCTTCAACGTTCGCGAACAACAGCTTTATGGCGTT
The DNA here is from genome assembly GCA_034190875.2 of Urechis unicinctus. Taxonomy (NCBI): domain Eukaryota; kingdom Metazoa; phylum Annelida; class Polychaeta; order Xenopneusta; family Urechidae; genus Urechis; species Urechis unicinctus. The sequence goes on along the minus strand of CM067348.1, from coordinate 1,887,959 downwards.
AAACGCAGCGCCTGTACCAAGGATACAGCTACGAGTCTTTGCCAGCGCGCCAAGCATTGCCCAGACATAGGTCCAAATGCTGTCATTCATGCGCTCTCCACCGGGCTGAATAAAGCCCTTAGACGTGTTTTGGATACGGATACCACAGGCCTTGTCTGCCTCAGACTAGGTGTCGAACAACACCAATTGTCTCCTGTTCGCATGGGCACATCTAGGTATTTTAGCCTTTTCTACCTCAAAGACCACTCGTGTAGCGCCATATTGAACATCCCCAACGTCAGCCCTGACAACGCTACTGCAGCCATATGCACAATGTGTATAGAGGACGTCTGTTGAGTCGTTATGACGGTTGCCTTCTGACGCCAGCAAAAGCCTGCACTTGTCTTATCAGACATAACCGATGGCATTTTGTAATAACTGAACAGAAATGTTTGCTGTGAATGCTGCGCCGCTGCGAACGACTTAAAAGCTTGGCTTGCTTTAGCTGGATATATTCCGCCTGGCTTATATGTGACGTTGCTATTGAATCGATAGGCCGTCATAGTTAAGTATGGGTCAAGCTCGAACATATGTTCATAGTGGCAATACTGTGCCCCTGGAAAATCCTATTGGTAACATCGACGGTTATCTATGCAATCAGGTTAATCGTGTATATTGTGGGCTGGTACAACATTCAATCAAATGAGTCCACCGAATGGCAGTCAAGGACTTCAGAAGACTGAGGATCCGCCAAAATTAAAATCTGGCCTTAGGCATTTCAGGAGGTTATTGTAACTATAGGTTTTAGTTAGATAGATGCTGCATCTGGTATTATTACCCTCATGATTCCTGATTATGGTGCGGCGTGGTTATAAGAGGGAGTGTTAGAAATGTAGGGTCTTTATTGACGTTAGGGTAAGTGATTAATTCATCCAGGTCCCTGCACAGGTGACAGGTCCACATTCCTGATAATGGTGCGTGCTTATAAGAAGCAGTGTTGCAAGTCCCCGGGCTGTTCATAGAAGAGTTTATCTCATTATGTTTTGGATTTCATGGTTCGCACGTGATTGGACAGGAAAACTGTAGTCTGTTCATTCTGAGTGGATCATATATCAAGAAGCACGTTCATCGAGTCATTGTTAACCACCTGGTCATTCCTGATTAACACGTGATAGGTAATTACAAGATACCAAGCTCCGAGAAGATACTGCTACTGGCTCACCATCATGGTCGATAGGACATACCGGTAGGGTTTGTGACCTTACACTGGTTCCTCGGCGACGTTACCTGATTTTTACTTGGACAAATTAAGTCAGCATCAATTTAACAGCCGCGCAATATGTTATGTGATATCTTCTAGAATTACCGCCGGGCGTGCTACCAGGCTTGATTTACTATCAATGAACACCATGAAGAGCCAAATAATCAACCGTGCATACATGTACGAGGATTTGCTAATCATTCCCAACGTAAAATGGATTGCCAAGTTAAGACTTTTGTCTCATTTACTGCGAATTGCAGTATAAGGTTAGTATTTAGCAGGCTTTCGGGTCAATGATGAGATGGACTTATATAATGGCGGTAAAAACATCAGATGCCAAAAAGGAGAAGAGTGCGGTTTTTTGTGTCGCAATGAAATATAAGCCATTTGATCGATGTCACAAAGCACATATGTGCAATGCGGGGTAAAGTATAGTGACATCAATTTAGTGCATCAATGATTCAGAAAGTATACGTTAAGTCCGTCACAACTTTCGGGCAGTTGATATGATATTTTAACATCAACTCAAACTTAGTGGTACTTAAACGTCGATATATTACCACTAGGAACGCATTTACAAAGCGTTGCAAATAAAACTGGCATCTCTGTCTGTACATTTGTTGGGAGAGTGTGTGTGAAGTATGGTGAATTGGTTTAACATGCAGGTTTTCGCAGCATACTCAGTAATATCAGGTTTATAAAACCGGTGATGAACTGTATGGTTGTCTCCTGCCTTCATAGCTCAAATGTATTTGTATTTGACAGTATAACAGCCGCATGCACGACGACGGCATCAGTATCCTGGATACTCATACAATTCCACTGCAGAATAGGATGTTGCTATAATTTAGTTACCGTCTGCGTAACTGAACCCTTTCCCATGCATTTCACCATGCTGAGAGCGATAATAGCGGTCTTAAGTGTACATATTATGCCCGGCACGTGCACTATATAACTTGCTCGGACTGATGCGTCCATTCTTACCTACACAATTCCTCGTTTGTAACGCCATCAACTCGACTTTCGTATTGAAGCGGCTGGTCGATGTTCCCTTTCCTTTTGACATTCCTTGCAGTGCACTCTCATTCTTAGATCACGAGATTTAATGGAAAAGATAGGTAAGGCAAGCACCAAATTGACAAGTTTGAAAAGCCCGAGGAGGTTTTGAGTGCTTTTGTGTTTTTCGTCTATATGTGAAAAAAGTTATCGCGTGGAAATTGTAGATATAATATTTATTGATACGAGATTACAAACAGTATACATATGTGGGATCAAGAAACTATGGAGTGTGTCTATATACGTGTCCACAGACTCGTACGACGTTTTCTATTTTGTGATGATGAAGATGAAACATAATTACAGTGTCGATCATTGCCATTAATGTTATGCTGTGCGATGAAAATATTAAGAAAACTGTGATCATACTTCACTGCGCACTGATAGTGAGACAAAATAGCCTGTTTCATTAATAATCGATCAATCTGTACGCATCGTTGAGATCATCAGGTACCTGAGCAAGATGCATCAATCTTTCGAATTAAAAAAGCAAAGGAGTATCATTATTGAAGTGGCAGCAATTTTTACGGAAGGTTTGATGTTACGCTATTCATGTATTGTTTCGTGTAATAATACTGTTTACTTGACCGCAAACAATATTCATTTATTGAACATGGCATTCGTGTGCGGTTGTGGTGTAAAAACTGTTGATTACTTATTCTAATGACATTTGTCATATTGTCATTCTTGGTCAAGACGACTCATTTTCGCCCCTGTCACTAATCAAATTTAAAGACGAGGGATTTTATATAAACCCAATAAACATAGCCGAACATCCTCATACATCCTGCAAATAGTATAATGCAATTCTATTTCGTGCACCTGACTGATCGTTATCAGGTCGCGGACTGACCGCAGAACGAAGTACGTACCTCGATCGAGGTACGTACCTCGTTCCTAGTACGGCGCACCTCGATTGAGGTACGCATGATAGTCGTGCCACCGCCCTCTGCTGTTTTGCATTTTATGACATTATTTTCTGAAATGTGATTGGCTTTGAACGATTTAATTATGCAAATATATTATGGCCTACATTTGAAACCAAATCTGTTGTTGTGGGCGATATTGGGCCTTCACAAGAAGAGTTTTCACTTCCATTATTCGACAGCGACTTCAAGTTTTTCTGCTTTCATGGTTTAAATTTTGTACACACATCAACATGGCAGAGGTAAGGTCTATGTTTTCTAATTTACAAGTATATCATCTAATGATACATTATATGTTATTCAAAATTCTATGGCATATTAATGAGCTATCGCTAATAAATAACACACCTGTTGAATGATTTTTCTGAAACAATGGCGTAGTGATGCGATCGTACTTAAATCGAAGTACGGTGTGCTTCCTTTTGAATTGGTGCCATATTCTGATAGTAGATCGTATACAGATAAAAGAATGACACTTACGAATCATACGACCGAATCGCAAGTTATAAGATAATTTGTTTTGGAATTTGTCGTGCACGGCTTGAAGTGACAATGTCAATATTTCAAACTGAATATGATTTAGTCTATTAGTAGAGGGTGATATAAAACAATCTCACAGGAATTGCTGGTTTGTGTTGTGTACTTAAACATAGATTATCATATTTAATGTTATGTATTTGACTAGCCAGTATCTGATTTACTTTTTTCAGAATGGAACAGCTATGGGCCAAGCCATATTCAAGACGGTGTTCTTCTGAAAGCCTTCAATCACAATGAGGATGTTTGGAAACTGGAAACCTGAAATTAAAATTTCCAACCTGAAATTAAAATTTCCAAGTGGTGTCAAAGAAAAACAGAATCTGTCCATTACGCAAAAACTGCTCCTAAGTTCTGTCAATCATGCATTGATGAAGTGGATGAAATCTATCCAGACTTGAACATTCCTTCAGCCCTTAGTGATAAGTCCATGGAGCCGCCTTCCAAGCCGCTGAAAGTTGGTTACAGCTCTCTCAATGAAGAAGCTATTCCTGTGTGGGGTGTACCAGGTCTTGCCTGTTCTCGTCTATATACTCAACCAGAATATTGCCCTCACATCGCTGAACAAGTTCATAAGACTTTGTGCATATTATCCTCTTCCTCTCATTTCCGCTCTCGCGGCATTCATCAGCTATGTATGCAATATGTATTTAACCTGTGTGGTGTTTCCACTTGGGATCTCTGAAAGTGATTTTTTCCAATATATTCCATTCCAAACAACAGAGACAGAGAGAATATTTTATTCTGGATTCCATTTTCATGAAAACATAGGTTGAATTTGTCGAATTTGTAAACGTTATCGCATAAGTCCTTATCTTTTCTCTTTAGAAGGGAAGAGGCTGCCCCATTTAAATCCCGCGCGGATATGGTCAGGTAACCAGCACTTCTTTGTCTTTTTCAATTAGATTTCAACGAGATCACATCAATTTGCACTCCCATTTCCCCCCCCCCCTTCCGTTTTCAATGCCATCCCACCTTTTGTACATGCTTTCCTCTAGTTTTGTCATTCAACACTCACTGTTGTAATATGTATGTCTGTACGTGTATAGGTATATCAATTAATCCTATCTTTGTCATGACCTATTTAAGTAGCTTTATCCTGCGTTGTGCAACCTGTCCTAGACATATCATAGTTTTGTATCTCACTTATTGCATCAACATCATACATATACCTTTAGCTGTCAAACAGTCATAACATTTCTATAGTTGTTATCATTATCTGCCTCATTGTGATACTGGTAATTGATTGGTAGTGTACCTGCACTCGGGATTACTTGGTATCCTATTATGTAATAACAAATATTGTATGTATGTGATTTTGGACACAATTTGCTACTTGAGAATTATTTCTAAAATAAAATTAACTCAACATTGCTGTTCCTCCACTTCTTATCAAAATATGGATCTGCATGATATATTGCATATGATTAAAGGCATATGATTTGGCTGATAGAAACTCAATTATTAGCAGCATGTAGAATAAACACCATCATGAAGTTTACCGATGAGGAATGATCTTATGACCACTGTCCACATTGCTATGGAAGTAATTGTAATAAAGCATAGTCAATATCAATACAACATGATTGCTGACCCTGTGATTTTGTGAACATTCCATTCCATATCTGGTAAACCTTAAGTATTCTAAAATGATAATGTTCATTACATATGTAATGATGCTCATTTCCATCTGTTAAGCCTTAAATAATAACCTAACATCCAATTAAAACAAAATTTTTCAAAAACACAAACAGAACAGGTCAACAAAAGTATGAAAACTTACTGTTGTGGTGTTTTTGGGGGCATTCTGTTCAATATCAAACACCTGGCTGCTTTGTTATTCTATTTGAGAAGACCATTCATTTTTGAACACAACTGAATGCGTATATGAACACTCTCAATCAGACCCGGGTAGACAACAAGCGAAGTTTGAAACCACCATGGTGCGGCGTACTTCGATTGTAGTACAAAAATATCAGGTGTGCAAATGGATTGACATGGGGTGTGATGTTATCATCCATAAGTCACAAATATGCCATACAATTTTCACTAAACTGTATTTCATATAATCTAGACAAACTATGCTCCGCAAAAAGTAAGTTCTTTACTTTGCCAGACTGATTCAAAAAGGATTTTTGCCTCATCAATCGTCGGAAAAGACACGCGATGGCCGCCGAACTAAAATTTGAAAACGCGTAGAAAAGCCTTCTCGTACATGGGCAACGCTAAATATGGTCCCAAATCGAGACTGTGACTACTAAGAGGGTTTCCACGATTTAACCCAACCAAATCCCAGTAAATAGTGTCACAATTTGAAAAACAGTTGAGAAAATTAATGTTTATGTATGCATACTTCAAACCAAGTACGCCGTACTAGGAACGAGGTACGTACCTCGATCGAGGTACGTACTTCCTTCTGCGGTCGTCTTTGACCTGGTTATGGAACAATATAGAATTGAGAATGTAATATCTGAGTATCTCATATCAATTCCTGCCTAGTTGAATCATACCATCTCGGATGGTAATGCTATGCTTCGTTGTAAGTTGCGATTCTTGTTTGTAATGCAGATGCATGCGACACGTGCCAACGCTAATTTAAGGAATATGAACGCTAGATGGCGATTTTGACCAAATTTGTATAGATGTTCATGTCTTCTGGTCTAGATGGAACGATAATATATTGCAAATCATGTGATTTCATATTGCTTCCAACAGATTGTTTTATATGTCAAGAGAACAGCTATATTTGCTGTCAGTGAGATCCATTCTTTTGTAGAACAACAATAAACATTGGAAACGCTGATTTGTGGTAAATAACGTGGAAACCGTGATTCGGTGGCATCTATGGAACAAGGATAAACAAAGTGCTTCAAGGCACTATCCTCGGGTAGTCACACTTGTAGTATCGCGCTATGCTGTCATTTATAATCAAAGATTTATTTCTAATAAAAACAAATACGTAAAGCGCGACCCACATCCGTACGCAGTGAGATTAGCACAGCAGCACGATAAACACTATCCTCCGTGCAGAGCCAGGTGCCACTATCTGACCATAGGTTATGCTGTAGACGTCCAAGGACGACATTGGCTTTACTGATGCGTGATGTTATTCGTCGTTAATCGTGGCATTCTGTGAGATCGGGCCTTAAAGCATAAGTTGTCCTCAACATTGAGTTGCCCATCTCCTATCGTGATAACCTACGTTTTCTTCATTCTGATGGTCGACCCAAAGCAGTTAGCAGTTGTCGAAAGCGCCTTGTAGGTCATCCTCGGTGTAGCAAACGGATTTGCCCCATTTGCTTGGGCAGACCTGTCCGAGGCAGGCTACATCATTGAGTGTGGAGATGTTTCATTGGCATTCCAGTGCTAAACGGCGACTCCGGCTCAGACGATTGTAAATATTGTCAGCAATCTCCAGATAGGACCCAGGATGTCTGGCAAGCAATATTTTGCAGCCTGTTTCACAGATCGGTCCCCTACGTGACTTAGAGTATTGTAGATTACTATCTAAAGGCAAATAAATATCTTGAAGAAAGGTTTGTAAGGGAATAATTGCGCCGCGCGATTTGCGGGACGACAGACAATGTACACTAACGATGAAGTGTTAACGCTCTTGGTCTCTTTCTAGGTCAAACTGCCACAGTGAGGACAATAAACTACAAGATATAGACGCACATATTTGCATATTTTCTCAATTGTCATACTTTATCTGTAAACTTGACTTCTCTTTCATGTAGAATCTTTGAACAGAGTTTCATATTTAACCTGTGTACCTGGCTCCAGTTTAATGTTTTACCTATAATATCGATTATTTTTTCATATAGGATATTTCTTTAACGAAGCTGACTTTAAGAGGGTGATAAACCAAAATCTTGCAACGCAATGTATCTGCAATGCATTATACGATGTTATAAACCATCATACCTGAATGTAACTTCACATGCGCACAATAGAGCAGACTTGAAAGGTTTTGAGGTCGGAGGCAATGAATCTTTATAGCTAAGGAACCATCAGCTCGCATTGAGAGACCGCGGGAAAAAATCCGGAGATGTAAAATAGCGAGGGGTATTTGAGTCCCCAATAAATATACCTTAACATGCACCGTGATTTCCGCATTTAGCTTATTGTGCAATCCTGTGAGATGGAATTAGTGTCGCCGTAGCGTCCCTTAACAGACCTAAACAAAGGTACTGAGCAAAGATGCAAAAGGCCGAAGTTTGATCACAGCAAGAGGCGCATTCTTTACCAAGAGGTTTTGGATTTGATTCTTCGCAAAACTGGAATGATATAATGGAAGTGATTATTTTTTATTGTTGTCATCGCATAGTAGGTCCTCAAGCGTTATCTCAGTTATGCATCAATCTCGATCTTTTTCAGCTTAATGGAAGAGCATCCACGAACGTACTAATGACCATGTTTAAATAAACGTTTTACTTTCAAATAACAGGCGTATATTTGAAAGTGTTAATGCCAACAATGTGGGAATCCCATGGAGGCTACCAGAGTAATTAAGAATGTGAGGCGGCCATGTCCTCTCTGACACAAAGAACATGTCAGTCGTATATTCCTGAAGTGACTCGAGTTCATCTATGAACAGCATTACAACCCATGCTGGCGCAAGAAAGTACAAGATGTACCGATTTTGCGATGATTCTGACCCAAAAAATATATGTACAGCGATTCGATAAGTGACTTTGATACGTGATGGAGGGAGGCCTGTTATTACAACGAATGGTATATGTTAATTTGTTGATATGATTGCTCATATATTAATAGTCGCTGTCTCACATTGTGCATGACAAGCAATGAACGAAGATATCATTACCATAAATCAAATTTGTTGAAAATTAATAAGTGAATTACATGATAACTGGCATGGGGACCGTGGCGGAAGAGCAAAGATGAAGGCTACTTCAGTACTAGTATACGAAATGGACGAGATAAATGATATGGAGAAGTTGAGTTGAGTAGGAAAGTGAGATGACTGTCATTGGGTCGTTTGACAAAGATCGTTTTATGGAGGGCAGCCATATATAGGGTGGAGTAAAATACACCTAATTACCTCTGTATTATGGATGCATCAAACCAACGTAGCCAGGAGAGTTAAAAACGTATACAACTGCTCATCATCATTAGTTGATAACTGCCTGAAAGTAGGGCTTTTCTTTCGCGGCCAAATTGAAACGTCACTCTACAGTATTTATTCCGCATACAAAGTTCTTAAACTGGTGATGTTTTACCGCAGTTGCTGCATGTAAGTGACATAAGTTATCCCATGTTCCAAACCTCTCCTCATAATAGTATGTTTCTATCACTCAGTCCAAAAATGCCTGCGTTTGATAAATCAGACTCAAAATGAATTATCTGCAGCCATTGTAGGTGAGATCCGTGTGCTCGTTACTTGACATGGTATGCAACAAATCCGGGACGATATCATCCTGCTAAGAACCACTACGGAGGGGTCCCGGTGTTTGAGCAAACAGCAAATATGTGACTGGAAATGTCTCATGTTGGCTTTTTGTCCAAGTGTGTGGATATCTTTTCATCTCCTTTGCATACACATTAGGCATTTATATAGCTGAACATTATTATCGGAAATTCATTTTAAGTATGATACCACTCTTATTGTAGGTAGGAAATCGCTACCGTTGCCATTGGGGAAAAGTACCCCTATATTTCCTTTTTGATCTTAGATACCAGAGGTGAGGTAACTATATGTCTCAGTATTCAGATATTCCACACCGCACCCAATGTTCATACTTATCTTTATACATATGATATTACCCGCTTATGTATACAGCGACTTCTTATGATACCATCCTTTTGACTGTGGTAACGCGGCCGAAAGAGTTCCTTTATTTTCATTTGGCATGATAGGATCCCGCTTGATGACTAACGTAATAGAGTGCATTGGTTCAAGACAAGAATGAGGTCAACCATGATTCATCTTGGGAACATTTGAGCTTAAGTGGTCCGATTAATCATCTGGTGAACAACCTGAACGGCGTAGAACATTTCTGTAACGGCATCTTAGCTACTGTAAAATGGACCAGAACGGGGCAGTTATACCTTATACAGGAACCCATATTCGAGATGTTGCAAATCACTATATCTAACTAAAATCCATACCTCAAGGGCATTGTAGCTGCCAGTGTAGCAGGAGAACTGTTGCGTAACAACATTGTGTGAACCAGTTAGAGCCAATTACATTAAGTGTAGCCGGTCTGAAACGCAGCCACTGATGCAAGTAGAACAAGACAAGACAAAAATGATCTAAATGCACCCATATTTTGACGAAAACTCGACCCCGTCACATGCCTGCATGCCTCGTTTGCTTTGCTAACACAAGAATGAATGATAATTATTGACTGCTTCCTAATCTAATGGCCATACGAGTAACAAGTAAAACATACCGCTAGTAACATTTATGTGGCACAGAAAGCGGCGTGGTTAGTCTGTATTGATGTAGTAAACTGCAAGACATAAGGCACAGATTATGGCTAAAAAAACTGTTCTGCTTGCAATGCTGCAAGTAGCGTTATAAATCACCGTATCAATATTTTGAAAAAAACTCTAATTTACCAGACGTGCCACTCGACAACACCATAACACATCGGACATTCCTGTAAATCATGATGTTGAGGTTTGTACATCAGCACAATATCAGATCGTGATATTCAACTACGTGAGCAACATGTGTTAATCAGTTGAACAAAAACGATGAAATTATCTGCAAGGAGTTATAATATTTTTGTGGTAACAATGTGTTACAAAACAGTTTTTACATAACGTTTGTAAAATAGATAATCCCTAAATATGACGGCAGCTTAAAGCACATTTTCTTATTTTAGCCAACTTTAAACTTAAATTTGCCCGTGCTATTCATAATGGTTATGGTAATAAATAAATGTTTTTTCTCACTTTTATCGCTCTGACAAAGAGAAAGCCATGCTTGACGCTGGTATCGACATTGCTAAACTAGAACTGCCCTGGAGTGAAGGTAAGCGATCAACCGTTATACATTTTATTGAAGGAGGGGTCTTAACAAAATTAAAAGTCAACCGCTATTTGAATCCTATAAGTATGTAGCAGCGTGAAGAATACATGCTTGTTTCAATCCTGAGAGAAAATGGATAGGTAACACATGTGTGTATCTCGTTTTGCTCTAGGCATGCGTTAGATTTCACCGGGACAACCACTTTCGTATAACAACGATTAATACGACCTGTATATGGGGCTAAACTGAAAGGTTTTAAGATAAAAATACTTTATGTAATGAAATATAGTGTAAAAGCTAAAGAAGAACAGTAATTAACAAACATTGTGTACGAATCATGAAGAAAATTTATTTGAATCAATACTTTTTAAACTTCACTCTAAATAATGTAACCACCATTTACCGCGATAGAGAAGTGAATAATTGTAATTAATTGTATGTCTGCGTTGGCTTTTATTGTAAATTATTTCGCCAACTAGTACAGAGAATACTGATTACTTATATGCTACATGTCATTAGCCTTTTCATTACAACAGTTACGAAACAAAAAGTTAAATAATTAATCAATAAACTAAGTAACATGTGTGCTTCTATCGATAATTCAATACCTGAGCTATATATTGAAAATTCCTTTGGGTGAAAGTGTAATGCATATGAACAACTACTGACCAGTCTCAGTGCTGTCAGTAATTTGTACATTTTTGAGGGGCTAATGCATAACAGATTATTCAACCACATTGAGGTGTACAATACTCTCTATCAAGATCAATTCTGTACAAATTAATGAAAGATTTAGATGAAAGCGAGAACATGATTGGCTGATTTCTATATTTCGCAAAAGCATTTGATACCTTAAACAATGATCTTGTGCAATCAAGCTCACGTTGTATGGTATACGAGGTACTCCGGCAAGGTGGTTTAACGAAGCTGGAAAGGTTGTTAAATCTAAAAATATAACACTAAAAGTAGACATAATTGCCACAAGCGTGGGTGTATCAAAACCATAGAGCCTGTAAATGTCCCATCACTTGGAAATAACACCACCCCACAATCATGGGAACCATCGCCGCCAATCTTAGTGTGATTACTACATTGCTTTCAATACACGCAACATACCATAAATCTGATACAGAGCGGCTTCCGAATATATTGTTAGGTTTTCGGACACAAAGAATTAAGAACGCATACTTAGTTAATGATGTTAGTGCCAAATGTGAGCAGAATCTGAAGACATTTTACTACATGCGTCATAGCCTGTCGCTTGATTTCAAATGCTAGAAAATTGCCTGACAGCAAGCCGAATGTAAAGATGGATAAAAAAGACCCGTGAGTTAAGGATATGCGTGGAGAGTGATATGTGATTGTGTTTGCCACAGATTAACACATGGGTTGTCTTTTTCGCATTTCAATAACACCTCCTCATACTTTGAAATAAATGCTTTAATCAGCGACCAAATCGGTTTGAACACTACATTAAACACACGATTACTGGACAGCATGATAAGTTTCACCTAGCTAGCGTGTTGTGTTGTATCAACTACTGCTGTCAGTGACATCACGAGCCGCGTTATTCATTAATTGCTCCTCAAATTGGTTTCGTATTATAACTGGGTCTTCGCAACGAATTACACCTTATAACTCTGTGCGTTGTACATTACAAACATATACACTACAACATAGGTTGATATTCTTGTAGAATAAAACATGGAACCGCCACATATATTGTCTAATGCAATTTATCTGTTTGAATGATTTATTAGTAAATGTAAGTATCGTATGCAGCTTCTGACGTTATGAATGACCACCAATCCTATTGACGATGCGTGTTTTCACAGTGGGAAGTACTACTCTCTTTTTAATATAATTGTAAATGGGTTAGGTCTACGGCCCATTATTCCCGTTCGATTAGTTTATACAAACCATCCGAGAGTATTTGTTTTCAAGTATGAAGAGAACATAAGATCACTCTGCTATAAGGGCTAATTATTTGTTTGTATTCTTATACTTGAAGATGCGCAATTTTGCCCTGTATTGACGTTAAAAATGCGGGGCGTCATTTTTTTCGGTCAATGCAGACAGGCTGGCTAATAATTTTAAAGTGCCCTAACTAATTCACATTATATCTTTGGAAAATCATTATCACAATAAATCCAACCATGTTGGTAGGTCTGCAATATTAATTTGTTTTCGGTTCTTGTTTGCTTTTAATTGCCTGTCGCATATCAATCAAGAATGACAAGATCATTAAGCACGACATTGCCGATAAAACTGCACGATATGGACCCTTTGCTGCGAGGACCAATGTGTCAACGAGGCCGATATAAGGCGTTAAAAGCACGATCTTTTGAATACTGCAAATAGATTCCATTACATGCACCAGTGTGTAAGTAAGCATATTCAACTAACTTGCAAGACCTTCGTATTGGTGTTGGGGTGGATTGCTTCATCAGATGAGTAGATGTTTGTGTCAAAGTGGGTGAGGTCCGCCAGCATGTCTGCGTACATGTCTGCTGTTCGGATTTTAGTAATCATATCCGCGTCTGTGTATTACATTGTGTTGTAATATAAGTCGTTGATCAGATGCTTGGAGAGGTCGAGTTTGCACATGCCTGCATACACCAGGCTGTTAAGCACTAGACTTGTTTTGTGCATATACAGGGCAGCAAGATCATTGTCGAATACTTTGTGACAAGCATAGTGGGTACTGGCCACAAGCCTGCATAGTTTTCCGTTGTGCTTCCCGAGTACTATCAGCTGACAAGTACGGTTTAAAAGAGTGGATGAACAAAGCAGCTAAAATCCCTATCAAAGCCCTGCAATGTCTTGCCAGTAAGTCTGCTGCTGTTCTCCCAGGGATCATCGGCTCCGAGGTATCATGCTGCTTCGGGTCCATATCGCGCAGTTTGATCGCCAATGGTGGGCTTAATAATCTTGTCAGTCGTGAGGGATTCGTCTTCCTGATGCCCAGTTACCTATTAGGTAGCAAGCTAAGGCGTAAATAAGCCTATCGCTTTTCCATCCTTAATAAGAGCGGGTTTTTATCTTTGTGTTAAGTTGCCTTTTGCATGGGTACAACTGTGGCGAGAGGCTGCCAATTTCTGCTGCGTTGTGGCGAATCGATGCCAAAGCTACCTTTGTGGAAAGGCACAGCCCTGTTGACATCAGTGTTGATGCCCATCTGCTGTTGCTCACTCGCGATGTTAATCAGTTTGTTGTACCTAACGACTTGACCTACAAGGAGAAGCATGTTGGTATGCGCCATGTAGAGCTCAACGTCAGATACGAAGTCAACCTTGGACCCTGCGTCAAGAAATCTTGGTACCTCTTTATTACATCTGGTAGGCAACTTCACGTTCAATCACATCTTTAACGTTTGCCAACAACACATCGAACATCCCCAACGTCAACCCTGACAACGCTACACCAGCCATATGCACAATGTGCATAGAGGACACTTAGTGATTCGTTGCTGACAGTTGCCTTCTAACGCCAGTGAAAGCTTGCACTTGTCTTATCAGAAGTAACCGATGGCGTTTTGTAGTAACTGAACAGGAAAGTTTGCTGTTAATGCTGCTCCGATGCGAACGACTTGAAAGCTTGGTTTGCTGTAACCCTGACACGGGCTGGATATATTCCGCCTGTTTTATATGTGACGTTGCTATTAAATCGATAGGCCGTCATAATTAAGTATGGGTCAATCTGGAACATAAATCCATAGTGACAAGGCAGTGTCCCTGAAAAATCCTATTGATAAAATCAAGGGTGATCTTTGCTATCAGGTCAATGATGTATAATGTGGGCTGGTACAGCAGTGAATCAGATGAGGCCACTGAATGGCAGTCAAATTAAAACCATGCCTCGGGCATTTCTGGAGGTAATTGTAACTATAGGTGTTAGTTTAGAGGTAGATGCTGCATATGGTATTATTACCCTCACGATTCCTGATATTGGTGAGGCGTGCTTATTAGACAGAGTGTTAAAAATGTTGGGTCTGGTCATTCCTGACGCGCGACAGGTAATTACAGGATAGCAAGCACCGATAAGATGCTGGTACTGGCTTACCATCATGGTCAATAAGCCACACCGGTAGAGTTTGTGACCATACACTGGTTCTTCGGTGTCTGTACCTGATTTTTACTTGGACAAATTACGTCTGCATAAATTTAACAACCGCAAAATATGTTATGATATATTCTAGAACAACAGACTGATGATGCGTCCATCCATACCTGCACGATCTCTATTTTGAAAAATGTCATCAGAGTTGAGCCTTAAACTCACATCATGTTGCATATGAAAAAGGTAATTGAGTGGGGCTTCATTGCGATCATGGCGCTGTGAGATGATAATATGACGAAAACTGTGATGATCAGTCACTACGCACCAATAGTGAGGCAAAATACCATGTTTTAATTATAATCGATAAATCTGTACACATATTTCGCTTTGATGTAACGTTAGTCATGTATTTTGTCTTGTAATAATACTGTTTACTTGACCGCATACAATTACGTTTCAGTTACATGGACGGAAATAATGCATCCGTCCTGTTGCTAATCCAATGGGGACTGCCGTTACTTTAATATGCAGTCTACGCTCACTGTAAGTAGTATTGTGATAGGTTTATCATGGCATCCAACATTGTAAATATATGATATAATTAATATTCAGTTATTGAACATATCATTAGTGTGTTGTTGTGGTGTAAAAACTGTTGATAACTTATTCTAATGACATTTGTCATATTGTCATTCTTGGTAGAAAGGACGTCGCCGGAACTCTATAACCAGTTTCACATGTCGAAGTCAAGACGACTCATATTCGCAAATGTCACTGATCAAATTTAAACATGAGTGATTTTATATTAACCCAATAAACACCGCCGAATATCCTCATACATCCTGTGTATGGTATAATGCAATTCTATTTCGAGAAACTGACTGATCGTTATGGAACAAGATAGAATTGGAAATGTAATATTTCAGTATCTCATATCAATTCCTGCATAGTATAATCATACAATCTCGGATGGTATAGCTGTGCTTCATTGTAAGTTGCAATTCTTCATTATGATGCAGATGCATGCTACATGTGCCGAGGCTAAGTTAAGGAATATGATGGCGAACTGATGACTTTGACCAAATTTGCATAGATGTTCATGTCTTTTGGTCTAAATGGATCGATAATATACTGCAAATGATGTGATTTCATTACTGATTTATTTATATGTCGAAAGAACAGCTGCATTTGCTGCCCGTGAGATCCATTCATTTTTAGAAGCACAATAAACATTGGATACTCTGATTTGTGGTAAACAACGTGAAAACGGTGGCTGCTACAGAAAAAGGATAAAACAAAGTGCTACACGGCTCCAGTCACACTGGTGGTATCGAGCTATCCTGTCATTTTGCAGTTGGACATATTTATAATCCAAGATTTGTTACTCATAAAAGTCAAAGACTGTCCGACCTCCTTCGCAAGCAACTCTTATGTCACAATAACCTAAACAAAACCCGATGGTTAATTCAAACATCCAGCCAGACACAGCCTTGTGATTAGTAGACCTCAAACTGATGGATTTTACCTCAAGTAGGATCTTGAGATTGATATCAGTGGGAACTATCGAGAACGTCCCGGTGGGGAACGTGAATTTGTCTGCAGCGATGGGCAGTATAGACCTGTTGATAAGGTATTATATTCTTCTTTGGAAAACGAACGTTAATTTCAGGCAGCTATCACTTAACGAAGTCAGACACGTGTTTATTGCAATACTGATATCAACAATAATATCTATTAAAGCAGATGATGCCGCGATTTTCGTGTGCTCTTGTGCTCACAACATCCCGTGAAATTAGTAATATAAACATCTCTGCTAGTAATATGATGGATGGACTCAGTCGACGGGTCAGACGGATCTCCTTCCTTGCTGCCTCCTAGTGATGATGAGAATGAATATGTCCACAGTGACAGCCTAGGCCAATCCTAGACCAACATCTACTCTGGCAGACACGGCAGAAGTTGTCTTGCGGAGTTGGTCTCACTGGGGATGTGCTCGCCGCCGCTCTTTTCTCCGGTCAGAGAGGTGTGGTTCGAAGTACACAAGGCCGTGGTGCAAGTCCTTTCCGCACAAAACTCTCTTCCTGGCGTGTCCTATGTGACAGTGCCGATGTTAAGGGACTTCAGCGTCGGCTAAAGGGTGTCTTCCTGCCTAATAGCCATGCAAGTTACAAGAAACACATACCGTTAGTAACATTTATGTAGCACAAAAAGAGGCGTCCATGACATATTCTACTTATTACAATTACCTGCCAATGATCCTTTACCCTACGTTCGCCGCGTATTTTGTACCCATCGAGTTACTTTTATAAACAAATCAGTAACCGAGATGACTATATTAGTACAAATTTGTTTACTTTTGGGCTTTGCGCACTGGTAAGTCTGTATTGACGTAATAAACTACAAGACATAAGGCACAGATTATGACTTAAACACATGCTCTCCTTGCAATGCTGCAAGTAGCGTTATTAATCAACGTATCAATCTTTTGAAAAAACTCTAATTTTTCCAAAAGTCAATCTCAACCAAACGCGCCACTCTGCAATACCATAACACATCGGACATCTATGTAGAAGTTTCTATCTTGTCAAAAATTAATGTATCATACGGTCGTAATAAACGCAAAGAGCGCGCTAATTAAATTCATAAGCATTACATTGCTTTCTCGGTGCACGACCCTGGTCGCCCAGATATGGGCAGCGCAACATACACCTGTCGCGTTTCCTATATCAATCGTTGTTATTGCGCTGCTTCTTAGTCAGTCAAATATTAAATTATCGACTGCGATAACCATCAACTAACAGCTTAGATAACTTAATTTAGGCCGTTATGTGCTACAATATACCTATTGTCGATCCATCGTCGCATTGCTGTCATATATCCACTAGATAGGCCATCGCAAATGATGTACCCTTTACTCTATGGTCGTTTAAGTGCAGGCTATTTGTGGATATCGAATTGATTTATGCGACTAGGTATAATATCACTAATCCATTGTGCACATCCTTTTTACCGTTCGTAAAAATATATATAGAGGACTGATACCAATCCATCCCTCATTGAACACATAGTACGCATGTAGCATGCAGCCGTGATATACGCCAGCGGGTTATTGGGTGAGGTAATTTGTCCGACAAGAACATATTAAAAGGTCATTAATCAAAAATATCGGAAGACCATTCATGTGGTGACGCTTACTGGAATTCTCGCTAATGGACCACAAAATGAGAAGGCGAAAAAGGTTATAACGGTAATCGAGGACGTTTATTGTCGCAAAGGCAGGATGGGGCTGCTTTATGCCAACAGGCCGTGCAAGGCATGCGATGGGCTCTTGACTGCAGTTTAGCTACGTCAAAAAGCATCATGAAAATGTAGCAAACGGATCTGTCAAATTCGTTGGCGCAGACCCGTCTGAAGGAGATTATATTATTGCCTTACGGCGACGCCTGTCAATATATGCAGCAATCTAATGATAAGGTTCGGCACGCCTAGCACGCAATACTTTGCAGCCTGCTGCATTGATCAAACCCCTCAGTGACTGAGTTCATTAAGGTATTCTGGCTCGACCGTAATTACTTAAAAGCAAATTCACAACTCGAAGAAGAGATTGCAATGGAATAATTGCGCGGTCGTCTTACAATGAACACATGGATTACTATCGGCCTATGCCTTCTTTCAATGACGATTTACCACAGATAGGACAGCGCGAATACACGATATAGAGGCACGTAATCATCGCCAATTGTCTGATACTTTTGTATTTGTATGCCAAGGCTTTTGTTCGCGAGTTTTATATTTTTCCTTTTTTCGTGATGCAATTTGTATTATCAGGCTTCACGTTTAACCTGGCTCCCGTTTCATACTTAACCTATTTAATCGGCTTCAGTGTCATGCGTTCCTTGAATATATGAATCCTGTTTCATGTTTTACCGGTAAACGGGGCTCAGATTGCATGGTTAACCTGTGAACGTTGCTTCAGTTTCAAGTAATATCTGTGAGTGATGCTTCATTTTTATATTTGACCTCGTAGCCTTAGTTTCTTGTTTTACCTTTGTCCGTGACCCTCGTTTTATATTTTACATGCGCGTCGCGTTCATTCTTGGATATCCCCTTATTAACTCATTTCCAGACAACATGAACTTATTGTGGAAGACACATCAAAGTTTGCTTAAACCAATCATGAGCTAATTGATATGACAGTGGATTATACTCATTTATATGCGTTGTCCTGTTTATGAATAATGAGCACTTTTCAGTGATTGATGCGGAATGTCACTAAGTAGTCACGTATATCAGCTACCAAACCAGTCTTAGGAAGATGACAACTATTCGTTTAAAGTGATTATGTATATATCATGCAGTGGTGGTAATTCTCAATTGCAAAAGAGGAGCATAGAGCTATTACCATTACATTCATAGCATACGTTGACAAGCCAAAGAAACCTTACTGAGGAATATGGCAGTGATGTAAAAGGCGGAAGTTCCATTACAGAAAAAGGCTCATTCTCCACACACAAGTTTTGGATTTAGTGCAACGAAAAACTGTATTGATATAATCGAATGATAATTTGTTATTCTTGTCATCGCATAATAAGTCACCAATAGCTTTTTCTATAATGCATCGATGGTAACTTGAGCGTAATGGCTGAGTTTTAATAGAAAACATTTATATGGATAGATTTAATAGGTAACTAGAGCAATTGATATAGCATATATAAGTTGGGTGGTCATGCCCCCTCTGACTTATATACATGTTATGCAGGTAACATGACCGCGGTATATTTCGAATATTGGTTGAATCAATCCATCAAAAGCATTGGCGCTTATGCTAGCACAGAAAAAGGACAAGATGTACCGATGTTGCGATCATTATTTCCTAACAAAGATATAAACATCAGTATGATCAAATCAGTTCTCAGGGTAACATGCTACACCTGGGCTGCAACATGACTGCGTTCGTTGAGTACGCTGTTGATTATAGCATGGTAAATAAAACATGTGGTGTTGTTGGTTCAATTGTGTAAGCAAGCAATAAACGCCGATAGCATTATTGTAAAACTTTCACTCATGAAAACAATTGCTAGAAATAACACTTTAGTCATGCAGTTACTGGCATTGAAGTAGAGCAAAAGAGCGATAGCCAGATTTGGATAAGAGACTGTACTGTCAGATAAAAATTACTTCACATAAAAGTATGTGACGATGGGTGAGTCAAATAAGAGGGTCTAGTTGAGTAGGAAAGTAATGACTCCTGTGACAAAGATCATCTCTTGGAGGGCAGCCTTATAGGATCGAGTAAGGTACATTTGATTACCTCTGCATTAAGGATGCACTAAACCAACGAAGCCGGGAGAGTTCTAGCAGTGCACAACTGCTCGCCACTGTTAGATAGGTTGCTGCCTGAACGTATGGTCGCGGGCCAATTGAGAACACCACTCTCACAAATTCATTCAGCACAAAAAGGACGAATTCTTGAACCTGTTCGTGTTTTACCATTTATACAATAACATGCCACCTGGAAACCACTTGAAGCCTTAATTGGTGATATAAGCCAGCCATATTTGCTGCTGTCACTAGCTTCTGGCCTCGGCTGTACACCTGATTTGGTTATGCAATAAACCACCATGGTGGACGGGTCAGTTAGTAACTAAGATAAGAAAACATGAACTTATGATAATCAGCTCGCCCGACAAAGTTAATTGTGTGAGAACTCGGATTGCTGATATTTGATGATATAGTAAAGCGCATAAAGGCAACTACAATGGAAAGTAACATACGTGCGATGATCTCAGCTTGCGAGTGAAGGCAGTTTATTTTGGCTGCCGGCCTTTTGTGGGTTAGTTACATGCTACAGGGCAGTTTAACAGTCTTGGGAAGGAAGCTCGCTCAATGGACTACTGAATTATAGATGGGAGGCCTCAATGAAATGACATAACGTATCCAAAGCACCCAACCATTCCTCGTAATTGGAAGTTTCTATGAATGTGTCCATCATCACTACGTTTGATAAATTAGTTTTACACCTACGCCCCTGTGGGCGTGCTTGTGTGAACTTGTTACTTGAAATGCAATAATTCAAGAAAGGTATCGTCCTAAAAAGAATAAACAGTTTCCTAACTGACAAGAAAACATGTTGCTTGAACGAGCAGCAAACATGTGATCGGGTATGTCTCATGTTGGCTATTTGTAGCATGGTTAAGTAGTTCATTCATATATTGCAAGAGATCACGAAGCCGTTTATATCCTTAAAAAAATGAATATGTTGTAATCAATAGAGTATGTTTGAAGACACAACATAACCAAAACGGTAAAACAGATATCTACTAAATATGAAGGAAGCATAAATCAAATTTGGTTAATTGAGCAAGCTATTTGCTTCAATAATTTTCTGCATGGAATGGGCATGATGGCAAGTAGATGCGGTGTGACACTTGTTTCTCTCTGCCAAAGAGAAAGTCGTGCTTGACAAGGGTTCTGTTGAGTAAACCAGTTCCGCGAACATCCATACAATTATCGTTCCTAAAATTCAACTCGCCTGGTAGATATCAACGCCAATTTATTTTAATAAGGACGCATTTTCAATAAATTAAAAGCAATGAGTCACTTGACACATGCGCTGTCGACCTGGAGCAAAACTGGGTAACTAACGCTTCATGCTTTAGCCTCGCTGCAAACTATGAAGCCGTAGGTGACCCCGATAAAGCAGTGAACATCTGTAATTAGATTTAGTCAGCAGGTTTTTGTATTGTTCATGCGACACATTCCACCAATTAGTAAAAAGCATGTTAAATACGTAAATGGTACATATGTCAATAGGTTAATAAGGGAAGCCGTTGCGGAGGTAATGTTTGGAACTGCCTATGGTTTAGCAATAAAAAGTGATCGGTAACAGCATGTGGATAACCTAACTTAGCTGACTGCTAATTATATATATTAATATATGTTTGATGATGGTTCAACACATGCCTCATTGCACAGGTATGGTGATGGCCTAATTATCGGGCGACTAGACAAACTTTACGTCGCACTTAATGAATAACAATCACTTTTCAGTGACTGAAACAGACTAATTGAATGCGAAATGCCACTAAGTAGTCACGTATTTCAGCTAGCGAGCCAGTCGTAAGTAGATGTTAGTTGTTCACATTGTTTAAATTCTAGGATAGATTTACTTTTCATTGCTCATTGATTTGAAGACTTACGTGAAGAAACTGATGGTTAGTTGAAGTAACATCTAATATACTTCAAGAGAGCACACAGCCTGCAAATATTGATTAGGTATTATATATTCAATTCATAATGCAGCAGCAATTTAACTTATCCGTCCCTGATCAGAACTCTATTGCCAAGATTAGCAACCGAAAACTTTCACTGCAACCCGTGTCAGTTGCATGCCTTAATTATTTACTGAAGGTTGTGCAATGAATTACGGTAGGTCTCGAATACACGAGAATGAATAGTCTTCACTAAAGCCGATAAGCGGCAGGGTTTCAACACACAGTGAAGGTGTTTCTTGACGGATAATTGTCCTTGAAAATTTGTTATATGCCTTAGTCAAGAAACAGAAGTGGTAACATGTCGAGACATTTAGCCTGCGTGTGGCCCTTAATACCTCTATGTATTTTTCATATCTTATGACACCGTCTCTTTTAAAGTTCGCTTAATAAAAGCCCAGAATAACTTCCATATAAGTCGTATATCTATAACCTTAGTCAATAGTTTGAATACAAATTTGGCTAAGTGCAACGTACGAGGGTCGCAAATCAGCTTTTTCTAGACAGCCTCCATACCTTTGTTTCTTAATCGATAGGAAATTGTATTTCCCCCGATGCGGAAAATAGCAAAATGCATGGTCAGGCTTAATGGGCTGTATTAATGATATCTTGTTTTAAGTTTCTATTGATCACATTTACCTTTAATAAATCGTCTTGAACTATGAAATGAACTTACGTTGTTATCCTTATATAGAAAAAGACAACGCAACAACGATGCAACAAGTACTCATTGTCATCGGGTTTATCATGATAAACCAAATGAATTGACACAATATATATATATATATATATATATATATATATATATATATATATATATATATATATATATATATATATATATATATATATATATATATATATATATATATATATATATATATATATATATATATATATCTATCTATATATATATATATATGAATATATATCTGTATATATATATATAATCTCTCTTTATCTCTCTCTCTCTCTCTCTCCATATCTATCTCTCTCTCTACCCTCTACATCTCCCTCCCTCTCTATCTCTCTCTCTCTCCTTTCCCCTCTCTCTCTCTCTCTCTCTCTCTCTCCCTCCTCTCTCTCTCTCTCCTCCCTCTCTCTCTCTCTATATCCCTTTTCTCTCTCTCTCTCTATATCTCTCTCTATCTCTCTCTCTCTCTCTCCCTCTCTCTCTATCTCCCTCTCTCTCTCTCTACTATCTCTCTCTTTCTCTTTATATCTATATATATCTTTCTCTCCCTCTCTATCTATATCTATATCTCTATCTCTATATATATATCTGTCTATATGTATATCTCTATCCCTCTCTCTCTACTCTATATCTCTGTATATCTCTCATATTTATCCCTCTATGTGTATCTATATCTCTGCCTCTTATGTGTGCATTCATATCCCTATACATATATGCATATATATATGTATATATATATATCTCTGTATATATGCATATATATATATATATATATATATATATTATATATATATATATATATATATATATATATATATATATATATATATATATCTATATATATATATCTATATATATATATACTATATATATATATATATATATATATATATATATATATATATATATATCTTGCAAACATCTTTGGTGGCTATTGTTGTAAGCCGTTGCGTATCATGTCGGTGGAGATGTTGCGCCTTTTGTATGTTGCGCATTATAGACAGGTTTCGTGACTGTGATATGCTACTTTATCACAGTATTTGCAAAGTTCTTAGATGTTGCACTTGAAAGTGTTTCGCTCCCGGTGAAGAAGATGACACCATTTAAGAAGAATTTGTTAAAGAATATGTAACAGAGATATCCTATTTTGGGGACTCAATGTATTTATATATATATTTATAATTTAAAGAAACATGTTCGTCGATTCCTTGATAAACATCTTGTCATTCGTGATTGACGCTTGACAAGCAATTACAGGCTAGCAAACACCGATAAGACATTGCCCCTACTAGCTCACCATCATGGTCGATAGGACTTAGAGATTGTGTTTATGGTCGGAGAGCGGTTCGTCACCGACAAGACGAACAAATAAAGTAATTGTCACCTTAAGATACTGTCTAATTTTCTCGACGGACATAGTGCATTCATGAAGACCTTCACATGTGTCGGGATTCATACAGCTAGATATAAATGCATGCTAGAGATCGTATGTGTGCTGCTATCAGCAATACGGCCCATTACTTCAGTTAACTCGGCCGTGTACTTGCGTAGCAGTAAAATAAGCCTGCGCGTTATTGTCTGACGCAATATGAGATGCGATTTATCTGGAATAGTAGCCTGACGTGCAAAAAGATTTGATTTACTACCATTGCTCAGATGCGTATCGTTTGCTGTATGTGCACATGCAGGCTATCAATAAGGGCCAAAGCTATTTTTATGAATATGGACACTAGATAGCGAACCGATGAATTTGACTTAAGTTGAACACGACGTTCATGTCTTCTGTTACATACCGTGAATTATGTGACTGGGTTTTGCTATCAAAGACTTTTTATGTGTCGAATAAAAAAAGCGCTAATTTGCTGTCAGCGAGGGCCATTCTTTTGTAGAACTACAATAAACATTGGAAACGATGATTCGTGGGGGCATCAAGGGAAGAGGGGTACAGGTAAGTACTACAAGACTTTATCATCCGGCTAGTACCATTGGTGATACC
The DNA here is from genome assembly GCA_034190875.2 of Urechis unicinctus. Classification (NCBI taxonomy): domain Eukaryota; kingdom Metazoa; phylum Annelida; class Polychaeta; order Xenopneusta; family Urechidae; genus Urechis; species Urechis unicinctus. The sequence goes on along the minus strand of CM067348.1, from coordinate 1,863,183 downwards.
ACGCTATGTTGTCTTTTCACGTAGGTATATGTTAGGTTGCAGTTCGACATATACACAATCCGAGAATAATTACTAATGGAAATAAATATTATAATTTCTAGGATACGATATAAGATGTCATGTTACAACACCACAACCCAAATCCGATGGTTAGTTGCAATGCCCAGCCAGACACATAGTCAAGTTCCGGGGCTATATCAGGCACTTGGGGGTAGTTACATTGAACTTTGAAATGAAAGTCAGGCAAGCTCAATAAGTATGCATTCATGGTATGTGGGGGCAAATAAAAATTATCGAGTCTTTTGCAATGACTATACACACCGACTGGTCTCTATACAAGGCGCCTTAATATAAACGACAATCATGATGGAGTTGTAGTTTACGGGTTTCTTACCTAACAATGGCGCCAAATGATTAATAAACCTTTGAATTGTTCTGCTGTTAATTGACAGTAATGCTCAACATAACCGAATAGGGTCTAGAAGTCTTTACTTTTTAGAGCGGCAGTTTTCTACTATAGCAAGTTTTATGCATAGAGTTATCTTAATAACTATTGCGTGGTTAGCGACGTACTTTTTACAAATATAGGGGGTTGGGCTCCTGACCAATAAAGCATCATTTAAGACATTTACGCTATAAGCAACATACCCATGGGACCCTCAGTGCAACTAGGTGCCTTCTATCAGAATACAGTGTACTCCGTTGAAAGATAGTGACTAGTTGTTTTACAGTTAATTTGATACGCCACTGACCAAATCTATATGCAGCATCCGCGGTGAGAATCTGAACTTCGAAACGAAGTCGTGTTAATGTATTTAGGAGAAATACTGCTGCTTGTAAACAATCTAAACCCCTAGTTTGTGTTTAAAGCCCGTTTAATTGACTGATAACGTAGCATCTGGCTGTGGCTTAACACCTAAAAGTGCAGAGCAACAAACCACCCATTGTGGAAGGGGCTGTGAGGAGGTCAGGTAGGGGTTCCAGAGAAATTGTGGATCAGATATATTATTCCTAATGTTTTTGTTTTTACGGTAGCATTTATTATAGAAATGACGCTGGTTATCCTTGCAATGTTTATTCAAACAAAGTGATCGACATCAGCTTGTGGATTACTAACCTAACTGAATGCTAGGAAAGATGAACTTGACAGCCTGGTTAATATCTGTTTATGCATAAATTCCCATCTAAATAACTATCAGCCGTATTTAAGTTTAGTTGAATAAATTAGTCGAGATGTAGTATCTGGGATTCGATTACTAATGTAGAGCTCATCAAGTACAAGGCTAAAAAGGTAACAGAATCTGAGTGGCTGTCTGCTTAAATGAACTAACCTTGATCAGTCCGCGTAGTCAACGGAGGGGTCGCAATCTCGTTAGCAGTGGTCGACTGTTTAATGTCAGCAGGTCAAGACTATAACCTAATTGATTGAATGCTCCCAGCTTTTGACAAGCACCCAACCCTACGTCTTGACCCTTGGTAGAAGTAGCCTTCCAATGACATCAACGTCAGCTGGATCTAATAGCTGGTTATAAACAGAGTAAACATTCAGCCGCAGCCAACATGTGGCTTGGTTGTTTATTGTGAAGCTTAAACAGGCGTATCGCCCATACCAGAGGCTTTCGATTGTGGTATGTATTAAGCTCGCGTTATCAAGCTACAGATAACCACATAAAATAGAAAAACCTTCCTTCACCATCTTACTGCGGATGCAAACGAAAAAGTGGAAAATTGAATTAACGTTCGACCAGCGATGCCATCAGTAGTTCGAGTCACATTAGCGTGTCGTATACTGCAATAATGCCCACGAATTATCATGCGCAGGTTCATAACCCGACCCCGTTTATTGGAACCAGCGAAGCAAATTATGGTTACACTGATCGTTGTAATGACCGTGCTATTGAGTCTTACATAGTATGTTATTAACCCCTTCCTCCCTCGCGTTTCTCGACATCTGCCGCTCTATGCATTCGCCTTCCTCACGCGCCACTTTCCTGTCCCAGCTCCCTCTCACAGGGTTTACGACTTTCTTAGTTGTTTATACCCGCGCACTGTTTCTCGTGGTCACTCTCCGCTGAGCCTGGACTCGCTTCACTCGTCTGTCTCTTCTTCGTGCACTATGGCGTCCGTTACGAGCACAACTTCGACTTCGACCACGGGCACTTCTACCGTGTCGTTCGCTGGGATGGGTACCATTAGTAGATTATGCCACAACCTTGTCCATCATCATAACGTACCTCTCTCATTCATGCCCACGAAGGTCACTCGTGGGCATGACTGAGAGGGGCACGTTATGATGATGGACAAGGTTGTGGCATAATCTACTAATGACGCTCCTACGCCTGAACTTCGTGTTCTTTCATCAACATCCTCAAGAGCGTGTTGCAAATTCCAAACCACAGATTGCGATACGACATCTGGTGGAGAATCCACTCGATGCCGGCTACCAAATTTTAAGTACAGTTTTTTATATATTCCATTTATTCTATTTCCTCTTTGTATTTATCCCTGGTCTGTTCAAATGGATTTGTCATTGGAAATTGGAAATATGCAAAATCAATGCGAAGTTCTCACACACAGGAATCATACAGAAATAGATCAGTGTTCCAGTCGTTTGAATGTATTTGTGCGTCATCAAGAATGCGTGAAGGCAAATTATAAGTGGGCAAAGGAGAGGTACAACAGAGAGAGTTCTTGTGTGGCGTTAGCGCGGGCTGACTATGAGTTTTGTCAGATGCGGTATGACAAGTCACGTGATGAATGTTTTTGTAAGTGCTGCGTGAAATTGCATGAATTGTATGAGGATTCAGTTCAGGAGTTAGTGGAGTCTAGTGGCGAAGTGGCAAGACTGCGTGATACTTTGAAGTCAAGTGTTGAAGATGTTGTACTTTGCCGGAAGGCGCCAGAACAATTTAATGACATGCTCATGAAAATCAATGCGAATTTAGCCGAATGTAAAGATCGAGTAGCGCATGTCATGAAAATCAAAGCGAAATCCGCCACACTGGTCGAGCTTAAAGATCGAGAAGCGGTTGAAAAAGACGCAACCGATTCTAGAATTCCCCCTGATGCTGCAACATCCCATGTATCGTCTCCCCCCAAATCACCACCAGCTTCCAATTCTGCCCTTCGGCTAACCTCATCCACACCGTCCCCACAAACCCCAAGTCCTGCTATGCTGCCAACCTCTTTTAACGCAAAGCCGACTTCTTTCCCGACATTATCTAGCCTTACCGTGTCTGATCCCATACTCACTTCTGCACATACATCACCAACACCTCTCCATTGCGATCCTGCATTGAATTCTGCCCCGGCATTACCAACCCCTTCCAACTTGGATGCCACATCGTCTCCCCCACAATCACCAACGTACCCAAGCCAATCTGCTAAGACAAATTATCCAGGTAAATCTCTACCCTCAACATACGTAGATTCTCAGCCCCCACCCCCTCTCCCACCATCATCCCTATCCCCCAGTCCGCTTTCCCCGTTGTCTTCTCTCCATCCACCCCCACCATTCAACAAGTGCTCATCTCCATCCACTGATTTCTCATTCTTCACCCCAGTCCTCAACAAATTGCTGTCTTGGTCGAACAGCCGGCAACTGCGTTCCAACGACATTAGCCGTTTCAAAATAAGGCCTAAGGTTGTAAATACCTGCGGGGAACAGGCTTACAAAGACACTGACACTTATCATTCACTACAAGCCGCTAACAAGCCTCAGTCCATCGTCGACAACAAAGCAATGTCAAGTTGCAGTGCTTGTCGTATAGACGCAATAAGCGCCATCAAAGTCGGCCATGACTCCTGCGCCGTCTAACTCGACCCTGGCAGCTGCTGGCGGGAAGATTGTTACCTGACCCTTCCTTTGAACAGTTTCCGCACCACGGCTTGTTGTTTTAGGGATTTAATCCTTATGAAGTAATAACGACACTCGCTCGACCTCCAATTTTACCTTTTACTCTTTAAATTGGTCCATTAACGTTCTATATCATTCACATTTAATTGCCTCGTAAGGCGACAGCCCACACAATAGCGTGTTTAAATGTTAAGTAAGTTTTACTGATTTAAGTCCTTGTTGCTGTATGCTGTGCGACGGTTCCTACATTGGTGATTTAATTGAAGCAGTCATTTTTTGTTATAATACCCCTACCGCCCCCCCCCCACTAATTGTCGATACATACAATCCTGTAACATGTATATTGTGCGTCGCACTCCAATCACACCGGTTGTCAATCAATCAACCAACCCGATATCTCACTGTTCTGCTACTTTTTTACAATACGTTTTCGTTGGATAGTGAACATGGAATTAGGCAGTCAACATTGGTATTCGGAAAATTTAATTTGCCTTTAGGTACGTCTGTGTGATGTAGGTTATATACCGTGAGCCGGCATGACAGAAGTCAGTTAGGATCAGCTGACCATTCCTGAGTTTGTGCTTGGTCCAATCAGAATTGCTACATCTTGCGCCTCATTATCTGAGAGCACCAGTCGCCTAGATCACCTCACAGAGCTCATGATAATGGCGTCCACGCATCAGTGGTCCGCGGTGCGCTCATTGTACGGTACCGCTGTTAAGGAAATCAGGGACGGGAATCAACGGCAATGGGCCCAATCTGTCGACTCTCTCAAGAACGAGATGCTCTAGCCTTCTCATCTGCCGTCGTTTCGTAATTTTCAGCCGTCTACAATCAGTTCCCAGATTTGCTTCAAATGGAAATTCGACAGCAACATATGCCCGAGAGGTCAGAGATGTAAAAAAAAAACATATCTGCAAAGAATGCGCTAAAGTCGGACTAGAAGAGAGTCACAGAGGGAAAGACCTGCTCCCGGATACCTCATGGCGACGCATCGGACAGCGGCAAGGAGTCTTAGTACAGGCCTTCTCGCTTCAATGGAACCAATAGCCCCACTTTTCATTCTGGCTCTCCTTCATCTACAACGACGCTGCCCCCGCCCGCATCTCTCGTTTACACCGAGCAATACTTGCCTGTCACCACCCAATATCTTCTAGTGGCTTAAACCTGATTATGCACTAGCCAAGATACCGACACTTTCCAACCTGCACATAGACACTTGGTTCCTCTTGTTATGACTACAACTACAGCGACTTTATGATATGCGAATTACTCAAATACAGCTTTCCCATCCACTACGTCCGCTTACTGTCTCCATGTACGAAATTCACAAACCATCAATCCGCCCTCAAATTCGCATCTCACTAGTATATTGGGACAGAGATAGAAAAAGGGGCAATTATCGGTCCTTTTCCAAAGTCTGCATTAGCTTTGCCTCTAACCGGTTCATCTTTAATGTCTGTGAAGAAGGGTTCTACTACCCGCCGAATGATTCGGGATCCAAGCTTCTCGCACTCGTGCTCCGTCAATGACGGCAGTCCTACTGACAGCTACTATAAGAATCATTTCGATCTGTGCTACCCCTCAGCGGACGATCTCTACGCTTCGGTCTAACTGCACGGATGTGATTCGATGCTGTTAAGAGTACGTTGTCTAGGCCATACAAACAAATGAGCTTAGGTTCAAGTAGCCCTTCAAGACGTCTGAGCAGATGTCTCTCTTTCTTTCGACGCAATGTAGAAATTTTTAGATCGATTCAGACAACTACCAAACACCAAACATACCCAAGTGATGGAGTTTTAGAATGCAATGATGTTCACGGACAATTTTATCCCTTTTCTACGGGGGATTTCATCCATGGTAATTATTTATAGTTCGATTAATTTGGGAAGCGGTAAAAAGTCCACAGCAACATGTTTGTTTTCAAGTTCAAGACCACGTGCATCGCGCATGCTCAGAATGATGTGACCCATCGTCGACTAATGCTAGGGCAATGCGGATGAGGCGGCGGAATATCGCGGAAAATCACGCGACCCAATATTTTCCAAAATGGCGGTCATCGTATCGTGATTTTTCGGAAATGATATACAGATGGCATTTCTTGAAGATTAGCGTCGAGTGGGGTTAAGTTTTTTGGTGGGTTAGGACTTTTTTTTGTACAGGCTCTTGATATATGTTATTTGCAAGGTGCGTTATGTAGCACATTAGCCAAACGCGTTTTCTTGGACGCGAATAAAATGTTGAAGAAGAACAGTATATATTCATATTACCGTTCGACCGGAGCTAAGGTTCAAAGGGCATCTCCTACACGGCCACGCCTGGCGCGGCGAGATATATATAGAGTTAGTGTTTCCTTTCGGTATTCGCTCTGCCGCACTTCTGTCAACTCTCCTCCACATCTGGTTTTCTATACAAACAAATGTACGGCCTTGCAGCGATTATCTATTCGGACACTCATGTCACGGTGCTTCAAACGACACGATAACAATGGAGTTAAGGATTCCTGCGGACAAACCCAGATCAGTTTAACAGGAGTAACACCCATGGCTCGACTCCCTCCAGGTCCCTTAAATCTGTCTTAAGAGTTCTCATGCACTTAATCAACTTCATCAAGCCTGGGGGCTGCTTCGTCGCTCGTATCAACAACGCCCTAGAACTTCCGGTCGTTATTGAAGCGTCAACGCTTAGTGTAAGCAGTGGATATCGAAGCAGTATCACCACTTTGAATTCAGGTCGTTCATGGTCGCTTTGCATACAGCGTTTGTTGCTCTGTTCGTGCCTCTTGGTTGTCCGGTATACATAATAAACTGGCCGACCATCTTAGCAGGTTTCACTTGTCGCCGGACCATCAATACGAGTTCCACCGATTATCCACTTCCGTCACGCACAAGAGTTCAAAGTTACCAATGACATGTTTAGGTTTACATTCGATCCAATTTAATCAGTTATCTACCCTTCTTTTTATATGTGCTTCCTGTCCAGGCGTCCCCCTGGTTTAGTCTCTTGGATCTTCACCTTCGCGAGATTTCCTCTCGAACCTTGTTTACTCACTGCCTTCACGCATAACACCAACCACGCGTCGCCGGAAGACGCGATTGTACTCAGCCATTCGCGGAGCCTCATCTGCTTCTGAAGAAAAGGAAATGTGGCCCCTCCTTCCCAGACCACCTTCGCCCCTCGTCGACATTTGTCTGGCGGATATATTCGTCTCACCGAAGCCGGACTCGAGCTCCATTTACAACACACAATGATTCTTCAAGATCGCGATTCTTCTCTCACAAGTATCATAGCTTAAATCCCTCACATCCTAAACCCTGTACGTGCCTTCGTTTACCCTGACGTGTACGGCCGCTTCTTCACACTCATCCATTGCACATTAGTCTCCCTCCTCAAACGGCTTCTACGGCAATCAGGTTGAATCCGACCTTTATTCGGCCTCCGTCGAGGCCTATCGCGCAGGCGGTCTTACGACCTGCATCAGCACCACGGTATCTGGTGCTCCGACTTTATCAGCGCTATCTCTTGTTCACTCATCAGCAGCGCATTTCAGTCGCTCAAACTTTGGGTCACGCTTGTTGCCTTGATACTGCTCGAAACTAATACTTTCATGTCAACCCCGTATTAGACTTTGTGATCCATAACGCTTGTTGTAATGTTCTCCCCCCTTGCCTCCTCTTTCTTCTTCTCTCCCATTTCTTCTACTTCCTTGGCCTGTTTTCCTTGGCGGCCTTCCAGGCTATCTCCCATTTGTATCCCTCGCTTTTGCATAAACCTACTTAATCTGTTTCTATATTGATTTTTCACGTTACTAATGTTCTTAATGCTGTTATGCCAATTGATGTTTGCCCCAGCTCTGCGCAGCGGGATACTTGGACTTCCTTAAGCCCAATAAAGCGTGTGTATGCACCGGCCTTACTTCTCGGTTTTCTTATGAGGTTTGGGGTTCATTTCAAGCATAACACTGTTTTGATAGGGATGCGACGCACCTGCAGGTTAAGTGTTCCTGTCCCCATCTGCTTATATTGGCGGGTTCTATCTATACAGACAATATTTATCCTGAAAGACCTTATTATGCCCAATTATATCATTAACAAGGAGGAGTCGCGTAATATTTTAAGCAGCTAGGAAATATTTTATGCAGCTAGGTAAGTGCCTTCACCAAAGTTGAATGCTTACTCGGTATAAGTGTGCAACAACACTTGTACACATCATCTATCAGGGTCATCTACACGCATATTCTGGCATTATTAATCATTCCTGCTGGTTCCAATGATTGCATAAGTATGCTACTCTCAACAATTGACGCCATGAATTGCATGTTTAGTCATTGTGATGTGGATTGAAACGGATCGTTGTGAAGGTTTGGATTGACAGATGAAATATATTGCGACCTCTTACTCAGCCGTCTAATGACAAGGTGCCTCTATCAAAGACCATACAACTGCCCAATACCATGCGACTGATCTGACGGGTTAGCTGTGAAAATCTCCCGTGACCTTCGGAGTAGTTCGCTGTTGTATTCTGGCGCTGGACCCTTATACCTTATACTTTATACATGTGGACCCCCCCACCCTCACCCCCCGCCACGCAGCAATTAAGTAATTGGTATCCTTTATTCTCATGCTGAATATTGGAGGTTGCTGCTTTCTAGGACACTAATTGCGAATTGGGTTGGAGTTAGCTCAATCTATCTACCTATCTATCTATCTATCTATCTATCTATCTATCTATCTATCTATCTATCTATCTATCTATCTATCTATCTATCTATCTATCTATCTATCTATCTATCTATCTATCTATCTATCTATCTATCTATCTATCTATCTATCTATCTATCTATCTATCTATATCTATCTATCTCTATCTATCTATCTATCTATCTATCTATCTATCTATCTATCTATCTATCTATCTATCTATCTATCTATCTATCTATCTATCTATCTATCTATCTATCTATCTATCTATCTATCTATCTATCTATCTATCTATCTATCTATCTATCTATCTATCTATCTATCTATCTATCTATCTATCTATCTATCTTCCATAAAACCATATATACTTCGATCCAAATTGCCGAAATAATGTTTAATCATGTGTGTTTTGTATGTTTATTTGAAAAATTAAAATTGTTGAATTATTTTTAAATTTTATTACCGAAAAATTCTATTTTTCTCCTTATTCATTCATCTACAACATTGAATTAGATCGCGAAATGCTACCAATGGTTCATAATGGTCACATCTACAACAAATATTATGTTTCTAATCCATGATGACTGAAAATGATTAGAATATTTCGGTATTCCACAAATATTCAAAAAATATATATGGGCGCGATAGGTTGGAATTATACATATAAATTAATGTCTTGACCTTTGTGGACGACCTTTTTTTTTATTCGCATTAAAAATTCATGCGTGTGTAATTGAAAACTTCTCACTTAGCGTGATTTGAACTCTCTTTATCTGGTGATCTGAAATGTCTGGCGATAAACTACTGTGCCTTGAAATATAGCGGCAAAAAGTGTGAGTTCACCAGGTAAGTACTGTTTACTGAGTGCGTCAATTCCATGTTTAAAATACGATTTTTTGACGATTTTTCAAACGCGTGCGTAGTTGTGTAGCACCAGTATCCAGGTAGGCGCCCAGTAGAGATAGCGTATCCTTAGTTTACTTAGGTAGCTAAAACTGTGGCATTTTGAATCAACCCCTGTGTACGCATTACATTATATATATTAATATATATACACTTATCTGGCGCTCTGAAATGTTTGTATGCATATATATATATATGGTTTCGCTCATAAATGGCTTGTGCTCTGTATACCATCATAAAGATCGAACTCGAGAGCTTTTGTTCGTAAGATAACAGCTATAAATCTCGCGTACGATTAAACATTAAATGAAAGGGGATTGACAGCTATTTGGGTTGTTTTTGTTCTATTATTCGTAAGAGCTTGGATACTAATGACCTATCACGAGAAGACAGACCAGTACGACACGTTTTTGCACGTAGTGGTCTTTCGTATAAGGAAACTATAAAACATATCGTTGTACCAACTCGCGAGGCAACCAGGTAGTGAATATACTAATGATATAGATGTGCACATGTCTTGTATAGTCCTGTATGCATGAAAATGGGATTGACAGCTATTTTGGGTACATCAAATACGCTCATTGGTTACCAGACACCATCACAAATTGGATAATATACACAGACATTCCAAGCGGATATATAACTATGTAGCAGATATGTGCGAGGTATGAAACAGGAAAACCATATACTTGAGTAACAGCAACTTCCGAAATAGACCACATATATTACAAAACTATTGGTGACCACTAGAAGGGGGGTGGGCGGGAATATATGTATGAGACGCACCACTGTTGCAAAGCTAAATGCAGCCTAGTATTTATATAGAAGTCCTGTCTATATATTCTTATATATCTCATGAATAATGCAGCGATATAGATATATATATCATATATAGTGTCGCCGCACATATATACAACACGGCGATATGGCGAGTAAGCGTGATTTGTCTCTCTCGTTCCTTTCGTATTTTTATATAAACCTATTTATCAATACTTCGGATGTATTCCGGGAAAAGAAACATTTATAAAGCCATGTATATTTGAATAGGAATATGTCCACAGCATAACATTTATATTCGCCATTACATATATATATATATATTATATACATATGCATCTATATGGCGTATATATGCCGGTGGCGTTGATAGATTGTTATATATTTATATGACATATATTTTTTAAGTAGTTGATCGCTGTTCATTCAGGATATATAACACCTATAGATATATATATATCATGTTTATTTATCCTGGAATATGCTCTTGTCAGTAATGGCTGTGTCATAAAGGGAAGATATAGATAGATTCCAGAATAAAAATGAAGATGCCCACTCAATTGAGGTATACATCATCTTACCTGAATACATGTCTTACTTGCATGGTTATTGTGGCCCATAAATGCATATGGTTACTGTCTCTAAGCATGAGGAAAATATCGTACTACATGGTATTGGTCAAAATTAGTAAACATTTTTATATCAAAATAAAACTGAAGATAAGGAGAAAATATGCTGCTGTAGAATTGTTTTTTGACAACAAATGGTATATATATGAAGGCATGATATATTCACACTTATATATATCCTCACTAATATTTCCTGATTATACAACCATTAAGATACTAATCTATTGCTATATTCCATTTCTTGCAGATTTATAACATATCCACTGCAATCTCGCCCCGATAGTGATAATAAATCCACACCATGTATAATATAGGTATTGCATGGATAAAATTAAGAGGTGAAATGTTTCAAAATATATGCATAATCATATTATCTCTATATAATAACTATCAAAACAAGTCAATCAATATGAAATCTTAGAAATAGTCATTGAATGCAATTGATATTCCCAATGATGGTTTTTTAACAGATCACATTATCTACAGAGGATCCGATAAATGCATATATAACAGCCTCCTGTAGCTGTACTATAGGCCTTAGTGGTCAGTGTGGGCATATTGGTGATGTGCTCTATATAGATGGCGAAGTTCAAGTCCAGGGGATTCAAGTCATTCCAGAAGATTAGGCCAAGAGAGAGAGACGAGAGACCTAGCAGAGGCTAAATCTGAGAGAGAAGTCTGTAGTTTGAAGCCCAACCCTTAGACGACACAGAAACATAGAGGGACTCATCAATGATTGCATGCCTATAGGCTTACCTCACATTGTAACATCTGTACTAGGAACATAGCTATATACTATTCATTTTCAATCGATAACATCCGGCTGTAGGTGAGTGTTTTTGAAAAGCTCGACAATCATTTGAAAAGTGTTCCTGAACTATTTGAACCCAGTATCCAACCGTTCACCATCAGGATCATGTTTACTGACAAACCGTCAATTCGATCTGAATTTGTGATTCACAAACGTGCTAGTTTTTGTGAGATTCTTCATACTTGATTTATGAGTCTCCGCTGTTCTGTACACTAAAACTGTGCATTTAATCCGGTCATGTTACGCACAGTGATTTGGATGTCAAGATCAGGTGACTGACAATTTGTATGGGCAGTCGCCATTAAAAATCGTCCTTGGTGAAATGGAGAGAACACCAGAGAGCTGTTTGTTCGTAAGATATACAGCTATAAAACTAATAATTAAATATTAAAAGTAAAGGGTATTGACAGCTATGTGGGTTGTTTTGTTCTATTATTCGTAAGAGCTTGGATACTAATGACCTATCACGAGAGGCAGACCATGTACTAGATCGTTGTTGCAAACAACTCACCATGAAACCGCGTTCTGGACAAAGTTTTTTCGCCCAATTTTCAAGAAAAGGAATCGACCGATAAATGAGTCATCACAGTAGACAGCTCAATTATCTGGGTTACAATTACCATCACTCTTAATAACGGAAACACTTCTTTACGATGGCTATTTGGTCGAGACAGAATGTGCGAGAATGAAACAGGTTTACCGATAAACTTGAACAGCGGTTCCGCTAAAGAGGTCCCTGTTGTCAAAGCTAGGGTTGGGGGTGGGGGGCCTATTTGAGCGCGCACAATGAATGCAGCATAGCATAAATAGTGAAGTCCCCCAATAGGATGATGTTCAATCATAATCAACTAACATACTCGTCGACCATGTATTTATGCGGTGGTTGAATAATAACTTGACGTGCATCGATATTATTATCGTCGTCTTTCGTACATTTTTCAGCAAAAATATATTCCTCTACGCAGACCAATAGCCGGGTTTCAATGAACAAAGGGGTGGGGGGGGGGGGGGGGGGGGTGCAGAGCATGTTAGGGGGTCGTTCTGGCAGTGCTGTCGGGGGAGGTCCCGGATATTTAGATGAGGGGGCTGGTGTTTTATTTGCATATTCGAGGAGGGGGTAGTGCTGGGAGCCCTAGAGATTGGGGTGTGGGTGTCCGCTACAAACACCTGGAACTCAATCCTAACAATTTGGCTAAGGGCCAGAATTAGTATCCTCAGAATGAGTCCAATTGCATGTAAATCCAATGGGCTTTGGTACGTAGCTGTTAGATTTGTTTAAGCACACCGGCTCAAGTTGGTACAATATTGTGAGCTGTTAGTTTTGTTAAGCATACTGTCAAACAAGTATCTGCGTTGTCAATCCCGATTGTGAGCTGTTCTGATACGCTGATTTAGAAAAAGGGCACGCTGTATCACAGCAGCTGGTATAAGGATAGAATTTTGCCTTCAAGCCGTCTGTTCAAAGGACGTGGTAATAAATTATATGGTATTGGGACGAATGGGGAAATTTGAAAATGTACCAACGTAGAATGGATTACTTGTCCATGATTTTCAATATTAGCAAGCACGACGCCATATTATACTTCTGACTTTTAACAGTTTATCCATTGTTTTTCCCAGGATTTACTCTGTGTGAAGTTTGTCTTGCTAATAGTAGATATGGAGCTACAACAAAACGCCGATTTTGCCAAGCAACCACCGCCTCAGTACCAAGCACCGCATCAGGGCATGCTAAATCCAACCCTCCCAGGTCAACCTGTTGCCGGAAGTGAGTTATTCGGACGTTTATATATATATACATATGTATATATATATATATATATATATATATATATATATATATATATATATATATATATATATATATATATATATATATATATATATATATACTATATATATATATATATCTATATATCTTATAAATAATTTATGTCTGATATATATATATATATAGTAGATATATATAGCTATAACAAAACGATATATATATACAACCCCCTAGAGAGATACCAAGCATCATCAGAGAGAGAGAGAAAGAGAGAGAGAGAGAGAGAGAGAGAGAGAGAGAGAGAAGAGAGAGAGAGAGAGAGAGAGAGAGAGAGAGAGAGAGAGAGAGAGAGAGAGAGAGAGAGAGAGATAGAGAGAGAGAGAGAGAGATAGAGAGAGAGAGAGAGAGAGAGAGAGAGAGAGAGAGCTCTCTCTCTCACTCTCTCGTTCAAAGTTGATATTGACCCTTTTCTCCAGGTCTTGTGGATACCCCTCTATCTCTCTCTCTTATCAGCAGCCTTACCAGTACTTGTAGATCTCACTGCCAACACTGGTGTTCAAAGTTGATACCCCTTTTTACAACAACAACAGTGTGGATACCCCATTACTCAGCAGCCTTACCAGTACTTGGGAGGGGCACTGCCACAACAACAACCACAACAACAACAACACAGATTAGCAACACTGTTGTAGTGGCATCACAGCACAATACCCCTGTACGCTCCTTCGCCGGTCATATCATTTTCGCATGTCTCGTGTTCTGGTGCTGTGGATGCCTATGCGGGCTGGTCGCATTCATCCTAGCGCGTAAGTCATCCCCTTTTCTCACAGTCACTTGCCATCAACTAGGCGCGCAAGTTGCTTGAAAAAAAAGTGCGATAGATATCTTCTTTCTATTACATATAATCCATAAACAGCGATATTGAAAAACAACAATTCAGTTAAAATCAATGATTAATTATTATAATTTAGATAAGACTAAATAAAAAAAATACAACGAATATTATGTATAATCTTATTCATTTGTATGTATCTAAGGGTCATATTCAAGTCAAGCTGATCATGATTATGTCTACTTGTTGTTCGTGCAGAATCGTCGGCGTAATGATTGCTGGTGATTCCAATGCCGATTGTGATGTCAATTTTTAAAAAAAATTCAATGTATATAGTGATGACGGACGTTAATTATTTTAATATAAATTATGATTTCTGATGATGGCAATATCTTTTGAAAATATTCTAATCCCTAATTGGCCGGAACTTATTTATTGATTTCGAACATTATCATGTTAACAATTTCCAACATATTACTTGCGGAAAAATGCTCGATATATTTTATGAAAATGCAACATCTTTGAGAATTTTATGAAATATGTCGCCAATATACTTCACTGCTAGATACAGCTTTTAAGAGTTTGAAAGAAACGCGCGATTGTGTTTTCAGTTGTTGCTTCGGATTGCTCCTCGTCTGGAGACGTCAGTACCGCTCGGAGTCTCGGCTACGCTTCGATTGCATTCTCGATCATCGGACTGCTGATTGGACTTGGACTGATTATCTACCTGATAGTAGTCTATGCTATTCTTGTGGATAGTGTAACTGATTGCATTGGTTATTATTGTTGACATTTCTTTTGACCGATGCAGTTACTATCGTTATAATGATGGCTAGAGTGATAAGGATCATTATGGCATCAATAATTACTATTAACGGAAAAGTTTTTCAGCTAAAGCAACTGAGTACACATGAAGACATGACAAGTCGAAAATAATGGAAAATGTTCTAATTACGATAGTGTTTAGATTGGTGGATTAGTTGGGTTGTGTTCGACATAGACATATAGACTGTTATTTAAAAGGATTTGATGAGCCTAAATTCATCCCAATTATTAACAAATGTTAATACTACATATCATTAATGACATCATAACTATAATCATTATTAGCTAATTTTAATTTACGCTGTAGTAAAGTGAGAAAAAGCGATTAATGTTGGAAAATTTATATACATTGATGTATATTTACAGTTAAGGATATAAATCCTTGCAATTGGAAATGAGAATTTGAGATAATTTGTGGTATCAATAAAAGTGGGATATACAGATTGGTAATATATTGTTATACATAAGCACAAAAGGTGAAACCCCTACCTCAACACCTTCCTCAACACACACACACACACACACACACACACACACACACACACACACACACACACACACACACACACACACACACACACACACACACACACACACACACACACACACACACACACACATATAAAAACGCCTACATTAATTGATAAACATATCAGTTTATAGCTAACCCAAATATAACCTCCGTTTATTTCAGTTTATACATTTTCTTTAATATATACACTATAAACACATTTTTGTTGTATGCCATCGGAGGACATTAGGATTTATTATCGAACTATCGCGTCACGTTTGAGAAACAATGCAACATTTCCCTCGGAGCTGAAATTCTGAGACCTAATTATTTCGGGAAGCTATGATGTGCCGCACTCTCCTGAAATTCCTTTAAAAGGCTTACGTATTTAGATTTTCGGAGCATCCTTCCTGATAGTGCATTAAGCTCGAGGGGTGGGGGGTGATGGCTGACCCACGGCAGCTTTTTAATTTCAAAAATTTCAAATATTTTACTCGCCTAACTGTTTTATCGATGCTGTTTTTCATTGAAAAATCGATATGCCGGCAGAGTTATTGGAGGACTTGTGATTGATGCTACGCTTTCTGATGCTATCACTTTAGGTGCTACGTGTTCGTGTGATGTGCCCTCTAATGACTGGTACTCTGATAATATGCCTTTTGAGGTGATATTATCAAAGAGTGTAAAGCTTCGCTAAGAGCACTCACTCAGCCCGCGAAAATACGCAACCAGTTAGGTGCCTGTCATAGCGTCCCTTAAAGGACTTGTGTAAACGAAGTTCGCTATACAAAAGGAGTTCAAAAATTAATTGGAATGGACTGTTGGCATGTAGATTTGCCATATAGCTTGCTTTGTTAGCCATCCCCTGGCAACTTCGTCAGAAACCTTTGCTTCTGTTGCAAGTATCTTGATAGCTGTAATGCCTTTCTAGTAGCCCATAGGACTATAGTAGATATTTTGCATGCGATCCATGGTTATATACTCATGAGTTTCTTAATGTCAAGTAAACAATAGTTTGGCATTATGCAAGCTATTTAGCGAGCCAGTACACGACTAGTCCAGTCGTACCCATAACCAGGATAATAAACGTCACCTCACGACCTTTTAATCATCTGAGGACACGTAATTGTCCAAAAGCTGAGGCTCAGAGTCCAGTGGGTCATCGGATATACCTGTAATCAGGTAGTACTCACGCATAGCCGCGTCAACATCCATGAAAGTATAATTGGCATGTCCTTAGCGGCAGAGCTGCTCATTGATGAAGTCTAACCGTTCAGTTTGCTTCTTAGCCTGAGCATATTGTAGCTGTTTTATTGCCATATTATGACGTTTATGTTCCACCTCCACTTGGCTGCTTCGTAACAAGTCCATCTCTCTTATAAGACATGTCTCCTCCGGGTTCCGCTCGCTGAGACTTTGTGACCACAGGGCTAGCCGCGTCCTGTACAAGGAGTTGATCAATGATGGCATCAGGATCCATGAATATACGTATTCAATTTGAGAGTCTAATATATTGAACAAAATGAGCGTTGGTAGGACACTACTCCCCGTATCAAGATACCTAAACTGGTAACTGAGGCAGCAGCTGCTGTCAGGGTCAACATCCTTTCAATCGACGGCATATGCAGTAGGTTGATCAGTCTTCAGGAGCTGTATGGGCTTTGCTAGTAGCTGACGTACTGCGGCGCGTTTTCCCCTTTTTGAGATCAAATCATTCTCACATAGGGCCCTTTCAAATGAGTCACGGTTCTTGGTGTAAGAGGGCACCACCCAGCAGGTCTGCTCACGTAGGTCCTTCAGCATAGAATTATACTTTTGGGTGAGGACCCAGACACTTTCCAGCGCATGGCGACCGCTAAAGGTGAGTTTGGATAACACGTCTTTCTTCTAGGTTAGGGCCTTGAACAGTCTTCAATGATGTACAGGGTAGCCTCGCCCTTAAGACAATGGTAAATAGCCCTCAAGTGGTGATGGAGCCGCTCCCCTGGATCAACCACGTACACCTCTGAATCATCCCACACCCATGACCGCGAATGATAGGCCTCGTTCAAACGTATGGAAGAGCAGAGGATTAGAATATGCTTAAAGGCACCGAACAAGGGCCCTTCAAGTAGGTCGAGGAATGAATACGGTTTTCCCGCATCCTGTCCGCCCGCAAACAATAGCCGAACAGGGATCATCTGGAAATGTAAACTTAGTAGTGTGCGCTGACGAACCTGCCATCTTTAATGATAAGTTGTGCATCTATGACAATATACATATAGACGTTCATTGCACGTAATCTGAATGGTGATACCCTCAGACGCATTCTCCACGGCCCTGCCACTACCGTGCAGCTAGTCGTCATCACTCGTCCTTAAGTCGAGCCACAGAGCATACTTACTGGTTAGGTACTCTATTAGGGAATCTTTTACATCTATTGCTACGATGGGGTCTCGTTTACTCGTTGCTGCAAAGGCTTTCTTCACCTCATCCCACTGCATGCCCTGGGCATAGAATTGATTGGGGATGCGCTCAATGGTCACCTCAACTTTTGTAATCTTTGGGTTGTAGAACGTCTTCCTGGCGAATGAAGTATTGGCTGGTTCTTCAAAGAGCAGTAGGATGCCCTTCATGCTGCGAACACACACGTTTAGGTTGATGTTCCACAGTGTATCTTTTGTATTGTATACAATCTTCCTGTGACAAAGCACACGCTCACACAGAATCGCAAGTCGACCTGTATACTGGGTGTGTATCATATGGGCCAACTCTGGTTGGGTAACCATGTCATACTCTAAGGAGACATCATCAATTTTGTAACTGGCATTGGTGTCGCCCGTTGGGTGAATCACGCGGTTGTTGTCGTTTAATGTGAGCTCGTAATCCAGTCTGTCACTAAGTGCACTCTGGTAGAATGGCATGTGGCTCTCGAGGAGTTCAAAGTCTTACTCGGTCTCATCCTTGTCTCCTGCCCCCACTCATATCTTAGTTGTGTTTCTGTCATCTGATGTGTCAATGCCCTGATACTGGAGGCCCTGTCTCTCCTGTGCAGTTCGCCACAAGTCGTGGTAACAGTGGTACACATCGCTGTCGTCAATAAACATAAACATTGCCAGAAATCTTGATTTTTCGTTTTCTTAACCAAGGCTCGACCAAGGTTTTGCACAACGCTGCAGTTAGCATCGGTTGAGGTCAGCGTGATTGTAAAGGCGAGCCGTGCTGTCCCTGGGACGATGACGTCGTCAGCACCCAGATTGGGGAAGCGGACCAGTAGTTGTTGGTTATGGTCAATAGTGCTTGGATTGTTTGTAATAACGACCGACTGTAGCACGCTCTTTACCCCGAGGAGCTCACGTATCCGGCGGTATGTATTTAGTTTGCGTCAGTAAGTACTCGTATGTTAAATAATAGCGAGTATATCTTGAACATAATAACATGGCAGAGTATGAGAACCCAACATTTGACGCCGCAGAGGAGGAGGGGACTATGGGAGTGGAGAGATACGAGACTGACTTCATTAATGATGAGGAGACTAACCTCATAGACAAAACTTTAGATACGTCTAGTACGACAAGTCCGACTTGGGCTATTACTGAAGTGCCTGATGGGTTAACAGAAGATCATATGGGACCCAAAGAAGAAACAAATGTCTTAGTTACGAGATGGAAGAAGGCAGTGTCCAAGCCTGAGCTGCAGGTCACTCTGGAGTTTAGATCGTCTAAAAAAGGTGACGTTTGGGTTAAGTGATACCGAGAGAGTTGAAGCTTCTGACATAGAAGACCAATCCCAGCAAATTTCTCTCGCCTAGTAGTAAAGAGCAGTCCGGTGGTATAACATTGAATCAAGTTTGATTATTCTATAGCGGTCAAGGACTTTAGGAAAATGAGGAATTGCCCACTTGACTTTGGCCTTCCTATTAGTGTTTTTCTTCAATTTAACAGGATTTCAATAAAAGCGAATATTTATGGAACTCAACAGAAAACGGATCAGGGCGCCGACCTTCTCTGATTATGTTAAAATCTGTAATATAGTAATATGCGGTGTAGACTCTTTGTCCTATTGCCACACTAGTTTACCTACAAGCTAGCATGCCATAGCGATGAGAGGTGGTGTGCCTGAACCACCTCGGCCCCGTTTGGGGGGTCGGGTCCGAGGCGCCTGTCTCTTAACTTAGAGGTGCTCAACTCGGAGACAAGACCGAATGAACCTGTCAGAAGACAAGACCCAATGCACCTAGGCGCCTCGGTGACACTTAGCAGCGCCTCGGTGGCAGGTTACAGCCATTCTGTCGAGTCGACCAAAACCTCGCGTGCAGTGAATGATAGTTAGTGACCGACATTCACAAGCAGTGAATGGTAGTTAGCAGACCGACATTCACAAGCAAAGCAGTGAATGGTAATGGTAGTTTCAGAATGAGACCGACATTCACAAGCAGTGAATGGTAGTTAGAGACCGACATTCACAAGCAGTGAATGGTAGTTAGAGACCGACATTCACAAGCAGTGAATGGTAGTTAGAGACCGACATTCACAAGCAGTGAATGGTAGTTAGAGACCCGACATTCACAAGCAGTCAATGGTAGTAGTTAGAGACCGACATTCACAAGCAGTCAATGGTAGTTAGAGACCGACATTCACAGCAGTGAATGGTAGTTAGTGACAATTCACAAGCAGTAATGGTAGTTAGAGACCGACACTCACAAACAGTCAATGGTAGTTAACAGGGGTTATAGACTCATACTCACCACCAGTGAACTGGATTTATAGACTGATATACACTAACAGTGACGGGGTATAATTTATTAAATTAATTACCCAACGAAGGAAAGACCTACCGAATGTATCCTTCTCTGGCTTAAATATCCTTCATTATGTCCATATCCTCTGATATTGCTTGTACGCAACACGGTCAGTGCAGTAGATAAGGATGATAATAAGTTCAAGATGGAATGAAGCAAAGCACCTTGCCTCGACAATTTGTCCGTCTCACCACTGAGATGCAGGACAACCCGTACAAGCTTACAAGTGCCTTGGTATATTTATTGACGAGCAACTATCATGGAAATCATATGCCATACACATCTACACTAAATTCTCACGCGCTCTATTCGCTAATAAATAAGTCAAACACACGCTCCCTCAATCAGCCTTGAGTACACTTTATTTCTCCATGGTGCACCTACACATAGCATATGGTATCCTGGCCTGGTGTAATGCACGGAAATTATTCAAATACACAAATCCTCCTGTTACAGCCTCACAGAACCACTCCTTAGGCGTTGTGGAATATTGAAATTGAAACATTCATATCACGTGGCTGTATATATGGATAACAGGGTAGGTCTGATACACGTTATGACCTCGATCTGAATTATTGGCATGATAACATAGATGGCAAGTGCATCCTTTCGCAATTACTGTGACAATAAATTGTGATTCACCTGATAATTCTGCATGTGTTTAAATATCCTTCGTGAATTGTTGTCGCTGATGCATTGACAATATAATGTGACTCGTGCCAGACACATTTCCTTAACGTGTAATGTGATTATTGCATGAGAAAACTCCGTTAAAGATGAACTTCTGTCGCCGGACTCTCGGTCACAATTGCCGCACAATATACTCAATATAGCTTAAGCCCGGCTCTCATTCAATTGTTAACAGCCGTTACGTTGCACATAATCTGGAGATTGTGGTTGATTTATGATATCGGATAATAAAATATAGATATAGTAAAGTAAGGATAATTCTAGTGAGCACAAGAAACACAATATAGTAGCCAGGCTTCTAATGCCTTTGTGTAGAGCTATGCTGCGATCGGAAGAATGGTGGAACTTTCCCAGCCACGCTTGTCGGTAAATAATCACAGCATAGGTGATTCATCAATGGTTACATAGGCCACCTGATCAGATGTATAGAACCAATATAAAGACATATTCATCAGTCGCAATTGCTCGAAAAAAAACTCGCATCAGGCTTTCTGAGATATTCTAACGAACGTGAAATTAAACGGATTCATCATATCCGACATCATGCCGCCGACTGGTTAACAATAACTGTGTTTATCGTCTAGCATTAAGCAAAGTTTATTTGCTCCTTACCAATACACCGAAACACGCGCTACTTCAGTGCTAAGACATATGCAATGAATTGCAGCTCCCGAAACTACAGTTGTCTTTGGGCTAAGATAGCGACAAATCAATTAAAGATTGTTATAAGTTGGGTAAGACAAACGGAAACACCTATGCGAGTTTTATGGTCGCACCAGACTATAGTCTTAATTAGAATAGAAACGCAAATTCCCTGCGTATAAAACAACACCGTGAGCTGATCGTTTTATTTGTTAATAATAATCAAGTTCTGTCAAAAAATAGAAAGTGACACCTTCGAATTCGTGTATATTGATAAGGAATATTGGTGTCTCTTAAAATAGCCGTGCTGGCAGTATATAAACCACCTTATCCAGTGGTTTGCGACTCAATGGGCTCCATGCATGGAAACGCGATAAACTTGCTGGTGATATGCGACAGATTGTGTCATAATATATCAGTATGCGACATATCCGATGTGTGGGAAACACGGCAATGTCTAGGCATCACTTGTGTCAATCAAGGATTCAAGTTCACCACTGCCCCAAACGAGTGTCAGAGTGCAATATCCAAGTCAAAATTGTCCATTCACCTATTAGCCCTGGCAGTCGCGACAGTCAGTGCCGTAAGCGCAACCAACATGCGCACTTTGGTAACACAGACAATTGCGCACGTGTTACACTACAAAATATTTGCACAACAAACGACATTATTGTGATGATGCACAGCATATTTGATATATATTGCCTTTTATCTGAGGCAACAGAGGTCGCGTAGATGAGGACGCAAATCATATGAGAACTACATTACAGTTATGCTAATCACATAACATATATATATATATACTTCCATTTCTTGCTAATTTTGCGTAGTTAAACCCACACCACCATAATGTTTCAACCAAGAGAGTTTCTAATCATGCCCGAAGACCCACATTATCAGCATTCACGCCTGTTCACATCTCATTTATATTGGAATACAGCCCTCTTTCCTCGCAAAACAGCACTATTCACCTAGTACTGAAAGTAAACATAAGCTGAAATTCAGCGAGACAGATGCAGTGATCGAATTTGTGGCAATGGCAATGATAGCGACGACAGCTAGAGGTATAGTCCTGGGAATAGGCAGTCATATATCTAGTAACAATTGCAACCGGAGCATAGTCAAAATTGTTTTTTATCAACACATGTCTTTTGTCGAAATGTTGTTCAAATTGCAGTCGGTCGGATACCTGACTTTTAATACAGCATATGACAGTATATTGCTTCATGCCTTAGCTTAAATGTTGGGGACACCACCTTACATAACGTATATTACACGTCAGTATATGCTACATCAGTATAGCCATGGCACTGAAGGGGTTATGCATGCATACACTGCTGCATACGATTTAAAGCGTACCGGATTTGTGGAGATTGTTTTTGATGAGTGATGAAAAGGTTACGTTCATCAGTATCGGCCGATATCGACCAATCACCAAATCACTTCACTGTCGCATGTAATTGGACAGACAAATCTTGGTCTGTTTGTTGTTTAGCAATTGATGTCAATATAAGGAGGCACGTTCGTCTATTCCCTGTTAACTGTCTTGTCATTCTTGGTTGACTCGTGACAGGCAATTATAGGATAACAAGCACCGAGAAGATATTGCTGTTACTGACACACCATCATGGTCGATATTTCATGGAGGTAGCGGTAATGGCCGAGCAGTGGTTATTCGGCGATGTGACTTAATAATAACCTGTTCAATTTAAGTCAGCATCACTCCGGAAATGCGCTGTCTAATGTCCACCACGGACATAGAGGAATAATTCGCCACATATGAAGCGCTTATCGGCATATTTATCAGCGATTAAGTTGGCTTTGAGGACAAATGCTTAACTGAAGGAGAGATTTCTCGTTTGTCGTATATGCATGCTTATGAGAATATCATATACATTTGCTGTTTATTGAACCCAATCTATTGGTATCAAGCGTCACTGCATCTCAAAATGCCATGCTAAGGAGCAACTCATCTGGCCAGGTGCTCATTTACGCACAGCTTACATCCAATCTACCTGTTTCACATTGATTCCCTTATTCATCTACTTTGCAATCACTATTGCATTTAGCCTGCTAAAATAATACAGGAAGCTCAGACATTATGACAACTTTATATAAACCTTTTTTATTTGACAAAACTTCGCTTTGTGTTGCAGCGAAAGGTCGTGGTACGTCAGTTCAAAATTATGAAGTATTTATTTGCAAATGTCACTGAATACAGCAAACAAGCCAATGCGAGTTTTTAGAGAATATCAGAAGCTTTGTACGCAGACACGCGATGGACTCTTGTCGGTAATTAAGCTATGTCAAATGACATCATGAAGAAAACGGTTTTTTCACATTAGTTGGGGCAGACCTGTCAGAGACAGACTACATAATTACATCTAGAAAGTGTGGGGCAGTGGGGGGGGGGGAGATTGGCATTCCAGTCGGAACGGCGACTCTGACGTTTGTTGATATTGTCAGCAATTTTCGAATAGCGCTCAGGGCGCATGTCAAGCAATATTTTGCAGCCTACTACCCAGATCGATACCTTCTGTGATTGCATTCATTACGGCATTCGGTAATTATATAAAAGCAAATGAATATTTTGAGGAACGGTTCGTAAGGGAATAATCATGCCGCGCGAATTACATACGACACACAATGTACACAAACGATGAAGTGATAACGGTTAAGGACTCTTTCTGGGTCAAAATGCCCATGTCAGAACTACACGATATCGACGTCCATATTTGCCAATTGTCTTGGATGCAAAATATATATAAACGCGACTCAATTGTCATGCTTGACCTGTATACTTGTGCCCTGCTGCATGTTTCACCTTTTAACGCAGCCCCTCTTCCATATTTTACCTGGGTACCTGACTCCAGTTTCATGCTTTACCTATAGCATTGATTTTATTAAGATCGGATATTTTTTCAACAACTTATTTGCAGGCTACATAAAATATTAGCTGAATACATTTCCCTGTTGGTCTATATTCCTGATCGATATGACAACAAAGCATACTGGTTTATATGTGTTATCATGTTAATGAACCAATGAACATTGCTCAATAAATGAATACGAAGTGGCACGTTGTTGTTGCATATTCAAACTAAGGAGCTGATTGTCAGAGGTTGATCAACCAATATTTTTCGGTTGCAGCAATTATACCGTGTGATCATCTTGCAACGCAGTGCATCTGTAAAGCATTGTGCAGTCTTATGAGCCATCATACCTGAATGTAACTTCATATGCGGCACAGTAGAGCATACTTGAGAAGTTTTGATGTGGGGTGGGAGCGGAGAGTTGCAATTAATCTTTATAGCTAAGGAACTATCAGCTCGCATTGAGAGACCTCGGGAAAAAGTCCGGAGATATAAAATAGCGAGAGGCATTTGAGTCCACTGAGGTGGAATAATATGAGCATCAAGTGAGGACTACCAGAGAAATTAAGATGGCAAAGGAATGTGGGGCGGCCATGACCTCTCTGACATTCTGTGCATATAATACAGGGAACATGTCAGTCGTATATTCCTAAAGTGGGTTGAGTTCATCTACAGCATTGCAGATGTTGGGGTGACCCAACAAATATATATACAGCATTTCGATCAGTGATTGAAATACGTGATGGAGGAAGGCCTTTTATTACAACGAATGATATATGTTAAGTTGCTGATATTATTAAGTTGCATATATTGATAGCCGCTGTCTCAAAT
>CM067348.1:1682752-1832752 GCA_034190875.2 Urechis unicinctus | reverse complement strand
TGTATGTATGTATGTATGTATGTATGTATGTATGTATGTATGTATGTATGTATGTATGTATGTATGTATGTATGTATGTATGTATGTATGTATGTATGTATGTATGTATGTATGTATGTATGTATGTAATAACGTCATATAACGTCATTCTACACCATCATGCAACAAATTTTTTTGTTTTATTTCGTTCTGTTCTTGATGGTAATGGTTCCTGCAAATAAATACGGTCTATAACGTTTGGTGAAGGTTAACATTATTCATATACCACCCTGAGGTGGGGGCCCAGTAAGCGCACATCACATTGGGAGGGTTGATAAAACCAGTTCCTGCAACGACACCAGAGCTAGATCTCGAAAACCTATTGATGTTGTTACTTGAGGCAAGGAGGGGTGGAGAGTGAGGAAAGAGGGATGAGGGGGGGGGGGGGGGGTTGGTCATTTGTGAAATATACGAGCTCTAGCCACCAAAGCTCACGTCACTCTAGAATGTGATTCCAATGAACGATTGGCTGACACGATCCCGGTCTACTATTTGCCGCCAAAACCGGCGAATTCCACAGGTTAATTTGAATAATGAATGCGGGAAAAAAGCAAATCTAGCGTTGAGTGTGCAGAAACGTAAAAAATATCGAAACAGAATAAAAGAATAGAATATTAACACCTTGTGGGAAAGGTCGTTTCTAATTTTTGTAAAAAGTTATCTTGTTGCGTCAAAAAGAAATTGTGCAACACTCGTAAGCGCATTAATACATTCAAGGATCACGGAAAATTTTCACTGCTACCTGGGCCGAGCGCCATTTGGAAAAGGTGCATTCTGAAAGTCTTACGATATTAACCTATCTTTACATGGTAAGTATATAATAATAACAACAAAGCAGGACAATCAGCTTATGAAAGATAATATTATATTGCCTGATATTTTCGATGGAGACTTGATCTGATAATATTCATTTCAACAGATTTTATCATTTTACACAAATTGTTTTGAACTTTATTCGGTTGAGCTTCGATTTCTATTGACAAAACGAGTTCTCAAACGCACAGCAGCAAAGAGTTCCAGTACAACTGTTTTATTTGATCTTCAAATACCACGATTGTATTTCTCCAATCCAGGCAGTGTAGCATGCATTTTTTCTCCCAAAATATATCGTTTAACGGGTGCCTGATCTATACAATAACTGATGATGTATCTGACAACTGCCAAAAAATCGCCTTTACCGATCAAATCTGTTTTAATAATGGGCTTGCGCATCAAATACTTCAACGGGCACGAATCCAACTATCTAAAGCCTTAATTTGCTTAACTTGCGGAGAGCTAGACAGAGAGAATTCAAGCCGGTTTGGCTTATTTTGCACAATTATGACTTACAAAGGTAAATATATTTTGGGAATAAACAAACATGCGTTATTGTTTCTCAAAAGCCTCACTCATTCACGCTGCAGACAATCCCTTCGCATCTTAGTGCAAAATTCGAACCCAGTACACATACACATTTTTTCGGTTTCTATGCGTGAATATAAATGCATGCAGTTACGCCAAGATGGCAGTTGAAGCCGCACTTGCTACAAAAGGTACAATATGTGATTGAAGTGTCAATTTGATCCTACAGTTTATTAAGTGTGAGTGGTAAGTGATAATGCATCGACTGAGTGGTCTTAGGTAGTGTTGCGTGGGACGGCATGGTAAATTTAATGATTTGTACAGATTTATCCCCACCCCACACCCGCATCACCTAAAAAGACCAACATTGTGAAAAGCTGCTTCACCCAATTTTTTTTAATAATGTTCAGGTGTATTTCGCTTCGTGTTACTTCTTTCATATTGTTATCAATGTATCTAATTTGCTAGGAATTCTAATTCATCGGTGAACCTTCATACTGCAACCATACTCTTTATACGCTATAGAGTGCGGCAATAGTGATTAAAATCTTTACTGTGCACTTATATCAGCTTTGACCGTCCATCACTGCTTACCATTAAAGTACAGTAGCACCACAAAAGCTGACTCATGCGCTACAAGACTCAATTGATTTCTTTGGATTTTGAATATAATAGCAAAATAAAATTTTATCAACTAACCATTCTTTGACATAACCCGCAAACCTCAATATCTTCCATATTACCATATTTACTTCGATCCAAATTGGCGAAATAATGTTTCATCATGTGTGCTGGATATGTTTATTTGAAAAATTAAAATATTTGATTTATTTTTAAATTTCATTACCGAAAAACTCTATTTTTCTCCTTATTCATCAATCTACAGCATTGAATTAGATCGCGAACTGCTACCAATGGTTTATAATGATAAGTTGACTTCAACCTTTCGTGGACAAGTATATCAATACTATAATTTTTTTTGTTTTATAATTAATTCACAATATCTTGATAATGTTAAAAAAACGTTTTACGCGAATACAAATTTTTTTGTCACTTTATAATCCTGGCATATACGTTTGGTCCTCTAAAAAGTCGTCCGCGAATGTCGAGATACTAATTTATAACGATAAATCCAACAACTGAAATTTTTTAAATCGTTTTCCGTCATCATGGATTTATAGTATTTGTTGTTGATATGATCATCATGAGGGCAGCGTTTTGCGAACTTATTTAAAGTTGTACATAGTCGGATAAGGAGAAAAAATACAGTTTTTTTGTATAAATGTTATTAAAATTTCAAATCATTAAATATTTCAAAATATGCATATTCTACGCATATGTTCAAACAGTATTTTGGGCAAAAGTATTTATGGTTGTAAGGAAAATATTGAGGTCTCAGGTAATGTCAACGAATGGTTAGCTGCTAAAATTTTATTTTCGCTATAACTTTCAAAATTCAAAGTAATCATCCCTCAGATTTATCTTAGTACGTAATTAAGACCAGACTATCATATTAGAATTGTCAAACCAAAAGATTTGAACGAAAGACGGCGGTTTGTCCACTAAAGGTCGCGTTCGTGCTAATATATATAAATCTATATGTATGTATACATATATATATATATATATATATATATATATATATATATATATATATATATATAATATTTATAATATATATATATTATGGGTATATATATATATATATATATATATATATATATATATATATATATATATATATATATATTATATTATATATCAATATATATATATATACATAGGAAGATATATATGAATTTATATGCATACATATATATATATACAATTATATCTATATAAAGATATATATATATACATATATATATTTGTATATATATACTATATAATATATATATATATTCATATATATATATATATATATATATATATACATATATGCATATATATATAGTTATATATATATACATATGTATATATGTATGTATATACATATATATATATATACATAACTATATATATATATATATATACATATGTAATATATATATATATATATATATATATATATATATATATATATATATATATATATATATATATATCAATGAAGAATGGTTATTATTGCAGATGCTAATGACAAGGGACGATAGGCAGCCATTTTGTAAATACTGTTTGAGCCCTCGAGCGCGTTGATAGTCATAGCTCTACATACTGGGGCGTCATGAATTACGGTGTTACCGTGCTGATAGGGGAGGGATGGTATCAAGCCCACTAAGTAACAGAAGATCTAGCGATGTTGGCTTTCTTGCTGCTGCTTAACTTGCGATCAATAGGTTCAAAAATGTTAATTTCATCCTACAGCAAGTCGTAGTTCAACATGGGAACACGCAGTTAAAACGGTCTCGATGAATGCTATTTCATATATAAGCATTAATCTGCAAGAGACAAGGGTCAATATCTAATAGTATATGCGGGATGCTTCGTATTACTTATTGACTGTGTAAAATATTCTGCACTTTACATATGGTGACCCCACGAATGGCCATATTGTCATCGAATGCGTCAGAGGGAGTGGCAACTTGCCTCACTCACCAAATGAAATCCAATCAATGCGCATACATATATATATATATATATATATATATATATATATATATATATATATATATATATATATATATATATATATATATATATATATATATATATATATATATATATATATATATTTTATTTTTGTCTCTATTAGACGCCACACACAGACCGCTTTCACTATTAAATCTCAACCAATACTGAAGCTGCTGGTGAATTTGTTGAAGCCAGCATGTACCATTTGATGACATTATGGATGCGTAATATGCGCATCAACACCGTCACCTGTTATAACCGGGGATGGTTGCTTATGGATATATAAGATGTCGCTACCCGCCTTACCAATAGCGGGCGTAATCTTCACCAAAGCCTAGTCAGTTCTTTTCGGCGGTAGATCACTTCGTGTTCCACTTGCATCAACTGCAACATGGCGTTCAACACAGCCAACAGTGAGCTAATACAGAGTACGTTTTCTTATCTTTATAAATGACCAACGGTTCTTTCTTTCGAAGCTGGTATCTTCGAGTAATCATTCCACGACCATCGCCATGGCTTTTACGTCATACGTTCAGTTTACAGCTTATTTCGCTCGATTCATCCGTAATATATGAAGGTGCTTCGACACTGTTTGTGTTAAATTATCTTGATGAAGAAATTCATGGCATAAAATTAAAAGCAAGACACCGGTTCGTTTCTTCGCACCAAGGGTTTTATGTTACACGCTATGCTTGCAGCCTAGTCCCATTGGAATTTGCATTACACTTGAAGATGCTACCATGGTTCTTGAGTTAAACTATCCTGACGCCGTAAGTATGAGGTCAATATAACGTTTTTTACAGCACGGAGAAGAAACAGCGAAATAAATCCATGGAGTTCCATTTCAACAGAAATATTCCATGAAGGTGCGTTGACAATGTTTGTGTTTAATTCACTAAATGAGGTAAAGTATGGCATTAAATCAACAACAAAACAACGGTTGGTTCTTTTTTAACCTGTTTCTTCAAATAAGGCGTTTTACGTTATGCTTCCAACCTATCTCCATTGGAATTATCATCACGCTTTAATATGCCATGCATGAGGTAAGTGTATTTTTTTGCAGTAAGGACAAAAAACAGCAGAAGATGCCCAGCGTCGATGTTTGAAACGCAATGAGTTCCCTTTCAACAGAAGTTTACAGGCTAGGATGAAAATATGGGTATATGATATCGGTTAACATAGACCCGATGTATTTCAGAACGTATGGTAGGTTTCGGGCGATTGAGCGACGATTGCGTGACGATTGTGCGACGACTGCGTGACGAAGCGTGATTGCGTTTGCACGTGACTGACAAGCCACCCTCACAATTATGGTATTTGTGCCGGATTAAAATGGTTCCTTGTTTGATATCTCACTACCTGCATATATCTGTATTGCAGTATCACAGACCCCCGATTACCCTCATTGTTGCTTCGAAGCCAATGACACATGGTGTTTCACATGCGAACAACCAACGGACGCTCTCTGCAATTTGTTGGGACATTATAAAAAATGCGAAACTGACGTAAGTGTAACTACGCTGATGTTCAATGAGAATTGCGATGATGATCCATATACAGATGATTATTGGCTCTGCTATTCACAGGAGACTTGTTATCGTCATACGGACGCCATTAACGTGTTGCGTCGGGGATGCTTACCAGCTGACCAATGTCCCGGAGCTGATGAACCATGTGAAGGAGCTTTAAACTGCACAAAATGTCTGTGTGATAACGACAACAACCGTCTGATCGTCAATGCAGCAGAGTGCAGACCACGAGGTAACTCATACTTATACATATTATCGTCATTGGTATTAACAGTGCTTTATATGAGTTACGGTCAGTTCGTTTACAATGCAGATATCGTGCAGGATCCAATGATTCATGGGGCATTGCCTGGGGCTACGGCGATCCTCACTTTGAAAACGTTTGATGGGATCACATACTCACTGAATTGCGTTGACTGTGAACATGAATTTATTCGCGACAATTGTAAAGATGGCCTGCCAAATGGTGCAGCTACTTTCTCCGTGTCAGTATCTCTGCACCCTGCATTGGCGCTTAAAAGAGGCCAGAAAATAGATGGACTCATAATCGTCTGCCCGCCCATAAAACTGGTACATATTGCAAAACTAGTAATGTTGAAATTCAATATTGCACAGCTTTACAAGTATTTGAATGAAATCGTCATTTGTTGATAGGTCGTTGATGGCGTTATCGGTACCTGCATAAATGGCATAACAAGAGTTCAGGCCTCGGTATTCCCTAACACGGGGAATATCGGTGGGGTGATAATCGAAACCTTCCACAAAAATCTTCAATTGATTGTGAGCAGTACGGTATATTTATATATATATATATATATATATATATATATATATATATATATATATATATATATATATATATATATATATATATATATATATATATATATATATATATATATATATATATATATATATATATATATATATATATATATATATATCTATATATATATATATATATATATATATATATATATATATATATATATATATATAAACGCAATATTCCTTAATTGTCTTTGACTTGTTGTCTGATGTAAAATTGCTTAATTTTGTGTCCAAATTGTGTTTTAAAGTGCTTCCAGCTGATAGGTAAAAACGTCCGCATCTGCTGGAACTATCGCGGACGAGTTACAGTGTGGGTTTGGAAATTACAATTCAAAGCCCAGATATGTGGTCTCGCCGGTGATTGCGATGGTGACCCGAACAACGATTTGGTATATGGTCCAAGCCAGAATGTAGATGAGCAATGTGCACAGCTTGCGCCCAGTACTTTGCTGCAATTTCAACCAGGGCAACCCGCTGTGAGCTGACTTATTGTTGATCTGCTGATTTGTCTGCGTGCTAAATAGAGTTCCATTTCATAGATGCTATTTACGCCTTAAAACAGATTTATATCACTATATCATATGCATGACGTGATTCCAGAGCATTCAACAAATGCTAAAATTCGGAATGAGCTGGTATAATCGCAATACCAGAAGCCCAGCGTGTAACGCCGTTTGCAACCAAGCTACTCCCATAATGATGTAGTCTGGTCAAATCATCTCGACATCCTGCAGCATGGATTAAGGAACTGTGGGCTATGGTTAAAATGGGAAACTGTACAGTAGGGGGTTGATTGATGAAATAAAGATACACTTGCAAAGTAGGCGTTTTGACATGTTCTTTGCACACCGAATCCCCTTCATTACAAACTAAAAATTCATATTGTATCGCATTAGCTTTACAATTATAGAAAGTAGTAAGAATACGACAGCGCGCAAGAAATGTAGTGGTCACATGATATTTACGGGCTGTATACGGGCTGTCTATAGGCTGTCTATTTGCTGCCTACGTGCCCTGTACGGGCTAAAACAATGCGAGCCCGTGAGGACCCGCATAATGTATCGTGCTGCCCCTTAACGGACCCCCTTGAGCATGTGGCGGCATGTTGAACATTCACTACTCACAGACATGGGCTCTTTACTGTATGAAACCAATAGAAGGCCCATGGGCAGTCGTTTTATTTGATCTTCATAAAGTCTTTTTTTAGGAACAGTTTTAACTAAACAAAAATGCGTATTTGCTCTTAACTCTAAAATCAAGACAGAAGTTTAATTTCCATATGGATTGTGGTAGGTCTAGTATGAAGGCTGCTAAATATAGCGAACTTAACTTTCAGAGGGCGGCCCACACGCTTAAACCATTATGACTTCTTTGATAAACAATAGTGTTTTTGGGGTAACATTCGAGATTCTCGATGGCACTTATTAATTATTTAATCTCCCTATGCAGACACAAGTCGTCATCATCGGTTGAAATAAGCATGAATGCGCTATCGTATGGGCCATAGTTGAAGCCAGTTGCTTTATCTGTTTTATGACCAATATACGGTGCGTGAGAAATAGACGATTGTGTTGTTGTGTGTTCATTTTACGACACCGCGCTGTGATGAACGCAGCTAGTCTGTTGCCGGAAGGTTACATAAATCTTTAGCTTGTTATATTTTTGCAGGGAATGACTTCTTTCTTGAACCAAACGTCGCCTTTCTACCATGAACCGACCGAGGTACTGAGATGAAATCAACGTCGTCTGAAAGGGCAAGTGTTTTCTGAAAGGCTTAGTGTTTTCTGAAAGGCGTGATCAGGGATGTGGAACTTAATGATTGTCTTTATCTTACCGAGTACATCGTGTGATAACAGAGATTTTCGTTTTGATCTATGGAATAAAGGACTGTTCTACCCGCTGGCAATAAATGGACGTGAACCTTCTAGTATGTATATACTTCTGGGATTAAGCTGCTGACAGATTGTACCACATTATCGTTTGACGCCATTAGGTTAGACAGCGCGACAGTGTTATGAATGAACACACGGTATGACTCAATATTTTACAATGCGTGCTTGCATAACATCTTATTTGTTTTGTTTTCCATGACCGAGTGATATTTTATTTAGATGTAACATCCCGGGTATCTTTTGCGCAATGCGAATGATTTGAGGCTCTAGTTCCTCTTAGTACTGCGCTTCTATTTTCTGAACAAAGGAACTTCCGGTGCTACACGCGTTTTTGACCGACATGGTCATGTACCCATCCTGTTATGCGGTCGATGTATGGCTTGTGTGATACCACTTTTTTCAGTCTACCAATGCAAATGCCTTTTCATTCGCATGACAAGCCTATAGGCCAGAAGGTCAAACAGTAAAATAACGGTTTAGGTGAAATATATCTGCTGAATAAATGTGAATGATGCTTGAACGTTTCGCAACCCACGGCCAACAGGTTGTCCCCTTTTAGTCACCTCTTACGACATGCAGGGTGATACAGTGGGCCTATTCTACCCCCGGACCCACAGGGGGTACATGGACTGTGTTAACATAATGGGTACAAATAAAACAAACGAATGCAAATGGGAAAACAAATACAAAAAATCGCACTAAAAGTTTAAAACATCAATATTAAATGCTGTCAATCAATGGCAAAAATCTGTTGTCAACAGAGAGTAATAAAAATCCACAAACAGGTATCGGTTACTAGAGAATCACGCGAGAAAACGCATAGTTCTTTTCTTTGATGATATCGTAGCGTTTTCTCACAACACTGCCAAATAAAGATTGCAGTAAAAACATGCCGACGTAAAAGTATTTGGCAGTGGGATGTTAGAAATGTGTAAAATAAAACAACCAAATGCTAATGGGAAGAACAACATGTGTCACGATAAAATTTTAAGACAACAATATTCATCGATGCCAATCAATGGCAAAATCGCGAAGAAGAAAATTCAGTGCTCCATAGTAAGGTTCACAAATCACAGATCACAAAATATCAAATGCTTTTGTGTGTAAATACTTAGCCTTGCCAAGCAAATGGAAAGGTATTTGCATTGGTAGACTGAAAAAGTTGTATCACACAAGCCATACATCGACCGCATAACAAGATTAGTACTGCGCTTCTATTTTTGAAAAGAGGAACTTCCGTTGTTACACGCGTGTTTTGACTGACATGGTCGTTTTCGAGTACAACGATGGATGCCAACGCTCTCGAATGTTTTCAAATCGATGGTTTTACCCAGATGCCGTCTTCCGTTTATTTTATTCCATTGCCTGTTGGGACGGATCATAGACAATCCACATGGAAAACGCGTTAAAAGCTGTGCTGTATTGATTTCACCAGTGATTTGTCTTTCAATTCTCCATATTGTTTGGCACAAAAACAAATCATTGATGCCCTTAATCTGATTTCGATATCAACATGTCGGTCGCTTAAATGTCTATTTCTTGTTATCATTTAACACTTGAATCTATGCCATATCATCCTACTTTTTATGGTCACCTAATATCCAAAGCCTGCCCTGACCGCCTTACTTTTCTAACTACGTTTTAACATTCGGATAATTGTTTTTCCTTTAACTTTGTCCATTGTAATGCAGTGTTATGTAATTAAGCTTCGTTGCATGTCTCCCGTTACTTTGGCTGGTGTCATGTTATCCATATCTGTATTTGGATGAATTGTTATTTGTTTTACTGTCTGTTTAATATATAGTGGCTTATGCAAATTTATCATTGAGGCACATCAAGTAGTATGTATGAAACATCCAACCTGTTTATTGTCAAATGCAAATGTTCCCAGTGTGGTAAGGATATTTTAGAAGTGTCTGCTACTGAGAAATTTATTTCATTAAAATCTGTGGTAGATTTACATTTGAGATTAATATTCTAGTTCAGATACCTTCTCTGCGGTGCTAAATCAGTGTGCTGTTATCGTAAGGTCTGGCATTTATTTTTTGTACACCTAAGTTTATATCAAAGTACATGAGGACAGGGTTTGCCAGGAACCCATTCATTTATTAAATTTATTTGACTGTGTCTTCATTATGTACTGTCTGATAGTTTCACTCACTATGGCTTGGACCCATGACGGATATGGGACAGTTAAGTGACACATATCTTTGTATTTTGTTTTCAGTTTAACCGCATGGTATGCGTGTTTAGCACAAGGGAAATCAGTAAAGAAACAGAAACAACAACAACTGCCTAATGTTATTTTTGACATTGAGGGTTAATGTTAGAGATAACATTAAAGTTAAATACGAGTTGGAACGACTGACGTCTTGACTGACAACTCTACATCAGACAACAACTACGGTATCTACGTGAGACACTTACTGGAGATGCCCCTGTTTGAACCTTTACCTTCTGAGAGACTTCGATATACCTACTGATGAGAGACAGATACACCTTGTGCTTCATCCAGCGAGATACTCCTATCTACCAAACATTAGACACCTTGTGGCTGTGATCAGCAGAGACATCTTGCACCACTGAGCAATGCTGACCTTTGTAAGAATATCAACACCTGAGAGAGACTCACCTCTAGTTCGCACAGTGACTTCCGCCAAGTGCTGGCTTGAAAGAGAAACGTTGTCTGACGTCCTCTGTCCATTCGGTCGTCTATCTGTCTGTTTGTCCTGACTATAACTTTGTCCGGGCTACATAAATCGAGCAAGAAATAATTTTTGCAAAATGACTTCGTTGACCAACATCGCCTCACTGAAGGGTAAGCGTAGCGCAGCCAAGGGTAACATCACAAAGTTGACCTCTAAGGGAGAAGCTTTGATGGCAGACAAGGGCAATGCAGACCAAGTGTCTCAATTAGTGGTCATGTTGGAGACGCTTTTAGAGAGATTCATGGAGATGCATGATGCCTATCATGACACGATAGAAAATGTTGTTTGCAGAGAAGAGTCTGATATGTATTCCTTGGCAGTGAGGCAACATGCTCAAGAATTTAAGCATAGTGTAGCGCAGTGGCTTGCAGATGTATATGATGCTGAGGCGCCAGCTGTGGAGGAATCCTCTGAAGTTCTTGAAGAAAGTGCAACGGACAATACAGCTATTTATGAAGTAACTACCCCCTAGAAGGAGAGAGTAAATGAATTGGAAGCCATGCTTCTACAGTTACAGGAGCTTAATGAACTGAAGAAAAGAGAGATGGATGAGTTCCGACTTAGGATGGAAATCAAGATGAAAGAGATGGAGCTGGGTCACCAGCGAAAATAACAACAAGCTTAGTAAGAACTCTCTCGCCTACGAGCAGAAGATAAATTTTCTACGCCACACACTCAAGGCCGACGAGGATTATCGTTTGGCGGCGAATCAGACGTCAAACGCCTGGATGATAGCACGCTCTTGGTCCGAACTCTTATGGAAGAACAGCGAACACAGCAGCAGTATATGATGGAAACTTTACTTGCTCCCAAGATCGACTTGATCACCTTTGACGGTGACCCCCTCAGATATTGGCCATTTGTAAAGAGCTTTGACAACGCAGTGAAAGTGAGAGATGACAGTTTTCGTCTGAATGCACTGGTTCAACACTGTACAGGTGAAGTTCGTGAACTGTTACAATGCTGCCTCGTTAAAGATCCCGGGGAGGGGTACGCCCTCGCCAGGAGGCTACTAAAGGAAAGGTATTGCCACTTTATGGATCTTGACAGACAGGTTGAGAAATTTTGGGCTTTAGACAACCCATATGGATATCAAGAAGTCTGCTCTATCTCGGACAAGAAAGTTGTTAGCGAGTGGGAATCTTCAATCACAGTTGAGCAGGATGGGCACTACTCTATGAAGATCCCATTCAAGGTCAGACCTCCGGGACTGCCAGACAACTTAAATATGGCCACCAATCGATTAGAGTCTACAAAGAAACGTCTTATCAGAGATGATAAGCTTCGAGAGAAATATGTCAAATGTGTCAGGGAAACCATCAATCAGGGCTATGCTGAGGTGGTACCGGAAGACGAGCTCAGCAGAGCGGATGGTGCAGTTTGGTACCTTCCACATCACGCAGTGAAACACCCAAGAAAACCAGACAAAGTGCGAAAGTACGAGTTGTATTCGATGGAGCTGCTAAGTGCAAAGGAACGTCGTTAAACAATCATGTACATAAGGGTCCTGATCTTACCAACAAGCTTGTTGGTGTATTGATGCGCTTTCGTCGGGAACCATTTGCTTTCACAGCAGATATTGAAGGTATGTTCAATCAAGTAAGAGTAAGCAAGCATTATGTCTTGCAAGCCGAACGACTCTTCCAGAGCTTATGTCGATCAAAGCTGGACTGGGATGAAGAAATGTCCGAGGACGTGAAAGCTCAGTGGCAGAGATGGAAAGATGACCTACCGGCCCTGACTGAGATGGAGGTGCCTAGATGCCTGAAACCTACTGATGACCTGGTGCTACCCATCGAGGCACAGTTACAAAACTTTGCGGATGCGTCTGAGCAAGGTCTAGGTGCGGTGTCTTACCTGAGGCTTGTTGATGGTGCAGGCAAAGTCCACAGCAGTATTGTCATGTCCAAATCCAAGCTTGCACCCCTGAGGGCTGTAACGATCCCGCGTCTAGAGCTTACGGCAGCCACCCTTGCTGTGCGTCTCGACCATATGCTGAAAGAACAGCTCGAGATACCCTTCCTGGAAAGTGTGTATTGGACCGACAGCACAATCGTGCTGCAGTACCTCCGAAACAAAGACAAAAGATACCAGACCTTTGTGGCGAATCGTGTTGAAGAAATTCACAGTCACTCAGAGTCTACTCAATGGAGACACGTGCCTACAGACTTGAACCCGGCAGATGACGTATCTAGAGGATTGAATGCTGTGGACCTTGGAAGCAGTCTTCGATGGCTGGAGGGACCAGCATTTCTTAGTAAATCAGAAGATCAGTGGCCAGCTCAGGCTGTTAGTGAAGAGTTACCTTTAGAAATATTGGGGGGAAAGGGAGACATATATATCATGTCGAACAGAGTCCTGGTGTTGTTACCATACAATCTCTCATTGAACACTACTCCTCTTGGTACCGGCTAAATCGAGCAGTAGCATGGATTCTTCGTATCAAGGATCATCTACGTAGGATCCCAGCGAGGGGAAAGGTTCTCACTGTCCAGGAGATGGACCGAGCTGAGAACACCATTATCGCTAATGTCCAAGGACAAACTTTTAGAACTAAACAGCAGAAGCAGTGTCTTCCAAGGCTGAACCCTGTGGACAATGAAGGCATCCTTTGTGTTGGCGGACGCCTTTCAAATGCCCCTTTGCCTCATCGGGCGCGATACCCAGCAATCCAAACATCTCATCACCTGGTTACTGAACTCATTGTGAGACATTATCATGTGGGCACAGTGGAAGTGTAAGAATCCTTGGTGAAGTGCGGCAGAGATACTGGCCTGTGAGAGGCCATGCTACGGTCAAACGGATCCTATCACGGTGCATCAAATGCAAGAAGATGAGAGCACGTACAGAGAATCAACAGATGGCTGATCTACCTGAAGATCGTGTGAACCCTGGAGAGCCACCATTTTCCAAAGTCGGTGTGGATTACTTCGGACCATTCTTGGTCAAGCGAGGTCGTTCTGAGGTCAAAAGATATGGGTGTCTCTTTACGTGCCTTGTGACGAGTGCAATCCACTTGGAAGTTGCTAACGCCCTAGACACAGATTCCTTTATTCACGCTTTACAACGGTTCACGGCTTGCCGTGAAGAACCAACTGAGATCCGTTCGGACAATGGAACAAATTTTGTTGGGGCTCAGAAAGAGCTCAGGGCAGCAATAAAAGAATAGAATGATGAAAGGATTCATGACTTTCTTCTGCAGAGACACGTTCAGTGGATCTTCAATCCTCCTGGAGCCTCCCACATGGGAGGGGTTTGGGAAAGGCTTATCCGATCTGTATGCTCTCTCATCCTAGGATTAAACAGACAGCAGAATCTCTCAGAGGAGGGCCTATCCACGCTAATGTGTCTCGTGGAGAACATTGTCAATGGGCGACCCTTGACAAAACTTTCAGAGAATCCAAATGACCCAAGACCTTTGACACCGAATCACTTGTTACTGCTGAGAAGTGGACCCACTCTTCCTCCAGGGAAGTTTGTACTTCAAGATCTGTAGAGACGAAGGTGGAGGCAGGTTCAGTACATGGCAGATGTGTTTTGGTCGAGATGGGTCAAGGAGTATTTGCCATGTCTCCAAATGAGGCAAAAGTAGCTACACCCAAAGAGGAGCTTACAAGTCGGCGATCTGGTGCTCATGGGAGATATTAACACACCTAGGAATCAATGGCCTCTGGCATTGATTAAGCAGACTTAACCAGGCAAAGATGGCTTGTTGAAGAGTGTCAAGGTTTGGAGTAAATCTGGACTATACGTCCGTCCGGTCACTAAACTAGTATTTCTGGAAGCTAATCCAATGTCATGAGTTATTGTTTTTGGCAACTTGCTAATTTCAACTGTTTTGTCTTTGTGTCTAGATAATAGTCAGTCTGCTGTATTGATAATGTTGGTTAGTCTGGTGTTTTCTCTGGCTTTTCATTCATGTTATTCATAGAGGTTGCTTATGTCGTACTCTTATTAGGTCATGATGCCGGTGCCATCATGGGGCCCGGGATGTTGCGTACGGCACTTGCATTTCAAGTCAACAGTGAGAGTTAATGTGAAACGTTATGACTTATGTCATCATCTGAACGTTAAGATAATGTGATTGACAACATGAGGCAATGTTGCAAATTTCTGTGTACTGCGGGTTTTTGTTGTCAATTTGTTAATTTGTATTTTGTGGGTATATTCATGTTCTGTGTCATTTTTGGTAGTGCATATGTACAGTGTGGTGGATTAGTTTGTTTAGAGTGAAGAGTTGAATGTAGTAAAAGACCGGTGAAGTGAGCGGTTTACGACACCATGTGGTTTTGAGCTGCAAGTTGGACAGTCGTCAGAGAATAACAGAAAAACCTCAGAAATACCTGTTAATTGTCAAATGCAAATGTTCCCAGCGTGGTAAGGATATTTTAGAAGTGTCCGCTACTGAGAAATTTATTTCATTAACATCTGTGGTAGATTTACATTTGAGATTAATGTTCTAGTTCAGATACTCTCTGCGGTGCTAAATCAGTGTGTTGTTATCGTAAGGTCTGGCATTTATTTTTTGTACACCTCAGTTTATATCAAAGTACATGAGGACAGGGTTTGCCAGGAACCCATTCAAATTGGTAAATTTATTTGACTGTGTCCTCATTGTGCACTGTCTGGTAGTTTCACTCACTATGGCTTGGACCCATGACAGATATGGGCAGTTAAGTGACACATATCTTTGTATTTTGTTTTCAGTTTAACCGCATGGTATGCGTGTTTAGCAAAGGGGATGTCTCAAGCGTACGGCAAGCTGGAAGGTCCCCCTCGACTTCATGACTTCACCGTCTGTAAGACTGCATGTTAGACATCAATAAATCAACTGGTCGATTTTTCTTTAGGTCGTAACATCCCGGACCTTTTTTGTGTGCGTTGCGTTGTTGTATTCCGAGTTTTGATCATGTGAGGGGTTAGAGGCTGTAGTTCCTCTTAGTACTGCACTTCTATTTTCTGAACAGAGGAACTTCCGGTGTTACGCGCATGTTTTGACCGACATGGTCATGTACCCATCCTGTTTTGCCGTCGATGTATGGCTTGTGTGATACCACTTTTTCAGTCTACCAATGTAAATACTTTTCCATTTGCTTGGCAAGGCTAAGTATTTACACACAAAAGCATCTGAAATTTTCTGATCTGTGATTTGGGAACCTTCCTATGGAGCACTGAATTTTCTTCTTCGCGATTTTGCCATTGATTGGCATCGATGAATATTGTTGTCTTAAAATTTTATCGTGACATATGTTGTTCTTCCCATTAGCATTTGGTTGTTTTATTTAACACATTTCTAACATCCCACTGCCGCATACTTTCACGTCGGCATGTTTTTACTGTAATCTATAATTGGCATTGTTGTGATAAAACGCTATGATACTATCAATGAAAAGAACTATGCGTTTTCTAGCGGGATTCTTTAGTAACCCATACCTGTTTGTGGATTTTGATTACTCTTTGTTGGCAACAGATTTTTGCCATTGATTGACATCATTTAATATTGTTGTTTGAAACTTTTAGTGCGATTTTTTGTATTTGTTTTTCCCATTTGCATTCGTTTGTTTTATTTGTACCCATTATGTTACGCTGTCCAAGTACCCCCTGTGGGTCCGGGGGTAGAATAGGCCCACTGCATCCTCCTGCATGTCGTAAGAGGCAACTAAAAGGGGGCAACCTGTTGGCCGTTGTTTGCGACTCTTGATGAAACGTTCACGCATCATTCACTTTTATTCAGCAGATATAATTCACGGAAACCATTATTTTATTATACTATTTTGTCATTTTCGACTCATATCGCGCACACAATTCAGTGACAAAGTCTGTTTGACCATTTGGATTAATATGTGTCCCTCTCGAGAGTCTTATTTAGATACACTGACTGACTTCTCTGCGATTTTGTCATTGATTGACAGCAATATAAATTGTCTCAAATGTTATCATGACATATTTTGTTTTTCCCAATATCATATGGAGCTATTAATTTTACACTTTTTTTTAACATACCATTGCAGCCTACTTTGACGTGCATGTTTTACTGAAATCTATTTGACTGTCTCATGAAACCCTATTAAATCTCTAGAGAGAATAACTGTTTATTGCGTTGGTTGACAACGGATTAGTGTTGTCGAATTTATGGGGTGATTAACAATGAGATAACTGCGGAAATAATCTTGTTCGTATCAGCAATTGGGGGAGTTGTCGTTTTCGAGTACAACGATGGATGCGCACGATCTCGAATGTTTTCAAATCGATGGTTTTACCGAGATGCCGTCTTCCGTTTATTTAATTGCATTGCCTGTTGGGACGGATCGTAGACAATCCACATGGAAAATGCGTTAAAAGCTATGCTGTGTTGATTTCACAAGTGATTTGTCTTTCATTTCTCCGTATTGTTTGGCACAAAAACAAATCATTGATGCCCTTAATCTGATTTCGATATCAACATGTCGGTCTCTTAAATGTCTATTTCTTGTTATCATTTAACACTTGAATCTATTCCATATCATCCTACTTTTTATGGTCACCTGATATCCAAAGCCTGCCCTGACCGCCTTACTTTTCTAACTACGCTTTAACATTTCGATAATTGTTTTTCCTTTTAATTTTGTCTACATTGTGATGTAGTGTTATGTAATTAAGCTTCGTTGCATGTCTCCCGTCCCTGTTGACGTGTAGGTGTTATGTGAACCCCATAAATAAAACATTTGGGGATAAGTTTATTGATATATTCCACTTGCATTACTTTGCCTGGTGTCATGTTATCCATATCTGTATTTAAATGAATTGTTATTTGCTTTACTCTCTGTTTAAAATATAGTGGCATATGCAAATTTATCATTGAGGCACGTCAAGTAGTATGTATGAAACATCCAATGCAGGGAACATGAACGAGATCGATGCACCGATTTGAGAGGACAGGGAGCTGGCCACGATACTGTTTCAGTGAACTGATATTAGTGGACGGATGTCTCAAGCGTACGGCAAGCTGGAAGGTCCCCCACGAATTCATGACTTCACCGTCTGTAAGACTGCATGTTAGACATCAATAAATCAACTGGTCGATTTTTCTTTAGGTCGTAACATCCCGGACCTTTTTTGGACTCATTGCGTTGTTGTATTCCGAGTTTTGATCCTGTGAGGGGTTAGAGGCTGTATGTAGTTCCTCTTAGTACTGCACTTCTATTTTCTGAACAGCGGAACTTCCGGTGTTATGCGCATGTTTTGACCGACATGGTCATGTACCCATCCTGTTTTGCCGTCGATGTATGGCTTGTGTGATACCACGTTTTCAGTCTACCAATGTAAATACTTTTCCATTTGCTTGGCAAGGCTAAGTATTTACACACAAAAGCATCTGAAATTTTCTGATCTGTGATTTAGGAACCTTCCTATGGAGCACTGAATTTTCTTCTTCGCGATTTTGCCATTGATTGGCATCGATGAATATTGTTGTCTTAAAATTTTATCGTGACATATGTTGTTCTTCCCGAAGCATTTGGTTGTTTTATTTAACACATTTCTAACATCCCACTGCCGCATACTTTCACGTCGGCATGTTTTTACTGTAATCTATAATTGGCATTGTTGTGATAAAACGCTATGATACTATCAATGAAAAAAACTATGCGTTTTCTAGCGGGATTCTTTAGTAACCCATACCTGTTTGTGGATTTTGATTACTCTTTGTTGGCAACAGATTTTTGCCATTGATTGACATCATTTAATATTGTTGTTTGAAACTTTTAGTGCGATTTTTTGTATTTGTTTTTCCCATTTGCATTCGTTTGTTTTATTTGTACCCATTATGTTACCCTGTCCAAGTACCCCCTGTGGGTCCGGGGGTAGAATAGGCCCACTGCATCCTCCTGCATGTCGTAAGAGGCAACTAAAAGGGGGCAACCTGTTGGCCGTTGTTTGCGACTCTTGATGAAACGTTCACGCATCATTCACTTTTATTCAGCAGATATAATTCACGGAAACCATTATTTTATTATACTATTTTGTCATTTTCGACTCATATCGCGCACACAATTCAGTGACAAAGTCTGTTTGACCATTTGGATTAATATGTGTCCCTCTCGAGAGTCTTAT
The DNA here is from genome assembly GCA_034190875.2 of Urechis unicinctus. Lineage (NCBI taxonomy): Eukaryota > Metazoa > Annelida > Polychaeta > Xenopneusta > Urechidae > Urechis > Urechis unicinctus. Next base: position 1,813,690 of record CM067348.1, on the reverse strand, counting down.
TTAGATACACTGACTGACTTCTCTGCGATTTTGTCATTGATTGACCGCAATATAAATTGTCTCAAATGTTATCATGACATATTTTGTTTTTCCCAATATCATATGGAGCTATTAATTTTACACTTTTTTTTACATACCATTGCAGCCTACTTTGACGTGCATGTTTTACTGAAATCTATTTGACTGTCTCATGAAACCCTATTAAATCTCTAGAGAGAATAACTGTTTATTGCGTTGGTTGACAACGGATTAGTGTTGTCGAATTTATGGGGTGATTAACAATGAGATAACTGCGGAAATAATCTTGTTCGTATCAGCAATTGGGGGAGTTGTCGTTTTCGAGTACAACGATGGATGCGCACGATCTCGAATGTTTTCAAATCGATGGTTTTACCGAGATGCCGTCTTCCGTTTATTTAATTGCATTGCCTGTTGGGACGGATCGTAGACAATCCACATGGAAAATGCGTTAAAAGCTATGCTGTGTTGATTTCACAAGTGATTTGTCTTTCATTTCTCCGTATTGTTTGGCACAAAAACAAATCATTGATGCCCTTAATCTGATTTCGATATCAACATGTCGGTCTCTTAAATGTCTATTTCTTGTTATCATTTAACACTTGAATCTATTCCATATCATCCTACTTTTTATGGTCACCTGATATCCAAAGCCTGCCCTGACCGCCTTACTTTTCTAACTACGCTTTAACATTTCGATAATTGTTTTTTCCTTTTAATTTTGTCTACATTGTGATGTAGTGTTATGTAATTAAGCTTCGTTGCATGTCTCCCGTCCCTGTTGACGTGTAGGTGTTATGTGAACCCCATAAATAAAACATTTGGGGATAAGTTTATTGATATATTCCACTTGCATTACTTTGCCTGGTGTCATGTTATCCATATCTGTATTTAAATGAATTGTTATTTGCTTTACTCTCTGTTTAAAATATAGTGGCATATGCAAATTTATCATTGAGGCACGTCAAGTAGTATGTATGAAACATCCAATGCAGGGAACATGAACGAGATCGATGCACCGATTTGAGAGGACAGGGAGCTGGCCACGATACTGTTTCAGTGAACTGATATTAGTGGACGGATGTCTCAAGCGTACGGCAAGCTGGAAGGTCCCCCACGAATTCATGACTTCACCGTCTGTAAGACTGCATGTTAGACATCAATAAATCAACTGGTCGATTTTTCTTTAGGTCGTAACATCCCGGACCTTTTTTGGACTCATTGCGTTGTTGTATTCCGAGTTTTGATCATGTGAGGGGTTTTGAGGCTGTAGTTTCCTCTTAGTACTGCACTTCTATTTTCTGAACAGAGGAACTTCCGGTGTTACGCGCATGTTTTGACCGACATGGTCATGTACCCATCCTGTTTTGCCGTCGATGTATGGCTTGTGTGATACCACGTTTTCAGTCTACCAATGTAAATACTTTTCATTTGCTTGGCAAGGCTAAGTATTTACACACAAAAGCATCTGAAATTTTTCTGATCTGTGATTTGTGAACCTTCCTATGGAGCACTGAATTTTCTTCTTCGCGATTTTGCCATTGATTGGCATCGATGAATATTGTTGTCTTAAAATTTTATCGTGACATATGTTGTTCTTCCCGATAGCATTTGGTTGTTTTATTTAACACATTTCTAACATCCCACTGCCGCATACTTTCACGTCGGCATGTTTTTACTGTAATCTATATTTGTATTGTTGTGATAAAACGCTATGATACTATCAATGAAAAAATACTATGCGTTTTCTAGCGGGATTCTTTAGTAACCCATACCTGTTTGTGGATTTTGATTACTCTTTGTTGGCAACAGATTTTTGCCATTGATTGACATCATTTAATATTGTTGTTTGAAACTTTTAGTGCGATTTTTTGTATTTGTTTTTCCCATTTTGCATTCGTTTGTTTCATTTTTACCCATTATGTTACCCTGTCCAAGTACCCCCTGAGGGTCCGGGGGTAGAATAGGCCCGTATCGTTCCTCCTGCATTGCGTAAGAGGCAACTAAAACAATGGCATTCTTCTCGTTGCGTTTTTTTTGCGATTGACATTGATATATCCGATGCACATTTTTTTTCTTCGTCACTCATAAATTTTGATGTTTCGTAGCTTATTTTATGGACGCTCTGTTTGGCGATTTTTTCTCATCACGCGCACACAATTCATTGACAAAGTGTTTTAATTTGGATTAATATGTTGTCCCCTTTCTTTTTAGATACACTGACTGACTTCTCTGTGCGATTTTGTCATTGATTGACCGCATTAAATTGTCTCAAATGTAATGAAATTTTTGGTTTTCCTTTGATCTGATTTATTATATTTTACATTTTTTGGTTACATTCCATTGCATTCTACTTTGTGCATGTTTATTGTAAGCTATATGACTGGTCTTATAAACCACGAGTCAGATTTTACACGATATTGTTACTTTTTATATATGCAATTGGTTGACTTGTGACTTTAATGTGTTTTGATTTAAAGCACCCATAGCGCAGAGCAAGCGCAAGAAGTCTGCACACCTTTCAAAAGACAGCAACCTTAAATTGCCTCTTTGTTAGACATGGATTGCAAATTTTCTTCAAATGTGGTGTTTTCATTTTTGCACAACAGACCATGCTTCAGTTTTTGGGTCATGCTGCTGAAACCAGAGTGGCTCCTTCATAATTGACATTAAAATGGGCTAGACGTTCTTACCACATTTGTCTTATCAGATGTGTCACTGTACAATCGGTGACCAGCAAGGACCAGATGCAGCGAGCTTCTCCAGTGATCATCTAGAACCAGATGCAGCAACTTCTCTGGTGATCATCTAGGACAGATGGTACAACTTCTCCGGTGATCATCTAGGACCAGAGGCAACAACTTCACCGACGATTATCTAGGATATTCAGCGAACCTTTTAATTGGTCTACATCATATAGGACCGATGCTACAAACAATTCGGTGATCATCTATGACTAGATGCAACAATTTCACCGATGATTATCTAGGACATGATGCAGCGATCTTCTTTATTTGAGATCATCTAGGACTTAGATGCCACAACTTCACGTATGATCATCTAGGCCCAGATGCAGCGAGCTTCCTGGGAGATCATCTAAGACAGATGCAACAACTTCTCCGGTGATCATCTAAGACAGATGATTCAACTTCTCTGGTGATCATCTAGGAGACTGGGCATCTGGTTGCACTTTAGTTAAGATTTCTCTTTCAGGAGACTGGGCATCTGGTTGCACTTTAGTTAAGATTTCTCTTTCAGGAGACTGGGCATCTGGTTGCACTTTAGTTAAGATTTAGTTTCAGGAGACTGGGCATCTGGTTGCACTTTAGTTAAGATTTCTCTTTCAGGAGACTGGGCATCTGGTTGCACTTTAGTTAAGATTTCTCTTTCAGGAGACTGGGCATCTGGTTGCACTTTAGTTAAGATTTCTCTTTCAGGAGACTGGGCATCTGGTTGCACTTTAGTTAAGATTTCTCTTTTCAGAGACTGGGCATGGCTGGTTGCACTTTAGTTAAGATTTCTCTTTCAGGAGACTGGGCATCTGGTTGCACTTTAGTTAAGATTTCTCTTTCAGGAGACTGGGCATCTGGTTGCACTTTAGTTAAGATTTTTCTTTTCAGGAGACTGGGCATCTGGTTGCACTTTAGTTAAGATTTCTCTTTCAGGAGACTGGGCATCTGGTGCATCACTTAGTTAAGATTTCTCTTTCAGGAGACTGGGCATCTGGTTGCACTTTAGTTAAGATTTCTCTTTCAGGAGACTGGGCATCTGGTTGCACTTTAGTTAAGATTTCTCTTTCAGGAGACTGGGCATCTGGTTGCACTTTAGTTAAGACTTCTCTTTCAGGAGACTGGGCATCTGGTTGCACTTTAGTTAAGATTTCTCTTTCAGGAGACTGGGCATCTGGTTGCACTTTAGTAAGATTTTCTTCAGAGACTGGCGCATCTGTTTGCACTTTAGTTAAGATTTCTCATCGATGACATGGGCATTTGTGTGCACTTTTTCAGTCTAAGATTTACTCTTTTTCAGGAGACTGGGCATCTGGTTGCACTTTAGTTAAGATTTTCTCATCAGTGAGACTGGGAATCTGGTATGCACTTTGAATTTTCTTTCTCTTTTTGGATTGACTGGGCATCGATGAATTTTTTAGTTTAAAATTTTATCTTGACATATGACTGGGGGCTGGTTGCACTTTAGGTAAGATTTCTCTGCCAGGAGACTGGGCATCGGCATGTTTTTACTGTAATCTATAATTGGCAATTTGTGATAAAACGCTATGATACTATCAATGAAAAGAACTATGCGTTTTTCTCGCGGGATTCTTTAGTGACCCATACCTGTTTGTGGATTTTGATTACACTTTGTTGGCAACAGATGTTTGCCATTGATTGACATCATTTAATATTGTTGTTTGAAACTTTAAGTGCGATTTTTTGTATTTGTTTTTCCCATTTGCATTCGTTTGTTTTATTTGTACCCATTATGTTACGCTGTCCAAGTACCCCCTGTGGGTCCGGGGGTAGAATAGGCCCACTGCATCCTCCTGCATGTCGTAAGAGGCAACTAAAAGGTGGCAACCTGTTGGCCGTTGTTTGCGACTCTTGATGAAACGTTCACGCATCATTCACTTTTATTCAGCAGATATAATACACGGAAACCATTATTTTATTATACTATTTTGTCATTTTCGACTCATATCGCGCACATAATTCACTGGCAAAGTCTGTTTGACCATCTGGATTAATATGTGGTCCTCTCGAAACTCTTATTTAGATATACTGACTGACCTCTCTGCGATTTTTGTCGTTGATTGAGAGCAATATAAATTGTCTCAAATGTTATCATGACATATTTTGTTTTTCCCAATATCATATGGTGCTATTATCTTTACACTTTTTTTAACATCCCACTGCAGACTACTTTCACGTGCATTTTGTAACGAAATCTATTTGACTTTGTCATGAAACCCTATGAAATAGTCAAAGAGAATAACTGTTTATTGCGTTGGTTGACAACGGATTAATGTTGTCGAATTTATGGGGTGATTGACAATGAGATATCTGCGCGAATAATTTTGTTCGTATCAGCAATTGGGGGAGTTGTCGTTTTCGAGTACAACGATGGATGCGCACGATCTCGAATGTTTACAAATCGATGGTTTTACCCAGATGCCGTCTTCCGTTTATTTAATTCCATTGCCTGTTGGGACGGATCGTAGACAATCCACATTGAAAACGCGTTAAAAGCTATGCTGTGTTGATTTCACAAGTGATTTGTCTTTTATTTCTCCGTATTGTTTGGCACAAAAACAAATCATTGATGCCCTTAATCTGATTTCGATATCAACATGTCGGTCTCTTGAATGTCTATTTCTTGTTATCATTTAACACTTGAATCTATTCCATATCATCCTACTTTTTATGGTCACCGAATATCCAAAGCCTGCCCTGACCACCTTACTTTTCTAACTACGCTTTAACATTCGGATTATTGTTTTTCCTTATAATTTTGCCTATATTGTGATGTAGTGTTATGTTATTAAGCTTCGTTGCATGTTTCCCGTCCTTGTTGACGTGTAGGTGTTATGTGAACCCCATAAAGAAAAAATTTTGGGGATTAGTTTATTGATATATTCCACTTGCGTTACTTTGGCTGGTGTCATGTTATCCATATCTGCATTTAGATGAATTGTTATTTGTTTTACTGTCTGTTTAAAATATCGTGGCTTATGCAAATTTATCATTGAGGACCGTCAAGTAGTATGTATGAAACGTACAATGCAGGGAACATGAACGAGATCGATGCAACAATTCGAGAGGACAGGGAGATGGCCACGATACTGTTTCAGTGAACCGATATTAGTGGACAGATGTCTCAAGCGTAGGGGAAGCCAGAGGGTCCCCCTCGACTTCATGACTTCACCGTCTGTAAGACTGCATGTTAGACATCAATAAATCAACTGGTCGATTTTTCTTTAGGTCGTAACATCCCGGACCTTTTTTGGGCTCATTGCGTTGTGGTATTCCGAGTTTTGATCCTGTAAGTGATTTGAGGCTCTAGTTCCTCTTAGTACTGTGCTTCTATTTTCTGAACAGAAGAACGTCCGGTGCTACGCGCGTTTTTGACCGGCATGGTCATGTACCCATCCTGTTATGCGTCGATTTATGGCTTGTGTGATACCACTTTTTAAGTCTACCAATACAAATTCTTTTTCATTTGCTTGGCAAGGCTAAGTATTTACACACAAAAGCATCTGATATTTTCTGATCTGTGATTTGTGAACCTTACTTTGGAGCACTGAATTTTCTTTTTCGCGATTTTGCCATTGATTGGCATCGATGAATATTGTTGTCTTAAAATTTTATCGTGACATATGTTGTTCTTTCCTTTTGTATTTGGTTGTTTTATTTTACACATTTTTAACATCCCACTGCCACATACTTTCACGTCGGCATGTTGTTACTCTAATCTATATTTGTAAGTGTTATGATAAAACTGAGTTTTTAAGCACAATAGCATCTGATAGTTTGTGATCTGCAAGCCATTTGAATATCTATCTACGTCCGTATTTTGCTTCTCGTTTTCGTTTTTGTAGGCCATGTGTGTGTTGATGAAGCGTTCTCGCATTATTAACTGTTTTCTCGTGGGTTTCTTGAGCGATTGGAATTTTTATTGCGCTGGTTGAGTACGGGTTAGTGTTTTCGCATTTATGGGGTGATTTACATTAACGTATCTGAGCCGATAATTTTGTTCGTATCGTTGATTGCGGGTATTGCCTATTGTCCATCGTATAACAATGGAATTCTTCTCGTTGCGTTTTTTATGCGATTGACATTGATATATCCGATGCACTATTTTTTCTTCGTCACTCGTAAATTTTGATGTTTCGTAGCTCAATCATGGACGCTCTGTTCGGCGATTTTTTTCTCTCACCTCAACCGCATTGACAAAGTGTTATAAGTAATGCTAGTTGGTTTTTTTGTTGGTCTTTTGACTAATTTGTGGTAATTCTTTTACCGCATTAGTTGGCGCATAAATAAATTGTTGGTGCCTTTGATCTGATTTTGATATTTGACATTTTATGGTTCATTCCTTTGCATTCACTTTGTGCTGTTTATTGTAAGCTTATATCCCTGGTCTTATATCCACGAGTCAGATTTTACACGATATTGTGACTTTAATGTGTTTTGATAACAAAGCACCCATAGCACAGAGCAAGCGCAAGAAGTCTGCACACCTTTCAAAAGACAGCAACCTTAAATTGCCTCTTTGTTAGACATTAATTGCAAATTTTCTCCGGATGTTGTTTTCATTTAAACAAACCATGCTTCAGTTTAGCTGATGAAACCAGAGTGACTCCTTCATAATTGACATTAAATGGGCTAGACGTTCTTACCACACTTTGTATAGGAGATGTGTCACTGTACAATCGGTGACCAGCAAGGACCAGATGCAGCGAGCTTCTCCAGTGATCATCTAGAACCAGATGCAGCAACTTCTCCGGTGATCATCTAGGACAGATGGTACAACTTCTCCGGTGATCATCTAGGACCAGAGGAAACAACTTCACTGACGATTATCTAGGAAAGATTCAGCGAACCTCTTGGGAGATCATCTAGGACCGATGCTACAACTTCTTCGGTGATCATCTATGACTAGATGCAACAATTTCACCGATGATTATCTAGGACAGATGCAGCGAGCTTCTTGGGAGATCATCTAGGACTAGATGCCACAACTTCACGTATGATCATCTAGGCCCAGATGCAGCGAGCTTCCTGGGAGATCATCTAAGACAGATGCAACAACTTCTCCGGTGATCATCTAAGACAGATGATTCAACTTCTCCGGTGATCATCTAGGAGGCTGGGCATCTGGTTGCACTTTAGTTAAGATTTCTCTTTCAGGAGACTGGGCATCTGGTTGCACTTTAGTTAAGATTTCTCTTTCAGGAGACTGGGCATCTGGTTGCACTTTTAGTTAGGAGATTTCTCTTTCAGGAGACTGGGCATCTGGTTGCACTTTAGTTAAGATTTCTCTTTCAGGAGACTGGGCATCTGGTTGCACTTTAGTTAAGATTTCTCTTTCAGGAGACTGGGCATCTGGTTGCACTTTAGTTAAGATTTCTCTTTCAGGAGACTGGGCATTTAGTTAAGATTTCTGGTTGCACTTTAGCACTTTAGGTAAGATTTCTCTTCCAGGAGACTGGGCATCTGGTTGCACTTTAGTTAAGATATCTCTTCTGCAATTTATGATATCTGTTGATTTAATCAAAGTTAAAAGATCTGCTGTTAATTTTCCTTTGGCAAGTTCGGCAAGTATTCATCGCTGATGCTGTGCATGCGCTGCAAATGCAAGTTACTCTATTACAATTGTGAGTGTGGTTAATGTAGAACTGCAAGATGCATATCTGTTTCTGTGCTGTAAGTGTATGATATGGTAATAAGGAGTATAACCCAGTCATTGTTAGCAAATGATTTCTTTATAATAGGGAATCAACATAGAAAAACCATCTTTTAATGATTATTAATCATTGAAAATCTATCACAGTGTACACAATATTGTCATGTGTGATGGATGTTTGTAAGAAAAAGGTGGCTGTGAGGAAGAAGGGAGGCTGTCTGTGTCTTTCCTCAAGTTTCTGTATTAATCTATCGGTCTGGTCAGTGGATATTTGAAATGAAATGGCCTCAGAGCTTATTCAATGTAGTCATATTGCTTATCCGATGGGTCATTCTGTGATATGCATGTATAACAGTTATTGCAACGGATAGCAAAATGGCTATAATGTGTTACTTAAGTCATTGCGAAGGTGGATACTTTGTTTCAACTTAATGCCTCAGGAGTAAACTGTTCATAAGAGGTGAGCACTGATATTTATTGTATGTAAGGAGTCTGTCCTATATCATCTGATCATTGCAACTAATATATCATGTCTATTAACTAAAATGAATCTACTGCGTATACCAATGTGTTCTGCATGACGTACATATGGGTGAAAATATCTAGTGAGGTAAGATGGAAGGTGCAGTGAAAGAAAAAGTTTGCTTCATCAACCTGGTTGCAAACTATAGTGAAAGGGCATCCGCAAATTACGGTCATATTTATGGATGAAAAAATACTTGTAAATTGTGCAGACTGTGTGTTTGAGCGAAGAATGTCGAGACCGCCAGAAGCCTAAACCACATTCTGGAGTGAAGACCAGTGGTAATGTACTGTAGCGATAACAGCGTTGACATGGTTACTCTAAATGATACACCTGCCTAGATGGGTTATAAGAGCAGGTGCTGGATTCATGATCTCTCGAAGTGGCAAGGCTTACGATGAATATATGCCAGCTGGTGTTAGCTTTGTATTCCATAAAAAGCTGATTATAAACACATCGACCATGTGAGTCCGGATGCAGAATCTCGGATTCGATTACAAAACTAGTGTTCTCAGCGTACGAGGCCAAAATGATAGCAGAATCAAGCGATGTCTAAGTGGCTCCCCGCTAAAAGAACACGATTTTGATCGGTCTGCTTAATCAATGCAGGGTCGTGACGCCGCCCCCCAATTACGTTAGCAGCATTCGGCCTCGAACGCGACTGCTAAATGTACGCAGATTAAGACCACTAAAAGATTAAATGCTCCCACCTCTTTATAAGCACCTCGACCCACGACTTGAAAACATGCCCAAGTAAACACAAAAATTGTTATGACTGCTGGATAGGCGTTAATAAAGTAGAGTTGTGTAGGGTAGCCACGTGAGGTTGATACAAACTTGTTTACTTCAGTATTGCACGGGCAAAGAAAACATGCACTGAAAGTGCTTTCCAGTCTGCCTAATTTGGTCAGTCACACGACGTAGACCATTTTTACGCCATGTAAAGGAAGCCTAGCTCAATGAACGTCTTAATGATAGATGTTAGGCCGCAACGAGGTGATATTAAGCGTTCCCTCATGATAGTCAATTTCTCCTTCCTTACAAATCCGGCAGCTCACGGCGTCAACGTTTCAGATTGTCTTGTGTATGATATCATTTGAATCGACAGCGATCGTACGTAATGCTAATATGCTACCACAGCGATTATTTGCTCCTATACCCAAACCGAGCATAAACAGAAGTTCAAAGTTCTATATTGTTGACATAACGCAGAACCTGTCAACTTAACCGTATGGGGTATAGAACTATTTACATTTCGGGGCGGCGAAACCCTTCTATTACAAGTTTAATGCATAGTGTTATATAGAACACGTCATAGTAACTATCTCTTGATTTTACATATGCGCGGGGTGTTCTCCTGAAAAATAAAGGATAATTTAAGACATTTAGGGTGTAAACAACAAGCCCATGTGACCCGGAATGAAACTAGGAGCGTTCCATCAGAGTACAGAGAACACGATAGCGAAATAGTAACTATCACAGATAAGAGGTTTTTCGTTCTAATTGGATACGCCACAGACCAAATCTGCATTCAGAAAACGCGGTGAGAATCGGAACGTTGGAGCCAGCTCGTGTTAGGGTTATTCTGAGATTAACTGCTGCTTGCCAACAACCTAAACTCCTAAATGCCGTAAAAGCAAGTACAATTGACTGATATCCTGGCATGTAGCCGGGGCTAAACAACTTATAGGACGTTTCAAAACCACCAAGTTTGGAAGCGGCTGTAAGGAGGTCAGATAGAGTTTGCAGAGAAAATATGGATCAAATATATTATTCCTCATGCTCTCTTACCATCGTTTTGTTACGGTCGAAATTATTTTCATTAAATATATATATATATATATATATATATATATATATATATATATATATATATATATATATATATAGATATATATATATATATATATAGATATATATATATATATATATTTATATATATACATATATAGATATATATATATATATCTATATATATATATATATATCCTATATATATATATGCCTATATATATCTATATATATATATATATATCTATCTATATATATATATATATCTATCTATATATATATCTCTATATATATATATATATATATATATATATATATATGTAAGTGTATACATAAGTTGATATATATCGCGTTTCTTCGTTTTTATTATCCAATAACTGTGTAACGACAGGTCACTTTTGCATTACTAGTGCCCAAGGGACAACGGTACCTTACCTACATCAAAGTGGCTGCACCAAGTCGGTTGTTCAAGGTGCATGTATAAATCAATCTAGTAATACTGTGCTTCATCCGCAATACCGCAAATAGCACGAATAGCTTACCTCCATCGATAAATGCGTGCGTAATCATGATAGTGCATTCCCGAAATGTAACAAAATTAAGAGCGGAAGTGAGCACGGAAAACAGAGTGGAAACAGTCATGGAAGATAGGCGGGCTGGGATTGGATGTTGTACAAGAAGAGGATATTATGAGTTGGAGGTAATAAAGAGGGTTTGTGGAGGCTTGTGAAGCAAGAGGGCGATTGCGTCACAACTTAGTTTGAGAGTGAGGTAAATGAGACCAAGTATCTGAATTTGGTTTCCTACGAAAGCGTGGATATGAAACGTGGGACAGGGTAATATTACCATGTATTCAGGGGAAACAGAGAAGGGAAGTCACCATATCATGCTAGGTTGGTGTGAATTCCCAGTAAATATCAGCATATTCCGCGGAGTGAGTGTCGAACGTCATGAACACCTGCACTTGTGATAACCAGCCTGCAGGACACTTTACCATGTCTGTGTTATATACTGATTCCAAAACTTAGCAGACTGTCCCTAACGGTCGTTATTCTATACATAAACCATGTAATTGTATAAATCGATTCTCCTTAAACGCCACAAAAAACACTGATTATAGGTTATCAATGTACGCTTCAGAGTCACTCGTTATCTGCAAGCAAATACATCACCGTGTCATGGTTAATTGGGCATACTTTATGTCTGGTCATTATATCATTGACATTGACAAACCCGATAGATGACAGGATAGGACTCCTCGATTATATTATAGTTGTCACTGCTATCTGCCGTTATGCAAAGGCCAGTAACTCTCTTTATTGAATTAGATGTGACTTCAGCATTTTAGGAGTCATCGACTGAGTGTACCCGTGAAGTAATTCAATATGCTTTACAACCTGCGGTAATCATTCATAAGACTTGCGATTATTACCATAAAAATCATGTGATAGATGTCTAATATGCCATTTTTACGAGTTTAAAATGCCTACTTCTGGGCTTAGTGTCATTCTGAGCTTGAGAGGAACGTTTGTTAATGCCTTTATTCATAGTAGTAATTTACTCCCTCGATACAAAGAGTAGTTGGTGCATGCATTATATTAAAATATATCTGTAGAGATGTGCGGAAACCAGCCAGTTTATCTATCGTATGTGGAACAATCCTTCTATTACATGTGCCTGAAGAGATTATACATCATAATCAGTTTAACTACCCTCAAACTATTGGCAACCTTCATTTGGAATTAATAGGCGTCTGTTTTTTAATCAGATGTTGGACAACGTAGACGCACTTTGTCAGTACACAGGTGTTAGCAAATGTTCAGACGCAGTTTAATGAGAATAATGTTGCTTAGTTGAGTGATAATTGAATATGCAGTTTGCCAATTCGCTACATAGTGTGTGTGCAAACAAGTTCATCTTCAAAACATGATTGTGTATTGCTATATCTCAAATCAATCTGCGTTACCTAACTGTTGTACGAAATATGCATATTTGGGGGCTTCTGTGATCTTTAATTGAAGAATATGTTCCACAGTGAACACCGTTTCGAAATTGGTGCTTTCACGCGTTAGGCGTGAAATACATGTTCGGAGAAATGTCGTTTTACTTGGCCGTCGTCACTGCTAGTGAGAGCCTGGGTTGTGTTTGTGATACCGCTGTGCTAGTTGTAACCGTTATATACCCGCTAATCATTTTCGCAATGGTCACACTCAAGATAATTCCACAAGGAGTGAGTGTAGGCAATGATCTTACAGGATTCCGGACAAGGTGACCAAGAAAGAAACAAGTAGATAGTCTGACGGATACCGGAATATGTGAGTGGATCAGTTAGTGGAGAGATGTTGGGCTAGTGGTAGAATAAAAATGAAAACCTGAGTTTTACTGACTAAAGGTATGGGAATAAGGGCAGTTTAGGTGAGATTTGCTGACTAAAAGGGTTGAGATAAGATTCGTGGAATCGGATGACAATGGACGCGTTAAAGTAGGTTACTGGTTATCAGGTAACGCCGATCCCAGTCATATTTGCAGAAACAAGCCTAACACACAACAGCGTAATGTCCGAAGCACCAGATGAGATAATAACTAATTGAATACACCCATTTCTAGAAGATTCCGACTGATGACATACAATCATGGACTAGTAAAAGTGAGCTGCCAATAAATGGGCAGCTTTGTTCCGATTGCGGGATATGTGTTGATATGAAGTAGGATTCATAGACAGACAGGTGGAGTAACATATGGCTAATTATCAGTTAAGAGCCTCCACCAAGCGAACGCTGTGAGAAAGATTGACAACCAGTCGATTAAGGTGAGTCGCAGGATGTAGGGCAGCTCGAAGGTCTTTGTAAGGAAGCCATGCGGCTGAATAATAGATGTGGACCGCATTAAGGTGATTTAAAGAACCTCATATGTCAGATGTCAGCTAAGGAAAGTCAATGTATAATCCAATCACGGTGACCAACCGAGTGACACGTAGCTCACGGTATTGCGATTGAAAAGACTCTTTCATAGTGTTGTATGATGTGTTGTAAATAATGTTATCAGTTTCTGGACTCACATTACAGCCAATCATATGTATAGGGCTTGGTTGTCGTTCAATATATGAGAAAAATTCTCCTATTACAAATTAATTCACGTACCTGTCCGTCTAATGTCTCCAAATAGGGTAGGGATTGTGTGGATGTTAAAAACTAGCATTTATGAAGTGGATTCAAGCGGAATAGACACTGGATTTATGTTATCATTGTACACATTACTAAAATGCTTAATCTGAATTAATTATATTATTCGATTCATTTATATAGCACTGCTTCCTCGTCAGTGGCAAACGACACTCGCTCATCGTTCCTTGCATAGTTTCCAGCATGTGCAATGTTTTACAGTCAGCTACTTGCTAATCGGAATGAATAGCTACCATAAGTACCATTTGTATTAGGGTTCTAACAATGTGTTCTATAATCCTTACCGGATTTCCTATAACACATTGACAATTTGCAGAACGGATTGCTGTCGGAATTGCTTATAAATGTACAAACTGTATATTTTGTCACACCATCGTATCTAAAATAAATCGTAGATACCTTAACAATAATTGCTCTCAGCTTCGGTTCGAACACAAAAGCCATTGTGTGCTGAGGAATTCAGCTATTGCGACTGTGAGGCACTAAAACATATTCAAGCTATGTTATACAACCTCTTGCAACCCACTGAAGCCACATGGTTTTTAATACATAACCTCATATGATTATATCTGCCTCTATTATATCGTGCGTGCTGACGTCATTTGACGGATACTGTCAAAGTGATCAGTTTCTATCTATTTATCCCTTACAAGGAAGTAATCTCTAGCTGTTTTCGCCTATAGTCAGTCCTCTGTTAGCCGCAGCTGGCGTGGTGAATCGCAAGTGGATATAAATCAGCAGGACGACTGAAAGGAGCAACTGCTTTAGAACAGGATGCAGAAGGATACCCGAATGGATTACATTAACAAGGTCACTTAATTATAAACAAAATGTGGAATATCACCCCTCAGGAAATATTGCACCTGATCTATTTTCAATTTCATGTGAATAACGAGTAATACAATTATTATATTTCTAACCTATCTGTCAATTTGATAAGATCGTACTCTAAGGTAACTGATAAGGCATTACGTCATTACTTGAAGGGCTAAAACAGCCACTAGATTCTGATGCATGCAGATACATCAAACCTGCCTTTAGTGACAACTGAATTATTAGAAATCTGCCTGAGAAGCGCTCAGTTGTATTATAACAACCACTACATTATCACAGTGCCATTGCATATATATATATAGCATGTTAATTAACCAATTTAGATCAATCACAATATCTCTTCACTGATCGCACGTGATTGGAAAGGAAAAGTGTGGTCTGTTCATTATGTATGAACTTATGTCAATATAAAGAAGCACGTTCGTCTATTCCTTGATAACCATCTTGTCATTTCTGATTGACGCGTGACAGGCAATCACCAAATACCAAGCACCGAGAAGATATAGCGGCTACTGACTCACCATCATCGTCGATATTTCATACAGGAAGCGGTTATGGCCGAAAAGTGATTATTCGGTGACGTTGATATTAACTAAGACAAATTAAATCAGCACCACTTTCGAAAATGGCTGTCTAATTTCGACCACAGACATAGAGGATTAATGAATAACTCCATAAAAGTCGGAATTCATGCAGCTAGACATACGTGTATACCAAAGATCTTATATGTTTGATCTATTAACCGCTGGGCGTATGCTCACAGCACTGGTACTCTTCAAGCCTCACCAAACTCGGCCGTTTCGTTACATATCTGTGATATTATCTTGTCGGACACAAGACATTGAGTGATATCTTCTGGAATATAAGCCAGACGTGTTATCAGGCTTGCAATACTACCAATCAACACCACGAACACAGGGAACATCAATCGCGTAGCGATTTGGTTGTCATTCCTGGTGTTATAATTTTGCCCAAATGCGTCTTGCGTGTCATTTGCTGGGTGTTTTAGATTAATGTTATTATTTAGCTGACAACTAGGTAAGTGAGAAGGTTGACATATATGATTGCATTAAAAACATCGGATGCCCGAAAGAGACGAATGCGGCTGCTGTAGACATATTGAAATAGGAGCCATTTGATTGATGTCACGACGCACACATAATGACGTTGTATTATGAGCTAAAAGTGACCATATAAAAGAGCAGGATTATAATTGAAATTACTTTAAACCAGTGCATCAAATGAAAATGAATACAAATTTCCTATTTATTCCGTCGAATTTCATTGTAGATGATATTTTACTTCAACATCAACTACTACAAAGTGGTACCATTGCATCAACATTATACGGACATGAATAGTTGACAATGCTTAGCAATTAGAACAGGCATTTCTGTTAGCACATTTGTTGTCAACCTAAGTGTAGGGGGGGGGGGGGTAGTAATATGGTGTAATAGGAGTTGAGCTTAAACTCCATTTCATGTTGCATAAGGTAAAGGCAATGGAGTTGTTTGTGGTTATGAGGACTTATTTCCAGTACCGATCACAGCCATTAAGGGTACGCTCGGCGATAACAATATCAACACAACTGGTAAGATCCGTCACGACGCACCAATAGTGAGGCAAAATAGCATGTTATAATCATAACCGATCAATTTGTGTTGGAGATCAAATTGTACATATCGTGGAGATCATCAACTACGTGAGCAAGATGCACTTATTTTCCAAATTAAAACTGTGAAATAACATGCCAAAGAGTAACCCATTACTGACGTGGTAACAAATTGTCACAGACAGTTTGAATGTAACGCTAGTCATGTATTTCATCATGTAAAAGTATTGTTTACTCGACCGCACCCAGTTACGTTTTAATTACATCAATTGAAATAATGCATCGGTCCTGTTGTTAGTCAGCTTATGGGCACTGCCGTTACTTCAATATGTAGTCTACGCTCACTGATTGGAATATCTAGATAGCTAAGGTAAATCATGATATCCAACATTGAAACATATGTTCACGATCAATATCCATTTATTGGATAAAGCATTACAGTGTGGTTGTGTAAAAACTGATGATTCGTTATTGTAATAACATTTATCATATTGTCGCTCTCAGTTAAGAAATAGCGTCGCGAGAACAACATTACCAGTTTCATGTTTTACTTGTGAACGTGGCTCCAGCTCCATGATTTGCCTGCGATATCGCTGAATTCAGATTATATATTTCATATTATATATTTCGGGTAATACACGTTAATTCGTGTCATTATGTTACCAATGAACATTGGTCAGCGAATGAATGTGAAATGTCACTTGAAGAAGCATCAAATGACTTACGCAAGTATATGCATTGACTCGGAAACATAAAGGGGTCAATCACGACTCATTGCAGTTTTTATCAGTAATTCATTTTGTGCATTCATTTGGTGAACAACCCAAGCTGCATTGGCAAGTTGTGTTATTGCAGCTTAACTGCTGCCACCACATTGACCAGCGCTCTACAGGACCTACTGCCTAATTGAAGTTTTGGCTCCACAGAAGAGGGCTCATAAGTTCACAGTGAATGTTACATTAGATACATCAAATGGTAATGTTTTTCTCAACGCAATAGTTTTGTACATCAATACTCGATCGAGACATTTTTACTATACACAGAAACGCATAGATGAGATGATGCACATCACTACATCTTGCTGAGGTCCATCCCTCTAAAGCAGTGTTCATAATACAATAGAACATGTACCGTCTCAGGAGATGCCGGCGATGCAAACGAGTGGTTGCATAACCGACTTGTGTGAACCAGTGGGCGGGCCGATCTCATTAACTGTAACCAGCCTGAAACGCCGTCACCAAAGTCAACAGGACACGACAAGATGCAAATGAACTGAATGCACCCAGTTGTGGAAGTAAACTCGACGACCGCCGACATGAAATATTTGGATAGTCAGCTCGTCCGACATAGTTGCTTTGTCAGTGCTTTGATTGCTGATTATTTCCTGATAACGTAAAGCGTATAAAGGCGACCACAACGCGCAATTATCTCATGAGTTGTGAGAGAACAAGGAACAAGTGAACGCAGTTTTAGCCAGCCTTTTTATGTCAGTCGCATGATGCTAGGCGGTTTAACTGTCTTTGAATGGATGCCCGCTCAATGGACGACTAAATTAGAGATGGGAGCCGTATTTTAATTACATAAAACATCCCATCTATCAAACATCACTTCATTATAGTAAGTTTCGATCGCTGTGACCATATATGGCTGCGTTGGATAAACCAGTATCACAGTGCATTCTCAGACGCCCTTTTGTGTGTTATTCCGTATACTCATAACTATATATGGAATGCAATAATTCAAGGACATTATCAGCCTAACAAAAATAATCCGTTTCCTAACTTCCGAGGTGTTCCGGTGCTTGAACAAGCAGCAAATATGTGAGAGGTAATGTCTTTCTGAGTTGGCTTTGTGCCATAGTTTTTACTTTATCTGTTCCTCTACTGTGCAGACACGTTGGGCATTTACGTAACTAAGCACTGTCATTGGAAATGCATTCTTTGAACTATGCTGCTCTCATTGTAGCTAGGGTATAATTACCTGAGCTATTGATTGATATGTATCACTATGAGTCCTTTCTGATCCTAGATAATGCAAATATATATTTCGGGATCTTCATTGAGCGCCGACTCGAAAACCTAAAACGCTCAGTAGTTAGTTTTAATAATTTTACCTCGATCGATTCAGTTTTTGCTTTAAATTCTTTACATAGTAAGTGATATGATTTGTATTAATTGTATAAAGAAGTGTATGTATATATAGATATAGATATATATATATATATATATATATATATAGAGAGAGATATATAGATATATATATATATATAGAGATATATATATATATACATATATATATATATATTTCTAAAGATATATAGGGAGATATATATATCTAGAATATATATATCTCTATCTCTATATATCTCTCTATCTAGAGAGATATATATATCTCTCTCTATATAGATCTCTCTCTCTATCTATCTCTCTATATCTCTATATCTCTATCTCTCTCTCTATATCTATATCTCTATATATATCTCTATATATCTATATATATATCTATATATCTATATATATCTATATATATATATATATATATATATGCTGCCATGGAGGTTTGTTATGTTTGAATTTTCGGAGACAAATTTATATTTGCTATGCGTTAGTGTAAGTCTCAACTGCGAGACAAATGAGTTATTAGTGTTTAGTAGACGTTAAAGTATTGGAGGCGAACAAAAATGAAAGTAGTAATGCTTAATGTTACAGTAATCGCCCAATTCCAGTAAACAATTCTTTTTAACGAACATTATGCGTTAAAAAATATATCAGTGATTTTTTTTATGTTGTTTACGATAGGTTTGATCATCTTGCCGAAAAATGTGTGAGCCTCCTGCTCGACCAATCAGAGCTCGCGATTGCTTTTCCCCGGACGACGGCCAGATGATCGATGAATTTCCGGCTACTGGAATTGGCCTGAACGGCTAAAATAGCGTTTGAACTCAAAAAAAGTAACCTTTCGGGTGACAAATGTCGTGGCGGATGGTTTTGTTAGGTAGAAAAACATGTTCTCAATGGATGTGAGGCGCGACAGGCCAGTAAACGGGAGTTAAGATGGTTTAAGCGAGATTTGTGGTGAGCGGGTGGCGAAATCGTTGTCCCCCTTGGGTTTATGTATACATAGAAGATAGCGGCCGGCAGGCCAATTCAAATCCCTGTGTCTGCTGACCTTCCTTGAATGCAGATATTCCAATGATGATAGACAATCTTGGCAGGAGTGGCTATAATGCGCTGTTATTGTCGACACTTCATTTGTCTGAGGAGAGCAACAACGAAGACTTGATATTGAAACAAAACTGACGATGATTTATGTCAATATAATTTTGAGCCAACTGCATTCCGCATGCCTTGGAATACATGGTCAATAATGTAAGCGAATAAAATTGTATCATTTAAATTGCTGAAATTATATGTTATATGTCATTTCCATCGAGTTCGCAAAACTCTAAACATGTAGCTGATACAGTGATGAGTTATTTGCTTTCATAAGTGCTAATACTACTTTACATATGTGCAATGTATGCAAAAGTCTGAAAATGAAACCATAACACTTCACCCAAATGGGCTCACCGCAGCAAGATCTAATGCATCATTGTATAGATGCGTTATCATTTGTGTCGCCTGATTAACACTAAGATAGGTATTCTCTCGTATTCACTACGCTGCACGTGATTCGTAATAGAAATTGCAGACCCTTCATTCTGGAAGAAGTTTTGCTTGATAGTACAATGCGACGTTTGTTTAAGTCTATCTGTAGTTAATCCAAGAGGTCAACAGACAAGGTCATTGGTGTAGTGCTTAATCACCTTGTCGTTCACAAATGACATGGATGTAATTGACTTTAAGCAAAGAGAAGATATCGGTGGTAACGAATTAAAAACGCGCGCACACACACACACACACACACACACACACACACACATATATATATACATATATATATATATATATATATATATATATATATATATATATATACACATATATATATATATATATGCATATATATATAGAGATTTATGTATAAATTTAGATATATATAGATATATTATATATATTTATATATATATATATATATATATATATATATATATATATATATATATATATATATATATATCTATATATATATATATATATATATATATATATATATATATATATATATATATATATATATATATATATATATATACGCATGATTGAAGCGCCAGTAATGATTACACACGTCCTGCGACTCAGTAAAGCTTCTGTGTAGACAGGCCTCCTTTCGCCAGTTGCTTGTGACAGGTGTAGCTAAGCACAGCGTTGAGGTTAACCAATCAGCTATTTATAGCTTCTTTCTGCAGTCTGGCTTCCATTAGGCAATTGTAATGTACGATGGATTGCGTCACTATAAATGACAAATGTTATACTTGACCTGAATACTGTTGAACCATGATGATAATCAGATAGCATTGTCTGTGCATTTGCTGTATCCAATGCAACATCCAAACTTAAATTTTACGGAAGCGTGTAACAATATCCATAAAAACCAAAATTATGCGATACGTCTGGACAGCAAGCTAACTTGTTTATCTAGTTTGACTATATATATATATCTTGGTCCGAGTATTGACCCTTTTATCTGTGTCTAAGAATGAGTCCAGACCATGGAAGCAATTACTTGCAGTTTCCATCACAAGCATTGATTTACAGCCAGCTTCTGTTAAAACCGCTGAGGAGGGTTGTCGCAGGTGCAATTGCTGATTATAGGTCGTAATGCGTGTTATTCTGTGGGATGATCCAAAGTACCAAGTGAAAGAACTATATCTTCCGCTTTACGGCATTACATAAATGGATGCCCCATTAATGAATTTCATACAATTATCTAAAACCAGCGAACATGCTTTAGGCATATAATTATAATATAATGAAGCTCACTGCTGATTTGACCTCCTGAATACATGGTACATCTGCTATTGGAAGCAACACACAAGCTCTAATGGTTTTTTGTTTTCATTTTTGCGTATTTTTAAATCTTTACATTACAAACGGCAAGGCAGCACCCAAAATGACAATTTCCAACACTTGCAAATTAATGAAGCACCTCGTATGTTCCTCAACTTAGTAAAGAGTGTCGTTTCCATCTCCTCTTTACACCCCATTTTTAAACTATAGCAGTACATTTTATTGTAAATCACTCATGTCCCCTTGACCATCACCACATTTAGACGTCTTGCATATTAATAAATTATTTAATCTGCATAAATAAGTAATTAACCGCGAAAGATGGATGCAAACATGTAATGATGTACCTAATATATACACAAATATAAGTGTACTTATTAAGTGCATGCAAAGAAGTAAGGTGCATTTCATGGTGATGTCTGGAAATCACGCGATGTTGATGTTGTAGGTTCTAGTGGTAGCGACTCATTGCATGCACGCTCAGATGCCATAACAACCGCTGCAAGTCCTTTGTTAAATGTTGCTCTTAACAGACCTTACTGTTTATCAAATACCCCAAATGTCTTTATCAGAAAGTGGCTATCGAAAATCAAGTAATGCTTCTGAATGCTTTTGCTATAATGATATATGTTACCTTAGACATTGGTTCTTACTAATGGCTCAATCGATGAAACGAGAATCAACATACCCGTATGTTTTGATCTATATTCAATTAGTTTCGTCATATGCAAATTTATTCAAAGCCGCTGCTTCGAATTGTATTTTGCAAACGAAAAACCCGACACTCATTATCATAATGGTTACTCTCCATCACAATCGAATTGATTAGTATTGAACACGATAAATGACATGGACACAGCAGTAGCGGAAGTTGGAGGTATGCACCAGTGAGCGAGATAAATAAGTGGAAGAAGTGCAGTAAATAAAAGAGTCGAGATGCAGGATCTGGGGTTCGATTACGAAACACGTACAAGGTCAAGTAACAGAACCAGGTGATATCTGAGTGGATTCGTGCTTAACGAACAAGCATTGATGAGACTGCTTAATCAACGCCGCAAATATCGTTAGTGTTAACCGGCCTAAAATGCCACCGCTAAACGTCGGCAGGTCAAGACTGTAACCTAATTGATTATCTGTTCATGTTTCGGACAAGCACTCCGTCCCATGACTCGAAAACATGGACAAGTAAACAAACAAGTGTTATGACTGCTGGATATGTATTAATCAAGTAGAGTTGTGGAGGATAGCCACGTGAAGCTGAGGTAGCCCTTTTAACATCAGAGTGGGCAACAAACGAACGCGCTCCAAGTGCTTTTTCAAACTGCCTTATTGGGCCAGTCGAAAGACGTGGGGAAGTTTTACGGTCTTTCACAGGAAACCAAGCTCAATGGATGACTGAATAATAGACGGGAGGCCGCATTGAAGTGATATTAAGAACCCTATATACCAACCATCCCCTTATGATAGTCAGTTATTATTCTATACATAACCTGCAGCCCATGACGTCAACGTTTAGGAGTATCCTTCGTATTGTATCACTTCAGTCGACAGCGATGGTTCATAATGATCGAATATACTGCCACCCTGATTATGTGACGGATTATGCTTACTATAGACACAGCTTCCATATATAAACCGAGTGTAATCAGCTGTTCAAAGTTAAATACTTTTCATATCATTCGGTACATATCTATATAACCGCCTGATATATGGAACTCCTTGCATTTTATGGCGGCGGGGCGCTTCTATGCCAGTATTGCGCTTTTTGTTATGTTGAAAACGTCAAAGTAACTCTTTCATGGGTAGCAAACTATATTCTAAAAATAATTTATGGTTGTGCAAGGATCATTTAAGATATTTAAAATGTTTACGACTCGCCCATGCGACCCTCAATGTAACTAATCTGTACACCAGAGCGAGGTCGTGTTTGATCATTTCTGAAATTAACTGTTGCTTATGAACAATCTGACATCCTTGATTCGCGGTAAAGGCCAACAAAATTGACCGTTATCACAGAATCTAGCACAGGTGAAACACATGATAGGGCGGTGAAATAAACCTCGAACATATTTAGGTATAAATTCCTATCTGAAATGAATTCCGGACATGGTTTGTATGTGTCTGGTGATAGCTTATTATCTGCCTGATATCATGGTTATGCTGAAGACAGAACTTACATGAGCCTTATAGTAATATTTGACGATGTTTTATTAGCCTTGTTTGTTTAATTTGCTCATCGGATGGAGGTGACCAATATCGTCCTGTCGAATGAAGGTTAAACCTCTCTATCTCTTTCTTGAGCAGTTATCACAGATCCGAAAACGACGATGTGTATGTATCGAACCCATGGTCGAGCCAGCAGAACATACTCAATTGTTAGTGAGAATTTGTTTTATAAACTGATGGTTACCAGGTTACAGAACCACTCTTTACTAACAAGAGAACAGACCTCGGTGTCATGGTAAATTGCGAATACTTCATGACTAGTCATTTTATCATTGACACTGACATAGCCAACAGATCACAGGATAGGAAATTAACGAGCCTAATGTAAGCCTAATGTAAGCCGGCAATCGATTCTCCTCCATTACCCACTCCCAGATATATCATGGACATAAACACAATATTTAATATTATCTAAGCTTTCTTATTGGTTCAGGCTGTTGTTTCGATAAGCAGAGTTATTAACTACTGTCACTATTAATTACTCTGACGGCTGATAGCAGTTTGGTTGATTGCGCAAAATATCAGAATCCTCAAATATGATATAGCTGTCATTGCTATCGGTGAATACGCCCAGGCCAGGTGCATTGGTGCACAGTGAGCGTGCACAGTATATTTCAAACTATTCACCACTGCATTAGGTATAAATATTATTTTGGCAACAGCGCAGGTTACGAACCAATGCCCTCGGATGACTAGGCAAGAATAAACGCCAGGTGCAGCGTATGACGCCTTGTCAAGTTCGTTGAGTCTTAGAAGAAGTGACCTTTCGAAGGCATCAATGTAAGCTGCATTCAAAGACGGATTTTAGAGAGAGTATACATTTAACCGCGGCCACTATGTTACTGGCGCGTAACGTAATTACTTTTGAAAATTCTGTGCCACAAGTGTATAATGTGCAAATGTCCATTGTACTTAGTGACACCATAGGTGCATATTATCAATTTATATTAGTTTTGCGTATGAACATTTCAAAAGATATAATAAGAAAAAGTAATGGGGTTTGAATGTTTATTGTAAATGCGACGATAACTCAATAGCCTTTTTTATTTGCAGCCGAAATATTCATCGACGCACGCAGCCCATGTAGTCCCATTCATAGCGATCTATATTAATCGTGCTTGTTTGACGTCACAATGAGAGAGCATGTCTTAGTCGGCATGCACATCGTCTGTTTGATACCTTCACAAAATCACTGCACTGTTGCGAAGTAGTACTTTTGAACATCCAAGTAAGCTGATAAGTCAACGACAAAATTCCCCTCCGGTGAGAGTTTTTCGTATTGTCATTCACCCATCAATCACGTGGGTGCTACTCACAAATTGATCAATAGATCGACGAATACCCGAGGAGGAGTTTATTAACTAGCTCATCCAACGAAAGAGCTCATGCAACTCGATATTTCTTTGTATGAGTTGGGATAACCATCATTTACCTGCTGTGATAGAAATGACCGATGCCCCTTACTGCACGTAATATATAGATATTGCTTTGCTGATAATGACTTATGCGAAAAGAAATGCAGATATAGCTAAGTTACGATATGCAAGCACATAAAATAAACAGGCAATAATTAAGAAAAATGAAGTCATAGAAGCCATATTAGGGCATGCTATCGGAATGAGGTATAATGTATGGCAAGCATTGTTGCGATTAAGGATAGACGCTTTTGCTATCACTTTGATCAGGCAGGAGTCGTGATCTGATGAAAATGAACAAATCTCATGGAACATTGATTAATCGAAATGACGTTGCGTTACTAAATTACTGCATTTCGAGGTTGATTATTAAATATACAACGCTTTTGCTTGACGGGTTTCTGGAGCCACACACGAATACTTTTGAGAAAATAGTTTGGATCTTTAAAATCGACCTTTTACCTATTATGTCAGGCAGTGTTATGACCGTTGTTTGTCCCATATATCAATAATATTCGTCTCTATGCAGTTTCCATGGTTTGTCAACATGCGCCACTGCTTAACTAACACCAGAGAAGCATTTGCGTTTCGCAAATAATGCAGTACAGACAGTGCATGTGATATACTGCTATAAAACATGTTAATATACATACATATATATATAAATATATATATATGTATATATATATATATATATATATATATATATATATATATATATATATATATATATATATATATATAATAAATAAACAGTATAGATGCATATATGAATATATATATATATATATATATATGCATATATATGCATGTAAATATTGATAGTTATTCATATAAATACATATATATGCATATATATTCATAAACAAATTGTATATAATATATATATATATAAACATATATATATATATATATATATATATAACAACATATATATATGCATAGATATATACATATTTATATGTGTATATATATCGTTAAATATATAAATATATATTTATACGAATTAATATATTAATATGTGTATACATATCGATTCACATATATATATATATATATATGCATACATATATATGTATATATGTATGTAAATATAAATATTTACACACACATATATATATATACATATATATATATATATATATATATATATATATATATATATATATATATATATATATATATATATATATATATATATATATATATATATATATATATATATATATATATATATATATGCATGTACGGATATTTATATGTATATATATATATCCTTCTCGCATATATACATGTACCATTTATATATATATATATATATGTATGCGTACATATACATACGTATATATATTCATATGTATTTTTATACATATATATACATGCATATACATATGTGTATATATATATATATATATAAATCAATCTATATCTATGCATATATATATATATATGTATATATATATATTTACATACATATATAACTATTTATATGTATATATATATTTATATATATATGTAAATATAATATATATATATATATATATATATATATATATATACCTATGCATATACATATATATATATATATATATTTATAAAAATATATATATATATATATATATATATATAAATATTATATATACATATCTATATTTATACACATATGAATATATATATATATATGTGCCTATATATATGTATATATAAATATATGTATTTACATATATATATATATATATATATATATATATATATATATATATATACTATACACACATAATATATATATATATATATATATATATATATATATATATATATATATATATATATATATATATATATATATATATATATATATATATATATATATATATATATATATATCATGCGTTTAGAAGGAGACTCTAGGTTTCATGAGCAAAATATGCACATTAAAGCTGTTGCGCCGCCCAATAGCTAGAAGACAGATAGATGGATGCACCTTTAAATGGGCGCTGGTCAGTCATAGCTAAATGACCCACAACCACGTGATGTAGTAGCAGCCCCGTATTACCGTTCACCTGCCTATATTTTGAATCATGAAACATCATGTGTATTAAGCAGTATGTGTGTTATGCCCAAAATTGTAGAATGTGTTGTTAGCAAGCAAGCTGTCTGAATATGGATAAACAAATGTCAGAATTAGGCATAGTACAAAATATTGTTCCACACAGTCCCCATGACTTTTGAACAGTAATCATCATGAAAATTGAATTGATCCTTTACGAAGCTACGTGCATTGGTTTGCATATCCATCCATGTATGATATTTGCGATCTTCTTACTTTTGATCTTGCATATCACAGCTGCTGCATAGGAAGGTCCGGTCCTTCGCAGGCCTTTAATCAGCGGAGAACAGCAGGCAGCATGACGTTACTAAATCAGCATTTTGTGAGGATAACAGATGTTTTAGGTACACCGTATTACCTTGAAGTTATTGGCTGGGACATTTCTTGTGCCAGCTATGATGCTCATGGTATATTTCGCCGCCCAATCATGCATAATACCGAGGCCAGACACATCCTGTCAAACTTTTGTTCTTGGTTCGACTAACACTTCGAAACACGCACTGTGGGTCTTACGGATTACAACGATATCGCATTAAATCTTCTCTCCAATATCTACGCTACGCGCTGCGTGTTGCGTGGATGCTGAATACGCTGGGGACAGCAACGGATTGTTACAAGAAAATGTTGTGCATTATGGACTGATAGTGATGTGCACTCACGTCATTCAAAACATTAACTACTGAAAAGCATCGTTTTGAAGTCGTCTATGCTGTCGTATCAGGGGTTACAGCGCTTCTAGATTGTTCATCAACTTGAGATTTACATTGATTTGTTTGCGTCCACAGCCATTCAACCAGCGGCCACTCGAAACTCGATAAGTCATCCTAACATAACTTGTCGCGTCAACGGTGTTTGGTCCATCCAATTTAATTTGTCCCCCCTGCCTTCATTTATCTTGGTAACAACCTTCATTAACCTTTGTATTTTTCTGCCTTCCGCAATAACTCAAATCCGTTAACACATATGACATATGATATGTTATTCTACTACAACTTGTTGCACCAACACCGGTTATAACCACCAAATATACTTTCTGAAACAATCTTTATTAACCCCTGCCTCAATAGTTCAATGCCTACACCTTCGACACACTGAACAAATAACAACACACCCGTTCTCCGTCGCCTTGCACCTAACATAACTAATTTCGACTTATGAGAACAAGCAATTCAAGCCATTTAAACGGTAGTTGTTGTGTTAAAATGATTCTTTTCTCTTGGATGTTGACGGATGTTGTAACGGTTGACTTATGTGCATTTGACTCTCGTAGTAGAACTTCTCTTAGCGGGAAACATGGTAGAGTTATACTGATTGATGAATACGCGGCTGGTTTCCCTTGCCACACACAGAGGGGGGATGATCGATACTTCTACACGATAAGTATTCATATTGTATTCATACGCCGGAACCATGCTTGGGTTGACATGTACTTGCGTCTGTCTCTATCCGAAGTTTGAGCTGGTCCATCCATGTGACATTCAAATGTGCCATTCTTGATAGTCCTGCTTCCTCAATGACGCCTGTGGCCAAGAAATCATCACATGCATCTAAGGTAAAAGTATTTTACAACCATCGGCCAAGTCAATAGCGATGTGACTTTATCTTAATTTTTGAGAAGCCAAGTGTTGTTTTTTATTTTGTCAGTGGCAAACTGGTATTTTTGGCCATTTGTTTTCAGTGATGTCAGTAAATTTTGAACTGCTCACGTTATTTGTTTCCTCTTTATTCTATGGCTCTCGATATCAATACATTACATCATGGAGATGTGGAGTATACCTCTTCCACATCAACAAGTTAATGATCATCCAATCTCATAATGCCAAACTACCCAATCAAAAGACATTTGCCAAAACATAGGCAAATATTACGTGCAGAGTGATGCAGTGTTCGCAATACTATTTGAATTAATCCGTTACAATGACATCGAGGAGGCTCAACCAAATTTGATCAGATGCCTCAGTGAAGTGCCATGCGGAATTCTATTGACCTGAACCGCAAGAGGACATGTAGGAGTAAACTGTTAATGCCCTTATTTAAATCCGAAAGCTGATCATCGTGAGTATACAAGACAGATACGGACCTCATCATTTGCGTGCAGCAACCTGACACATAGTAGGCACGGCGTTGCCTGTAAGTACGCTAGCTGTGTGAAAAACTCAAGGCTAAGCCATTCTATAGTATTGCTTGAATTGGCCATTAGGACTAAGTCTACCCTATTGCACTGTATCATTGTAGGTCATTGAGGACATGATCAACTGTGTGCTGCTTGTTAATACACCGTCAAATAAGGTCGTGCACATTTCTAAGCCTCTTAGATGAATAACAGGTGCCGTTTACACTTGCTGCAGGTCTTGTGTAGACAGGGAATGTGACAGAATTTTACATCTGGTCAGTTTCATCCCACCAAAATATCAACTGCATATTTAAGCCCGAGCGATTGATGTTTATAATACCTATTTTTTTTTAGGAATGAAGTGATTAGTTCTTCGTTTCTGTAAAATGATAGGATATGCCCAGTAAAAAAACTGTTACAGCTAAAACACTACTTGAAAAGATATTCACACCCGAATATAACACCTTGTAATGCAAAATATTTTTGAGGGTGTCAAACCTTTATGTTCAGATTTTGTTTGAGCGTTGTATATTCCACTTAAAAAACATCTGGATATCTGGTTAACTGCAGTAAACACATATATACTCACCTCTGTCTGTCACACATATCTGCAGTAGTGGAGTGGTCGTTAAACGGCTTTTTTATAGCACTTGAATGAACATTTGCATACAGGTCCCGAACGAATCATACTTGATCCGTACTACACATTAGGTAGTTCGATAAAGCACGATACGCATCTCCTGGTAAATGATCCGGTGTGTTCGCGTATCAATTTGATCGAATTTCACTCAACTGTACCTGCCGGTGTATGACCACTAGACGGCCGTCAACCATTTTGTAAGTTGACAATCTGGAACGGTTCCTGCAAAATGATACATATGAATGTGTAAATATGTATTGAATTGCACCCTAGATGCATGACAGGGGGCACCAAGATATAGACAGCGTTCCAAAGCACCTGCTGCATTCCCCAGCATGGATTTCATTTCTGTCTACTTACAATCCCAAATTACATATGTGGTCATATCTCGGGATTATGTGCACCAAACAACCGGATTACTCGCATTTCCCTGCTGAGCATACTTAAGTTTGGCCCTTATGCGCCGTTAGTGTGCTCGAATCGACTCATAAATCTACTGGAAAAGCCATCGAGGTGTATGTACCCTTTGCTGTAAGGCCGACAAGGTGCAATTGTAGACAGAATTTATGAAATGTGTGAATCAAAGGTTAAAGCAAACATCGCACTAACAGAGGCAAATGAAGTGAATAATTTCTCAGAGATATCAGCGCAGACCACAGGCGGCATGTGTATAACTATGCCAAATTGTTCATAGCATTATGACCAGCACTGGTACCAATCTATCCCTTATTAAATAATTAGATCGTTTGCTTACGTGATATATAGTGCCGGGTTAACATGCAACACATCATAGCCTGCAATAGCGTATGAATTACCAGCTTGAACTACACGCTTGGTATCAAGTCCAAGCAGTGGATATAATACTCTGACGGACTTCCAACCGCGCATACGATTATGAATCATTGAAGCTTATTTTAATTGTCGCATTTTTTGGGCTTCCAATCAAGGGCCTCATATATGCATTATGCTAACTTTAGCTCTTCGCGCCGTAATAATAGAGGATAAATGCTCATTTAACCAAGTCGTAGGCGTGCCAAACTTATTATATGTGATACTGCTCTCGATCGAAATTGAGAGGCTTAGTAAATACACCCCGAAGAGAGTAGTCATTCCCATTAATAAAACCTTTAATCTTGTGGATCTTCTTTCGCATTATATATCACTTTCAGTTTATTGGTACGCAGTAACCGAACCAGTAGAACATTCGGCCTCTATGTGCTCGTTAAAGAGGGGAATTTGCAAATATAGCTCGACAATCATTTGGAGAACGTACATAATCATAATTTGTATATTTTCCAATGCACACTAGTAGCAATAAATGGCTCGCATAAACATTCGTCACTTAAAACATTGAGTCTCAGCGAGCTCCCTGTATAGCATGTTCGTCGCTACTTAAGTTTGCTGTATTTGTATTTGTGGTTCAGTTATTTGCATATTTATGCCTCACCAGTCGTCATTAGGTGATGAAAAATTCCTAGATTAAGTTGTAACAAGTATTTGTTTTGTCTCGGTCCGCCTGAATTGTCTACGAATACCACGGCTTCACTCATACCGGCCGTATTATTGCTTACGAAAACGCCGCGTTTCTGACTACGTTTCGATTTGTTCATTCAAATGTATGGTTTTAGATTCCGTAAATCATCCCCTGTTGTTACTCTTTACTATGCCTACTAAACATTCCTCTCATCAACCATCCCATATTCCGACTCTTTGGTGACCTTACTACGCCTAATTGGAACATACAGCGCATCATGACGAGATAAATGAGCTTATGAGCTAGTGTTCTCCGTAAGAGTAAGCAGTACATATAATCGCCTAAACTAACTCTTCGACACCCTATGGGTGGCTGCCTGGTATCTTGAATCTGGATCTTCGCCAACGCGACATAATGAAAATCAATAAACCTGCTTGAATTATTAAAAACACTATCTGGCCTTGTTACTCTCTGCGTCATAAAGGAATGACCACGAGTTTTATCATATGGCTCCCCTTTGATTAAGCCACATACCTAAGCTGCAGATATACAGCCAGTGGAACCAAGCCTGATATGTAACAGCTGTGATATTCTTGATTAAAGGTGACAAGGTCGCGAATTGTATTCTTAATGAAGCAATTTCCATATCATTGTCAACGGTTATGAAGATTGTGCTAAACGATGATATTTTATGTTATGTTCAATTTGAACTTGGTTAACTCATACTGAGCGAACTTTCTTGTTTTCAATACATTATCAAATGTGAAGCAGGACAAAATACGCATTGCATGATAAATAAGATGTTTCATGATAAAAGATATTGACAGGTAAACGGTAATTTGGTAAAGATATTTAATGTTAAGATTGTATGGCATCAAGTAACTTGTGATGAATCAGCCACCATACAGTAATTATCCCTCTGAAAGGTTGTATTTCCTTCGATCAGCGGGAATAATAAACTCGCTGAACATTTCTGTATGATGCATTAAAACCTGTTGTGTCTAAATACATATCTAATCAATGCCACCATCGCGGCCTTATTCATAACTCCTGGCGGCTGGCAGTGGCACTATTTTCCGGTGGACCAAATCTTTACAGTCGCTTTACACAGTATAGTCTGTTAGTGTTGCGACTTTATATGATAACGATACTTTTCTTCCGTAAATATACAATGCTTAATTATGACGATACTGAAATAGTCACAAGTTCTATATGGCAGTGAAAAGGAGCTTATATCATTCACACTTGACAGGTTTGGTGGTGGGAAAATATCCCACAAAACTAGGCTGGGACGTTAATAGGTCAATCAACTCTTTAATGAAGATTTGAAAATAATTACTTCCTTATCTTCTCCATCTATAGGACATGCCATTAGAAACAATTGTATTTCAGCTCAAATGCGCTGTTGAGGTTTTGAAAAATTACACTCATTTACGCGGAGCTTCCTCTGCAAAATATTGACGTATCAACGGAAGCCTCAAAATAGCTCGACTAAATTTGCTTGGTGAGACTGCTGAAATCGTAAAATCGGCTGTTTGCGAAAAAAAGAACACATCTTCCTGTCACAGATTTTAACGCAATGTTACACTTATCCGATTCGGTGTAGGAATCCAACCACTTCGCCTACAGCTTTTGGATGCTTCTTCTTATTTTCATGCTCACTGGCAATCAAGTGAAAGCGCTTTGTCTGGTTATTCCGACTCTAGATGCGTTTGCGTGTTGAGCGCGAACTGGTGTATGACTCATGGTTGTGGCACACCTTGTTGCTTATCTCTCAGTCCATTACGCCTTCACCAGCAAGTGTGCTGTACGTTCCTTCTTAACATAGTGCAAATTACTGCCCGTTATAACATTGAACTATCCTCTTTGAGTGTATAAACACACTATTCATATGATAAAGCAGTGCACTATTGGTGCATTGCTTTGCAAGTTACCATAGGCCATCATTGACTTGTCGTTGACAGTTTGCGGATTCAAATGCTCTTGAGTCTACAAAACTGTGAGATTGCCAGCGGACGCGCAGTTAAATAAAGCGAAACCTCGGCCGATCCTGGACCTCGATCATCTTCCAAACAAGAGGAGGGTGTATGCGTCATATTCAGAGGATTTATCAGGCTGAGAATGCTCGTGCTACCGACGCCATGCCCTCTACTGCCGCGATGTTTGATGTTCAGACGCTCGGCTCCCGATGCCCAGCTCTCGATGCCCAGCTCCCGATGCCCAGCTCCCGATATCCAGCTTCCAGTGCCCAGTTCCAGATACCCAACTCCCGTTACCCAGCTCCCGATGCCCAGCTCCCGAGCCACTGACGAGCGCCGTGTCGCCATCTGTATATTGCATGAAGTATTTGCTCGCAATTAAACAATAAAAGCTAGACGCTAAAGCGGAAAGCTTTAAGGTCGAGACGATTCTAATGAGCATTAGAAAAACTAATCGCAATGTTTGATGTCACTAGTAATGACATGAATGAGTGTGGGATTGGGGAGCGGTGAGATAGTATGAGCCTTGTTGTTATATATAGATAGCTGCTCGATGCTCGGAAGTTTGACATCGGAAACCGAGCGTCTTTCGTTTGATCGCCCTAGAATAAGTGATTCTACACTCAGAAGCTAGGCATTGGAAAAGTTATGAGCTAGTGTCCCATTTAGTATGCTTACCAGTCTCTTTCGAGTGTTGGCTTTAGTCGGTGGACAAAATTATATTGACTGGGTATGTTAGTGTATAAAAAATACATCGACTAATCTTTTGGTAAATCATTTTTTTCGTACGGCTTATAAACAAGCATTTGGAAATGAAAGCCAAACCCCTAAATAACATCGCAGAGGTGGTAACCAAATAACAAAAGGATACATGCATTGTAGGGAAGCTCGCTAGCATGGTATCAATTTACTAGAGACTATATGTAGTGTCATAAGAATGTCAATCCCACCTAATTGTTGATACATCGTTGCTCTTATCCGTCGCATATATGCAGATACTTTAGCTGTATGTACTGACCACTTATCGCGTAAAAGCCGATCACACCGGCTGCAGCGCAGTCGTATATGGGACTTTGTCAAGTTTATGGATAATAAAATTAAATTGATTCAGGGTTTCCTGCAAGGGTCGTTACCCGCAAAGCGATCCCTTGGTGTGCGTAGGGTTTGGCAGGTAACTTATTGGATGCAAACAGAAGAAAAGAGCTATGGAACATCGTTCATAAATGATATGAAAACTCCGTCGAAGATAAACTTCTATCGCCGGACTATTGGCCATAATTGCGACACAACATGAAAACAGAGTCTCCATCCAAGCGACCAATACATAACTCGAGTGTAATGTCCGTCTCAGTAGCTCTAAGGACATATGGGATCAATTGAATGCAATAAGTATGAAGTCGCATTGTCCTGTTG
Source organism: Urechis unicinctus (assembly GCA_034190875.2). Taxonomy (NCBI): domain Eukaryota; kingdom Metazoa; phylum Annelida; class Polychaeta; order Xenopneusta; family Urechidae; genus Urechis; species Urechis unicinctus. The sequence goes on along the minus strand of CM067348.1, from coordinate 1,779,008 downwards.
TTCACATATTGAGAAACATGAGAAGGCAGATCTCTGGGAGACCTTTCAACAATTAATCTAACTGCCTTAAATGATATCATGGCGCAACTGTTGGCAACATAGACGGCCCTTTAACGTCTTGCGTATGAATGTAATGCACTTGATCCGTAACACAAGGTTTTGCATTACAGATTATCAAATTGTGCTCGAATGAGTTCGAACTGAAAAGTAGTTGAAACTAATATTGTCATGAGAGAATATATTGTTCAGTGTCATAAATATGAATTCAGCACATACCATTAGTCAATTGAATGATAAAAAAGTGATATTGATGTATTGTTCATATTAGAATCAAAGAGATTATGGATGTGGCATGCTTATGGATTTGTGCACCATAACAAATATGAAAAGGGCTACGAGCATATATTTGAATTTACCCCCATAAAAATGATTCAATGGCTTATTGTGAATTGTAACCTGCGTAACAAATATGTTTGAGTCCTGTCGTCTATTAGCCGAAATACTATATATTGCTTACGCCTGGCTCTCATTCAAGTGTTAACAGCCGTAGGTTGTACATAATCCGGAGGTTTAATTTTTTAATTTTATGGTATTGAATGCGAAGGACAACATGTATATATTACTAAATAAGGATGAATAAAGTGAGCAAACGAACCAAATATAGTGGTCAGGCTTCAAATGCAATTGTGTAGAGCCCTGCTGATGTCGGAGGGATATAATCACAGCAGAGGTGACTCATCAAAGGTTACATAGGCCGTCTTATAAGATAGATAGAACCAATATCAAGGCACATTCATCAGTCGCAATGACATCATATCGCCGCCTGGTGTACAATTAACGTGAATGTCATCTAGCATCTAGCAAAGTTAATCATCATGCAATGTTTCGTACATTACCGTAAGTTATACATTTTCGCATTACAATTACACAGAAACATACCGTTACTTAAGTTCTAAGACATGCACAACGAAATGCACCTCCCGGAACTACAATGTTCTCAGTGCTAAGATAGCGACAGATAAATTAAAAACTCACATTCTTATAAGTAGAGTATGAGAAGCGGAAACACATATGCGGTTTTCATGGTTGCACCAGACATTCGTATTCTTTAGAATATAAATAAAACATTCCCTGCGTTCAAAACAACACTGCCAACTGATCATGTTACTTTGTTGAAATTAACAAGCAAGTTCTGTCCACAAACTGAGAACACGACATCTTGTCTGGTGCGCGGCTATATCATCTATCTGAAAATATCTATGTCGGCGGCCTATCCTACCATAGCATCGCTTCAATCGTTATGCCTAGCAAATGAAGTGACATTATCAAAAGCATCCTCAGTGCGGAGATAACACCGGATAGAAATTATGAGAAAGGCGACTGATTAAAACACAAAGGTGCTAATTTATAAGCGTATAAGGGATTACCCAAGGCAGCTAACGCTGTAGAGGCGTTCTTTAGCATGCTTTAGTGAACAATGAGGCGTCCGAAATACAATCCTACGTATTCTTTCTCTTAGTCCCCGCATGTTATGCAGCTGCACCTGTTAGACGTACCGACTATTTGTGGGTCTGAAACCATTGACCTTGTCTTAAGCACGGTGGCATACGGTACGTTCTCACGTTTGGTCACGTTGTTATATTGATTCATCGGTCTATCTAACATAAATGGCTAATGTTAAGTTATTTAGAATGGTGAGTATAAGATGATGTTTGATGATTTCACCAATTATTTGATTAACGTAAACGCGATATAAAGCTACAGATCAGATATTTAATAATCATCGTCCTTACCTATATCACGATGACTAAGTCTGTATTAGGCATGAGCCTGAGAGAGTAACCAATCCATGTTAGCATATTCTGTACCAAAATTATATGGTTGCCAGTTTTGGTTTCAAAAGTAAGCTGTCCAAAGTTATCTTCAATTACAATATCGTTAGATCAATACATATTAATAGATCGACATCTTGAATATCGTTTTTTGAGGCTGCCACATCCATGCATCGAAACGCTTTAAAGTTGTGGCAGACAATAAATTGCTAAGGTTGATTACTAGTACATTCAATAATGGCTGCCGATATATGAAAGATAATAGTTAATAGAATGCGCCATTTATTTACCCAACTGACAGACCATGACAATTATTACATGTTTGTTATTACAAACAATGGCATTCACTCGATTACAGCAAGCTGCGAATGATCAATATGTGTTGTGTATCAAATGCTATGATACCCTTCTCGGCCTGTGACACAATTCAACAAATAAATGAACAATCATACTAAAAAGCGGTTGCCATGTGGAACTAATTAAAATTGATGGGTGGTACAGTAGATAATGTTAATCAGTATAAATACATATTGATCAATCAGGAAATCACTTCAGAACACAAAGCTATCATAGAATTAAGGTTTCTTATCTTCGCCTGAGGATGAATAAAAATGCGTCGGCTAATAAGAAAAATAACAGAGATGGCGGAGTTCTAATGAAGGCTTTATTTGCCATTACATTTTATTCCTATGATTACCAGTCCTTTGGCCGGGAGTACGAGCGTACTGGCATAGAATAAAACAGTGGACTACGCTATCTAGGCTGCTACTGTGGAACACAATTTACATGTGTGTGCTATTGAGGCATTGTGGGTGCAAGATATAAGTTTGGCTGAGACCTGTCTCGAAAGTTATAACATTCTATAACGCGTACAATTACAACCCGCTGGGACAGCACCCGCCAACGTAAGCATATGAACTAATTATTTAACTAGGGGTAGATTGACGTCAGTGTTCGTTTCGAAATTATATGAAAACAATTGTTCTACACATGACGCTGGCGATCTGAAATGATATATATGTATATTAATTTCTTCCTATGCCACAATTTATATAACATGTCACATTATAGGATAGTGTTGATTCTATCAACTATTAAACTAAGCCGACAATAAAACACCAAGCACATCATCCTCCTTGGTGTATGTATGACACAGATGCCACGACGGGTCGACCTCAGGGATATGGCAGCACACAGCGACCACATTGAAGCAGACTAAGCAATAAAATGAGGGCTATCTAGGACTTTGGTAGTAAAGTTATTGGTAGAATATTACCCTCTGCTGATAAAAGGAATATTATAGTCACGGATCTCTCTAGGTAGAGAGTAGTAATATAGCCGCGGATCCCTCATAGAGTCATTGGTGACAGTACTGGGCCATCCGGGTCGTACACCGATGGTGCAAAGTAAGGAACATGTATTCAATGCGCGTACATAAGGATGTTTATTGGCATTAATCGTCACTGGTTGTCAAACTGGTGACGGAATGTTTGGTGTTCTTAACATGGCAGATCTATTTGAGTGAATTTTGATCGGACTAACTTGTAGTCACAATAGATCAATTCCCAGGAGATTTTTAAACACGGCCGCCATGCACTGGCGAAGAAGCTGGTCACCAGCACCAATATCTCTTAGGTACTTGCAATCCTTTAATTGCCTGTCACTCTTCAATCAGCAATGTCGAGGCGATTAAGCAGGCATGCGGTTACTCTGCATCCTAATAGCCGTTTTCAAAAGAGGTCGCATGAATGTTTTAGGATACGGTTGATTAAATATAAATTGTTGTTTTCCACTAAAACCATTGGTGCCGATAGATGCCAGCTACAATGTTCGAGAGAGGTATAACAAACATAGTATATTAACGACATAACTGTGCAGGGGAATCTGTGCTATTATCATTGCAAAGATCGAGATAAAATGAGAGGAGAAATAGTAGCAGCCAGAGAGAGGAGGCGCTTGCTGTGATACTGGAAGCAGGTGGGAAAAACTCATGGACCCGAAATGAATGGAAGATGCGAGGGGAGGGGTAATGAGGGTAATCGAAGAAAGTAATGGAAGTATGCCTAAAATATATTGACTCTGCAATGTTAAGGTCATGTTAATAAACAAATGAGGATTCGATATAAGATGAAAGTATAAGGTAGGTAACATCTGTACTATGTTAAAAGACGAATTATTTGCAGGATTATATCGAGGTAATATTCAACCATCACTCAGAAGAGTTTGGCGACTGCCTATTCCCTTAATGCGAGGCACGAATTGATAGTCATATAAAGTACTTGTGAATATGTTCAACGGTCTCGCCTATTCAATATACAAACCTTGACAATACCTTCCAATGAAGCAGGCATGTTTTATTGATTTTAATGTCGTAAATATGTTGTAATTGCTAGCTGTGTGTGATACCTGTGGCATATTATACGCGGCAGTTGCGTCTATTGCTCGTGTGTCATTCTGTGCCACAAACTGACGTTAATCCTGTTAATGGATATGAATATATTGTCTGAATTGCATACCATTGCTTATTTTATTAACATGCGCTGGGATTAATTGTGCGGTTTGCAATTTCCGGATCATACACCTCTAGCATTGACCAGTTTAACCTCAGGCCACTCTGCGCAGCAAATGCACCTGTTTGCTTTGATTGATATCCCCGTCATGTAAAATAATTCCGCTCCTCGATATGCTCTATTATCTTGGCTCTCTCTAATCAGATGTGACAGCTAGGTATATATTAGTAAGTATGCAGTATTCGATGCTCAAAATAGCCTGTATAATTATTAGGGAGGAAACCATCTTGTTTTTTGATATAGCATTAATCAAATAAGGACTACCTATCGGCAACATATGTTTACTTGAAACGAAATAGGCAGTTTATCGAATACCAAGGAGGGATATACTGTAGTGGAGATCGTAAGCATGCTTTAATCATAAATGAGGCAATTTAGTAGTGTCTTATTAATGATAATTCTGCATACTCTGTAATGCATCTATGCTATAGCACGTCGCACATCACGAAGCTTCAATTGTCGGTTTTAACATGTCATTATGTGTGTGCTCCTCAAGCAAAGTTGCGTTCAGTGGTTTTATGTTAATTGTTGGCGACGTCAAACTGGTTTATATGTCCCTTCGATGGCGATGACCCACTTTAGCTTTACTATTTAATGAATTCAAAGAAATATACTGACATTGATTATGAATGATTTAGTTCATGGTTGTCATGCTAAGCAAAGAATTTAGTGGCGCAGCCGTTGTTTATTCAAACAATAACTACCTTACAGTGACTTCGTTTACTTGTAATGCCAGCTTATGTTAATATAGTACAGCAGATATGCCATCGTTGACTGGCGAACAAGACGTATCATGTCGCTATACACTATCTGAACAATAATCTTTTCTGTATAAACATCTCACACGTCCGTTGTGGTGACTTGTTGTTGACCGGAAAATCTTCAGAAATGTAACAATCTTCGGAAAATGTAACAAATCTCCAAATATAGTTTATACAATCTGATATTCTTTTAATAATCCTGAGCTATACTTGTTGAGCTGGTATCACAAATATGGCAAACGACAGATCTTACAACTTGATCTAAGGAATTTTGCATCATCTAATGATTACTTATGCGACACCAATATGCAGATATAACTAAACCTCGATGGACAACTTAAAATGGCGACGAACACGCTATACAGGAAGATCGAATGTGAATCAAAGCATGGAAGTGGGGAGCACGTTTATTGGGTAACTTTGATGACGTATCATTTATTGCGACTCGTGTGTCTTGGACAATATACCAATTATGATTAGGTACGTATTCCGAATAATTGTCGAGCTATATGGCCAAACGTTCCTCTGTTACGATGAAATCGAGGCCGAAAGTTTTACTGGCTCGGTTGCTGCATACTAATATACTATAAATGATATATAATACGAATGGAGATCCACAAGGTCAGAGGTATAATGATGGGAATGGCCACCATCTTCGAGTTGTGTTTGATATGCCAAATATAAACCCGGGGCTACATATCACGCCTACTTAAGCATACGACCTAACTATTTAACAAGGTATAAATTGGTATCAGTTCGGTGCATAATGTTACGACAAATTCGACACAGTTCCACACAATACGTTTGTGGTCTGCACTGATATCTTGGTGAATTATTCACTTCATTTGCCACTGTGAGTGTGATTTTCCGCTATAACCTTTGATTCATAGGTTTCATACGTTGTATCTGTTATTGCACCTTGTAGGCCTTAGAGCAAAGGGCACATAATCCGCGATGGCTTTTCCAGTATATAAGAGTCGAATCGAGCCTACTTAGGGCGCATAAGATCCATATGTAAGCATACTTACCAGTAAAATGCGGGGAATCCGGGAATTTGGTGCACATAATCCCCAGATATGACCACTGGTGATATTTGGGTTTGTAAGTAGTTTGAAATGACATCCATACCAGTGAATGCAGCATGTGCTCTGGGACGCTGTCTTAATCTAGGCGGCCACTGCCGTGCATCTTGGATGCAATGTAACGCATATTTACACATTCTTATAAATTATTTTGCAGGAACCGTCGCAGTTTGTCAAATTTAAAAAATGGATGAAGGCCGTGTGATGGCCATAATAGGCATGTTTCATTTCGATCAACTTGACTAGTGGTATAACCGGACCATTTTCCAGTAGATGTGTATCGTGCTTTATTGAACTACGTAATGATTAGGGGGGAAAAGGTATGGTTTATGCAGGTCCTGTATGCAACCGTTTCAAATGCTATAAGAACAGGAGTTATACATAATCACTCCTGTTATTGCATTAAGGGCGGAATTGTCATTTGATTACGGATGGCAGGTACCTGGGGGTAAATAAATGACTGCGCTGGGGAGATATTATTCTCAGTTACCAAATGCCTTGTTACTACATATGTATTTAGTTACAGCGACCGATAATTGTTTATATGAACTCTACTATAATCAAATGCACATGAAGCTTTGACATTCCCAAAACTATTGCGCTTTAGAAGGAGTAACATTCGGGCGTGAAGTATATTGTCAAGTTTTGTTTTAGCTTAAACATACAGGAAAGCATTAAAGCATTTAATTGTGTACCCCGTATGATTTTACTGCAAACAAGAAATAATCGCATTATTCCCGATTAATATGTTTTGGATAATGTTTAGCGAGCCTTCTCGAAGACATTGTAGTGGATCCCCCCCCCACTCACTCTCTTTGGAACAAATTCCTCAATATTTAGATATGGCCATGATATTGTATATAATCAAGCATTAGATGCATGAGATGCATGGGAAGCTACTCTTGTAAAGAGGCGTAATTGAGGAGGCAAAAATATCAAGAGCGGCATTTTTGAATATCACATATTTGTTATTGCCATTGTGGCTGTTGCTGATAGGATGAATGGGCATGCCTTTATTTCTGATGAAAACAGAGGCAACTACATGTCAACCACTGAATGGTTCCGGTAAAGGCATACAAAATGAATACTAATCGTGTAGCGGAATAGATGTACCCCTCGGCGCATTAACCAATCAGTATAATTTGTACCACTTTCCCAGTCTCAGAAAATCTGCTAGAAGAGCTTATACAGATAGAAAAACCATTAAAACATCCGTAAACATCAGAGAGGAATGAATCATTTTTATACAACTTCTACCTTTGAAATGACTTCAATTGCTCGTTCCTATCGGGAGTAACCAGCTACGTGAGGATCGAGACGGCGAAGAATGAGTGTGTTGTTATTCCGTCAGTGTGGAGAATTTTTGGGATTAAAACTATTGCGGCAGATACAAGAATACAAGGGTAAATAAAGGTTGTTGCAGAAACTAAATGAGGTGGCTATAACGGGTGTCGGTGCGCGAAATTATGTCAGGATAACATATCATGTGTCAGGTAGAAGGTGACGGATTTGAATCATTGCGGCAGGTACAAGGATACAGCAGTTAATGTAGGTTGTTAACGAGATAAATGAAGGCGGGAAAAATACTAAATTGGATAGACATAACGGCGTTGACGCAAAAAATTACGTTAGGGTTACACATCGTGTGTCAGCGGCCGTGGGACACATGACGATGGACGCCAAATAATCACATTTACATGTAGCCCTCACGATGATGATTAAGCTAAGGCCGCTGTCACCCCTAACATGACAGCATGGACGACTATAATATGATGTTATGCAGTGGTTAATTGATTGCATGACGAGTGCACACCACTATGAATCCATGTTATATATCTTCAGAAGACATCCATGCAATATGGAGCCAACGGAGCAAACACGACTCATTCGCTTAACGCTGGGCAGTTTTATAGTTGTTGATTGCAAGCACGGCTTAATGAACAATTGAATTAATAATGAGCAGCAGCAGTATGATACTAAACCTATCCTCGTAAGATTCTGTTTTTGTCCCCAGCGCATCCAGCGGTCAAATAACACGCAGCGCGTGGCGTTAACACTGGGGAGTTGCTTTAATGCGATATCGTTGTAATTCCTACGACCTAGTGCAAAGTGTTAAAGGAACCAAGAACAAAAGTTTGACAGGATTTGTGTAGAATTTACAATATAGATATAATTCTTGTCATGGGCATAGTTTATAGACTATAGTTAGGATTTACTGTATTCGAATCACAAAACGGGTGATGCAGCAAAATTCAACACTCTAAGCTGTGAACTCTGAAAAGTAAAGAAGACTGAAGCATCTAATTAAATGCAGTGCTAAAATAGCCTACTATTTTCTTCTTAGGATACGCGACGTTACCTCAGGTACGGTAAGATTGGTTCTACAATGACTGATGGTGTTTAAAACAGGTGCAGTAATGATGTACAGGAACTATTGATGCTATCATCTGCTTACCTAATGCTCTTGTGATTAAGTCTCTGTACATGTGCCTGCCTATCTTGGGTATAACCTGCAAGTGATAAACGGTTTGTCTTTTAGGGGTTATTTAATAAGCAACTAGAAAAGGATCGCCTGATGAACGCGGTCGTGATCTCCTAATTTTTAACAACTATTGCCGCTAAAACAATCAAACGTTTCTACTTATGGTAAAGGCCAGCATTTGTAAGATGCTATCATGGCATCTGGCCTCGATGGCAAGCCTGACTGGGCTGAATGATCAACGACAATCACTGTAGCGATTGTAGGGCCATTAATTGTACCAACGAAGGAAATCCTTTTAGGGTATACCTTGTTCATTCTCGTGAAATGCTAATTGATGAACACCCTGTTGTTGGGAAGATATGTTACCACACAGCTAAAGAACGAATGCACACTATTAATAATAATAGTGGATGCAAAACGAATAGGTTTTTCCATGCTTTCCTTCAAACAACTAATATCGAGTAGATTGTAGTGTCACAGGAGTGACTCCCGTCGGTAACTGACAACCTGCAGTAATTTTCTCATCAGTTTGCCCGAGCTAGGTTGTTCAAAAATAATGTGTTCCCTGAGCGCATGTAAATTGCCCATCGATGCAAATTACTGGTAAGGGAAAATACGACAAATTGAAATAAATAAGACATAGGCTTGGTTCAGATAAATCGGACCTACATTTTGCAGATGTCGCTTTCTACCTATACACATGCCTAACAGCGCACGGTAGCGTTACATGGTGCTGAAAATACTGCGAAATTACTGTGATTATGGCGCAATAACCGCTCCTGGGATTTTTGGGGCATAATATATTGTCCCTGCGTTGTACCTGGTTCTGAATACACTGACACGTCATGTATGGTTCGTCTCATTCTCTTGACTCCCCGTTTGCACAAGCCGTCATATATGCATCCTTATCTATACTGAGGTGTAAGTGTAGCCGTAAATATGTAGTTCCTGCTGGTAAGTGTCTTTTGCGATTCAAGAAAACATTAATTAGGTTGATTTGCTAGCAACCTTATTCTTTGGATCTCGTATACACCTCATTGTTAATTTCAGCTTGAGAAGCACGGGTGTTTGATAATTGGGCGTTGATCGAGGTGCACAAAAGGTAATAGTGCTCACATATATATATCAGATTTGTAAGGTCAGACGGACGTATCCGAAGGAGTAGTTTGTGTGTTTTATTGATCAAGAGAGGAAATAAGAAACCTGAACGTATGATCGGGGAATACATAATACAATAAACATGGTAATTCTAAAGAAATGATGACTGCTGCTGCCTGTTGTCCACCAGCATTCGATATTACACCTGCTGCGTCGAATGTCCAAATGTTATTGAATATTATATTTTGACATAAGCAGTGGAAATGATCTGTGACCCCTAGGCTTAGGTACCACTGCATACAGCTATTGTAAAAAAAGAAAATGATTGATGAAGAATTAATTAGTCTTTCATGTTTTTCTATCTTACAATAATTTAAAAGACGATAGTTGTTTCTCAGGAGTGATTAGGATCATTGAACCTGCAGTAAATTACTCATCAATTTGCCCGAGCAGGGTTGATCCAAAATCATGTATTCCGTGATAGCATGTAAATTGCCAAACAAAGCGAGCTACTGGGGTGGGAAAACACCATATAGTGACAGACATAATACCCAGGGTTGGTTCATATACATCTGATCAATATTTTGCATACGTTGAATCTTTACTTTATGCATGCCTTAATGCACGAGTCTGCGATTATGTCGCACTTAACGCTACCTGCAATAATGTATGGCCCCCTGCTTTGGTACTGCTCCTGATTACAGGTACCATGCCATGCAGGGTTAATATGTTTTGATATATCGATACTAATACTATTTAGTTATTCAGAATCTGTTTACTTTTGCAGTATATGCGTACTCGTAATATTATGACATCTGCGATGTATTCAATGTTAATTAAACCAGATACGTTTCACTATTTATATGTCCAATAAGTACATTTGTAAGAATAGCTATGGTTATGTACCCACAAGAGATTCCAATGAACGGATTCTTATCCAGTGTGAATATGCAACATATCACATCACAGTGATATGACAAAATGTGCATACACATATTTTATCAACGGCTCTTATATCTACGCCATTAAGCGTTCATCCACCCGCCCGAATATTGCCGGTTGACCCTGCCGGCTATTATGAGCTAAATTAACATGTCAATTTGATTAAGCAAGTTTAATGCTCATAAGGCATTGTCCTTTGCATCGTATTCTTTGGTTTTGACTACCATTAGATGAACCTTATTTTCCGGTAACGTTTATTTTATCTTTCCCTGTGATACCTGTTTGTCATGGCTTGTAAAATCAATATCAATAAATACTACAACTAACCATTAGGTGTGTCACTTGAAAGTAGCTTCCACCAAAAAGGAGACGTTCTGCATCGTGCATGCAAGCAGCACCAAACTGAACATTTAGTAATCGCTACACAATTCTTCTCCTTGTTAATGTCAGTCTAATACTCAAATGATCTCTCAAGGATGTTCTTCGACTAAAACAACATCTAGCATGGCTTGGTTTGGATGAATTGATGCAACCAAGCTGAGTAATGCTGAATCAATACAATTGAGAGACATTACAGACGTTGCCGTAAATGCTTAGCTGCAGCTCTTAATAGCATGGGTATGTCAAAGTGCCAATTTTGAAGATTTCCCGCGTCCCATACCGGTTACGATCTCGATGATGTGAGTGCAGAGGCTTCGAAACCAGCAATGCTAGACCGCATGGCGTGTGAATAAGATGTGAACCCATTAATTGCGTGCACGAGAGAACGTTAATGCGGGTAGGTACCAATCTTTATGGTTTTGAACTGTTGCTTTGCTGTTTGCACACACGCTATTTGAACAGACTGCCTCGGCATAACGACGGCATCAGATTCCCTTGTATCGAACTAAATAGTATATCCTTTCCTCATATGCATAACAGTGACAGGTAATGTTAGAGAACCTCATACAATTAAATATGCATTATTCATTATTTAAATACCATAACATATACTCCTTAAAACAATAACGACGGCCATCGCCGCATGTAGCATGTAATTTAAGAATTATGTGGCCGATGAAATACGTTTCCATCAAATCAGCGAGAACAGACATATCAAATTGACTCAATTCGGCGTCCTGCGTCCAGAGCAGAGCCCACACAGTTTGTAAGCTATACGTTCATGTCGTTCATCTGTGTTGTCTTGCATATTTCTGCAATAGGTTTGTGGCTGTTTTAGAAATGGGTCTCAATGTACAAGTGGCAGTCCATTTAATCCGTGGGGCAAGCTCTGCTTTAGATATATGATATTCGATGTCTGATCAGATCAATTCCGTAAGGACTGTATACTGCGTGACCCTCGCTTCCAAATTCGTACCTCATCGCACTTGAACGACAGTGTTGTGCACTCCCAAATTAGATCATTGGTCTTATGTCAATATGTGAGCTGCTTGAAATGTCGCTTTTACATGGCCGATATCAGTATGCATGCAAGAACAGTACAATACATTGCTCGCAATAACAAATAATGCCTCCTCCTTTTCATTATTATAATTGAAAATGCCATAATGATAGTAAACCTCATTGTCTTGCCTTAACTTGACGGCGTCCCTGCAATCCCATTTAAAGGCAGTAGTGTATAGTGGATTAATAAGACACCATTAGATACATTGACAGCATGGACTCAACGTGCGCGATGGCGATAACTTTGTTTGTTATGGCAGCATGATTCGAAATTTACGGTCGTCGCAAACACATGGGTACAAATATTGCCTCATAGGTACGTTATGATTATCGATGAGAATCACGATCAACGCATTAAAGTGCCTATGACACCAAATTTCCATGATAATTTTTATGAAACCGAATGAAAGACGAAGTTGCAATTACTCTGTTTTTGTGGATCAATTTCCGAACATGTCACCCGAACCTAACGTAAATTGAATTATAAAGTCGATTTTTCGGCACCCGCCGCCATTTTCGGCCCAGCATCCCGCGACGTCACTTAGAGAAGTCGTCTCTGACAGGTCCGCAGTTTTCACAGTAAACAACGGCGAATGTTGAAGTTTCGGAGAGCGATGTATTTGAGTTGGACGATTAGGCGATGGAATTTAGGGTTGAAGATCCTCAAATGTTTGCGAATTCAAATCCAGAGGATGTAGCTGGTAGTGTGCCGTACAGATTCGAACCATATCTGGCCGACAACAGCGCCAGCGAATCTGACAGTGACTGGACTGATTCTGGTGTTCTGAAGAGCGATAATCCGGACATCAACCGTCTTCAAAACATTGACTGGTGAGTCCCATTGGAATTGTAATCACTGCACGAAACTATCTTTTTCTTTGATTTTATATTATAAATGAAGAAGACCTATTCGTTTGATACCGTTTTCGTTTTTCTTGGTGGTATTCAATGTGGTTTTAATCGCCAACGAACATGGCGAAAAATATTTTTTCTGTTGTCATGCTTAAAATACTTTTTTTTTTAAATTTATGTCATCCCGACAAAACTATCAAACCTGCTTGGTGGAACATTTACACATGTAATACAACACTTTTCATTGACCACCCTAATCTTAGTCTTGATAGGTTTTTGAAACCCTGGTTTTAGGTTCCAATGTGGGGGCTGCTGAACCATGCCAACTGTCAGGGAAAATAGTGGAGCGGGAGCAAGTGATAGTTGAAATAGAAAATTGACCAGAAATTATGTGTGACATAGCATCCAAATTTTAATGCTGTATGTCTCAATGAAGATGTGTTGGAGACTACGCCTACAAGCAGCATCATGGTCCATACAAGGGAAACAAGTGAGTATTGACAGAACAAACACCAAATTATAAATTTATGTTAAAAAAACTTCCCCAAGCTACTGGGTCATTTTTACTCAAATGAATTCAGACTGAATTATCAATACAGTTTATACCAGGATAACATTATTTTTGTGACTCAATCATCAAATCTATGTTTGGGTTAAAATATAATATTTATTCATCACTGTAAAGATGTTTAAGGGTTTGTGTATGGCTGTGTGTTACAGCTGGAAGCGTTACACTGGATATAGGCAGTTCATCTGATGGTGCTACCATTATCTTGGAAAGAACAATCGTATCCCCATACTCGCCTGTGTGACATCAATTATCCGAAACACACTTCTAGAGGAGACAAACAATTATGTGGGATATTCAGATGGAACTGATTGACTGCTTGGTTCTTTTCTGGGATCTCGAAGGTGGAGTTCAGATTGGGTGGGATCTCCAGTGCTTCCATCTCCTCGTCATTTATATCACTGGCCTTGCATATGGTGACTGTCGTTGCCAAAAGATCTTCTACATAGCCTGTATTGTATATATGTGTTAGTTGTTCATTTGAGAGTACAGATTATAATTTTCACATAAATGTGAAATTTAGAAACAATCCCTACCATAAGTTGGATCTTTCAGCACTTTCCTCACTGTATGACCTCCTCCCTTGTATTTGGGGTAGTGGAGGCTATACAAGTCCTCACCCGGGGCTGTTATTCTTTGTTGTCGTCCAGCATTTTCATTGAAATACAGAGTTGCAATGATAGATCTGAAATCATTTATGAACCTTTCTATCAGTTTGAAATAGGATAAGTTGTGCTTTTCATGTTTGATTCATCGGATGTTTTGAGATAAGTTGGATTCAGCAATAAATTAACTTCATCCATGACTAGAATGAATGACGTGAGGAAAGATACTTAATGAAATTACACAGTTGGTTTAGTCCACTTTGTGGAAAAGGTCAAACTTGTCCCATAGAACTAAAAAACAATCTTACATTTGAATGAAGGGTAAAATCTAACTGCTAAGCAGACTGGGATAGTTGAAAAATTTAATGTTATAAGCAGACCAGGGTAGCTGAAAGCATAGGTTTTTGAAGCAAACTGGTTCAAAAGGTTGTGAAAAGCCTCTATGTAGGAGGTCTGGGCATTGCTTGATAGTCTCTTGATGTCCTTGCACAATCTCTTGTTCGTGATAATTTTTTCCAATCCCATGGCACACCTCGAATCTAAGAACATAAAGAGCAATTAAACTGCAAGATTTTTTTTTGTTTTCAAGGAAATTTTCTTTTTCCTTGAGAGGTGAGTCAAACAACAATGTCTCCACAGCCTGATAATCAGAACAAAGTCCTTGTTTATAGAACAAAATTATGGAAAAAGTAAACATCTAAGAGATTTTGGATACCATGTTGCATTATTTTATAAGAAGATTAGCTTAGTTAAACTAACTGCTGATGCTTTCAAAAGGAATGGATTTCTAAATATATATTTATACACCACTTATTTTCACTGCTTGCGTTGGTTGGAGGATGGGGGCGGTGTCATTATCTAGCTGGGTAAACCATACATGTTATTATAAATTGCAACATGTCAGCTCACCTTTTGGTGCTCCCTTTTCTCCACTGCCTTAGACTTACTGACGGGTAGCGAATCCGTGCAACCTCTCATGAATATGGTAGGAATAGCAGCTGGAAGAATATTCCGGGAACATTTGTATCCTAATCCGAGACCTTCTCTCACTGCAAGTGCTTGGTCAAAACATTCAGGTCCAAAATGCTCGCTACACAAAAACTAGTGGGTTGTCGGACCCGGCCAATCTGCCCTCGTACGCAGCACTCGTGATATCCATTGCTTGCGCAACTTCTTCTCCCAAGGAAAACTGAATAATCGAACGCTTCCCGAAGAAATGTTCGAACAATTTGCGGCCACGCAGCGTTTTGGCATGACTGATCCGAACTTAACAAGATACAAATTCACGGTTGACACATGGTTTCTATGGAAGCTGACTTGGGCTGCAGAAACTGGGTTCTCGTATCTGCGTCATTTCCGGTTGACCTCGGCTCACGCACAAAATGCCGCTTCGCTCCAAAGAACGTTTAATATCTCTTTTATTATTCATCGGAGGCCAAAAACTCCAACACCATTCGATCTGCATCGATTTGTTCAGTTTTTATTCAAATATCATATTTTAGGTGTCATAGGCACTTTAAGCGATTGATATCGCAGTCCAGATTTATAGCAGAAAAATCCCTTCAGCTGACACATATATAGTGCATGATTGCTGGTTCTGGTGCGCGTCATGCATTACTAAATGTAAGTGGCTGCTATAACAAAAACGCGTATTCTTCATCTTGTACTTATAAACTATCGATCATTGTTTGTTCTGTTTTTTAGTGTTATTAGTTGCGTTTGACTACTGTGATAATGCCATGAACGGCCACAAAATGTCTAAAATCACTAGGAGAGTGTTAATCTGTACTGGAGTTCATTGAATATCTTAAGATCATAGAATGATACAAACTTTACAGAAGAATAAAGTATACACAAGATGGTTAATAAACAAAGCAAATACCGTGCGGCTCCAAAATCGGTATCATCCATATTATAAGCGTACCTGCGTTCTAATGGAAACAAAGCATCAATTTCTACATCATAAACATGTATGTTGATGAACTGATCAGTTTCATCAACATTTAGTGTTGTCCATCATTTAAAGTTGATGAGACCTGGTGCCTGCGTACTGATGTTGTTTAAATGCTTGTGTTGCATATTCATTCCGCATGCTGTGGTGAGTCTGCTTCAAGCCAATGCAAGCATTAGATAATCAACTCTGTCAATTCAAAGTCTGTGGTCGGCAAGCCCAGACCATGCGGTCATCTGCGATATTCTCACAGTCTCAACCATATGATGGGAGGCAATAGAAGCGCAGCTGTTTTCATGGTTATGTCTTTCTTGTTCATGAGAGATAATTCGTAAAGGCAGAAGTCACAATGACATCAGGATAAACTTAGCCTATACTTGACGTCATCTTTAATAAGTCGTTATAACATAACGTTAATCAGCCATTGATTGGCGTAAATTGATAGGTAACTTGGTTCATGTTTTGCGTTGTTTTATGAATATTGTATTCGATATAATTGTCGTATATTCGTCAGGTAACTCGATCCTCACATTGACATGACTTGTCGAGACCATGCTGTACGCTTCCACTAACAGCGAATGTGAGTGACTATATAATGGGCAATAACGTTTGCCCTAAGATGATCGGTGGCCATTTAGTCCAAAGTGCCCCCAATCACAGGAACTGCTCATGTGATATGACCGGTGGGCTACAATTGACACATCTAAAGCTCAAGAGCAACATACTCGAAATGCGAAATGCTGTCCACAGAAGCACCCTCTCTTCAAATAAGGTTTGGCTCTGTAATTGATTCCTTTTGATTGCCTATTTCTTTTGATTATGCGGATAAATCAATACATATTTATTGCAAAAAAGCACACCTGGACAACTTTGATAAGTTATAGGCATTCATCATTTGCTTTAATACAGGCCGGGCAATAACCCCGGACATATGCGCTTCCACCAGCGGAATGGACTGGTGATGATTTACCGTGAACATTTTATTTAAAGAAAAAGAAGTATAAACACTAATTTATATAAGATAAACAAAGCCGGCTGATTACTACAGCAACTTGGTAAAATAAGTGGGAAATATCGCTATTGCATAATGAAGATCTCTTAGTACTGTGTTGTCATCCAACTAGATTGACAGCGGTGACAGCCTGAACCATTGGATTTGTAAATAATCATTAGTTTACAAACACCATGAGAGCAGACGGACAGATTGAGATTAACGAAATATGTGCCCTTGATGAATCATTAAAACGGTATCTCCTTGCTGGGTTTAAATGTTTGTTTCAAAAGATAAGAAGTAAGTAATATGCGTGAAGAAGAATACGGTAATATTTCAGCTTTCTCGTTGAATTGTGTTTGTTCATCATATAAGAATGTGAAATAAACTCTTATGTATCCTAGAAAAAAACCTTCGATTTCCCATCCATGGTTGAGGTTGGCGGAAATCCTCTAAACATGAGACATAGTCATAGGACCTTATTCAAAATATTCATAGACATTGCGGTCATGTCAATGCACCCCCCTATGCATGGATATCCCCCGAATACTCTTGATTACAATCGAGCAGCCTCATTCATAACTTGAATTAAAAATCATAATGAGGCACACAGGTATCCTCATAAAGACAACCTTGAAGACCAGGAACCATCAACATTAATAGTGGGAAACGCACCATGCACAAGCATATTAAGTATTACGTCAATTTTCAGCATTACTTCTAAATAATCCCTCTCATGAAACTGCTCTAACTTAATTGAGGTTATCTGTGTACAATCTACATAACAGAAAAAGAAAATAGATTATGCTGAGACCTCACTGTAATCAGTTTTAAACATAACTTTCATCATTCAGATAGATAAAAGTGATATTGATAATGAACCAAATATTTTGCATTATTATCATTCGGTGATATTTGTTATTGTAGTTGATATAGTGGTGACGTTTAGCACTATGACACACATGTACTGTTTTGTACACTGATGTCAATAAACATTGCACATAAACTTATATATTACAAGCCAAACACCAATACGTTCATAGTATACGTCAAAATGACTTGTTTTTATGAACTGTATTCTTTGGGCTTCTGTAAATTGCTGGACCTATTTTTTGCCTAATTGTGACACAAATTGCTCGGTTATTCACATTGAAATATTTCACACTCCAGATCAGATACAAACAAACAAACAAACATGGTAAAAGCAATAAATATTCTGTATCATTCTTCAGTACTATATGGAAGATAACCTACCAGTTTTAAACCTATAAAGATTTCTAGCAGTTCTCAACTTCCCCTTTTGTCTTTACAAAATTTATCAGCTGCTACAGACCTGCGTTGAACAGATTAAATAGGTTTTTTGCCTCCTCTGGATTACAATTTCTACCTCATTGCTTAAGTTACATATACCTTTCAAAATGGTGACCATTGCTGTTTACATGCTGTCCCTCCATCTGTTTATAAACTTTCGGAGGTTTGTTTTTACTATCTCAGCTACCAGACCATATTTACACATGGACCCCCCTCCAATGTTGATTAATCCTTGCAAACTAAACAACAGCCCTGCACGACATTTGACAAATGAGTTTTAATAAATAATCTCTTGCGCTATGTAACAGCAATGGGATATTCAAAGTTTGGTTGTCATATTATGGGTTAAAAAATGCTAGGTGTTTGTGACCAAACATAGGTCCTTTTCACGTCAATATCAGTTAGGAAAGTTCAAAACAGATCTGTAAGACTATTAAGAGTTTTCATGCTTTTACTTGGGGAATTTTTTTATTTAACTTGTTCTGATAATGCAAGCTAGCAGCCCCAAAGTTTAACATGGCTCATCTTCTCAATCATTAGACATAATCTCATTTGGGTAAATCATTACTTAAAAACTAAAGTATATAGAAAAATGTTATTATTATTTGAATAATTGTCAGGCAAATGAATATTGTTATGTGAATGTGGGAATACTTCCTGGCTGGTTTTTAAGACTATTGTGCAGCCCTGATGTGTCATTAAACAATATTATCAAACTATAAGCGTTATGATTTAATCTTATATTAATCTTAGCAAAAACAGCAGGGCTTCTTGGTGTATACATAGTCATTAACCAGTGAAAAAATTGCGAAAACTATATAAACATTGCTTTTCACATGAATAAAATAAAATATTATATGACAATATCTCACATGGCAATCTAGTCGTTGATGTTTATCTGATACATGAGGCAAACACTTGGATGACCATTTTAGTGTCCTCAATTCTGCATTGCAATCGCAAGCGCTCTTGTCTTGGCTTGCCATAACTTCCCGAACCGATATGTTTCCAACATGTTACGGTCAGAGTTGACTTTTTTAATTGGTGGGGCCGTTGCGGACATGATGTCCAACAGTTGCGCATAGTGAGCGAACGGGGGAAGAGTGGGGCGTTGTTGGAATGGAGTAATACGTCGCGTACAGAAGCTTGAGCTATCGGCGACTGAAATGTGGCGTACTGCAGATACTTCAAATTATATAAGCCAGAGGCACGCAAATTGGTCACGCTCTCACTTAGACGAGTTGCGAACGTGTCGTTGCTTCACTGATCGCGCAGCTCACTTTGCCCGGCTTATATTTCGGTCGCCTGCGTCGAGAAAGGAGTTGATTGTTAGCGCTGTACTGAACGGGACAGTTCAATTATCGGGAATGGTTTTCGTATTTCCATGCTAATACGTCACAATGCTATCCCTTTGGACAATTGGTGATTTATTGATAATTTGGCCCGTGCGGAGCAATTCAAGGCCGTCTGGTCGCCTGAATTTTACCCTGTAATAGGTGAACAAATATACGATTAAACAGAAGGGAAGTGATTCTTGGGAGAAAATCCTTACTTCATTGAGTAACTTCTCTCATGACTGAAATTTATTAACAACCAGCATCAGACTTGATTGCCCCAAGGAGGAGGTAAAATTGTCCAGTTCATCACTGGCGGTGCGCGTTCAACATTCTGAACGTTATGACGGCCTTGTATTGGTTTTTACTGTTAATGGATGAATAGTAGTTTTAATCAACTTTTTGTGAAAGCATAAGTTTTGAGGAGACACTACACCTGGAGACAAAGTGATGTTTCAGATGGAGATAGCTTGCTGATACCTATTAAAGGTAAAAATAAGTTTTTTCCTAATCTTCAATAGAAGTATTAGTTGAACAGTTTGTCACATTTTAAGTAAAATTCTTGTGAAATATTACACTATGCGGAGACACCAATCCTGAGGACGAGCTGATGTTTCTGGAGGGGCTGGCTGGCTGATACCTAAAATGATTTATTTCCTTATCTTCAATATAAGTTTTTGTTGAACAGTTTGTAACATTTCAGGCACAATACGTGTGAAGTTATAAGTTTTCAAGAAATGCTTACCTTGAAGACGAACTGATGTTTCAGGTGGGAAGGCTGGCTGATACCTATTAAAGGTAAAAAAACAATATTTTTCCTTTTCTTCAATATATGTTTTGTTGTAGTAATTGTCACATTTCCTGCACAATACTTGTGAAATTATAACTTTTGAGGATACACTAACCTTGAGGACAATCTAATGTTACAGATGGAGATGGCTGGCTGGTACCTATTCAAGGTTAAAATAAGTAATTTGCGAAAGATGTTTTGTGCAACTGTTGTTCACATTTCAATACTTACACATTTATATTGTTCAATAAAAAAAACCAGTTTTGGTGCTTTGGGTCAACCATTTTAGATGATTTTACCTCTGGGTCAAGATTTAATTTTCATTATAAAATATGTGACCCAAGCACCTACAATACTGTATATGACAATTGAAAAAGAACATGCAAACCTTAGAACAGCTATCTGGTGTCCATGGCTGAAACTCATTTGTTTTAAGACAGGCATGCCTATTAATAATTTTCACTCGGTATCACTTCTCAGAGGTTAGATCAATAATAACTTCGGTTATATTTTTTGTTCCATATTAGCCGTGACTATTGTTATGGGCTGCATCATCCAAAAGCATACATCGTCAGTACTTTCCTCCAGGGCTTCATGTAAACAGCCATGCCAGAAAACCAGCCACCAGCTCTAATTTATTGTCATCATGTTCAAACTTAGTATGGCAGTCGTTAATGTTTCGGAGAAAGATTATAATTTTTGTTGGATCGACATACATAGCCGTGACTATTGTTATGGGCTGCATCATCCAAAAGCTTCTTGACTTTGTGTACTATTAGTAATATCAGATCATTATTTTCCTATTCAGACCACATCCACTGCTTTACAGTTCAACTAATCAAAGTGGCAGTAACCTGATATCAAGAGTTGTTATTAAGCAATTTAATGTGCAATTCATATTTTGTGCTGGCCCTAGTAGTACTTGTATCATATTTTGCAACTGTGGTTATTATCAATTATTGGCTTGCATTACCATAAATATCCTCTTCTTTGTTTGAGAGGAAGCAGGAAGGAAACAAAATATCTGATAAAGGCTTTGAAATTTTAACTCCAGAAAAGGGGAAATTGCCAGAGTTACTAAGTGGTGTTTATACTAAGTGTGCAACAGTCACCAGATTCAAAAGTGTTGATGACAAAGTCGAGATTTTGTGTGTATGTTGATGGCAATCAAGTCCACAAATGATTGCATGTGACAATGATAAGTGTAGTGTGGCTTGGTTCTGCTATGACTGTTTTGGAGTAAAAAGAAAGCCCAGAAGCACTGGTTCTACCCATCATGTAAATAATCTGTGTATTGGTGGGGGTGATGTTTGTGTCTGAAAATCATAATGATATGATTTGCTTGTACATATTCACATTGTTCATGTGTATGCTGCAAATTGGTATGGTTTTATTCTATGTACCAGTTTATATATTTCAAACACAAAATCCTTATGGAAGCAGATACATGCAATCAAGATTATAATAAAGTTATGTTTATGTTGCACATGTATAGTTGAAGATAATTAACAAATAAATCAGCTGTCAGTCATATTAACATTAACTTTAACTAACTGGTTAATTTTAGCACTTAAAAATTCCAACTCAGTCACAAGACACCACTGATAAGGGTAGATTTGATAAACAGCAACAAACACATAATTTTATCAACTGTAGTCATGTCTCTAGCATCTAAGATTATAAATAGTCTGGAGGAACAGGGCAATTAAAAATGCTGTATTTTTTGTCCCACATTTCCAATTACCATCTACATTAGTTTTTTGTCTGGTTCGAATGACCTCCGACATAGGTAACTGGGTCTTACTCAAAATCTGCTAAACCAGAGCCTCGATCAGCCAGAACAAGATCACCCACATATATATGCTCAAGAAAACCAGTTTTCTGTCAAATACTTGTCACTAACGCTTCCTCTCTATGCCTTCGAAATGAAACTTGTAACACTTTGAGGTCATACTAGTAAGCTAAAAACTATTATGGTGTTAAAATCGTCAAGGTTTGTGCTCTAGCTAGCCTCTAATTTGGTACTTCAAAGCTGTCTAATGTGCATACACTCGAGATACAGTTGATGTTGATACATGAAACCGATAAGCCAAATCTTGAACAGATATATTTAACCTAAGTTGCATTAATGTAAGTATTATTTGTTGAAATGGGGATAATGTACATTGCGAGGTAATTGAATAGTCCGATGTAACTTCGCTGTCATCATCAGCAAAAGTGTCGTCATTATACATACTAGACAAAACAAATTACTTTAAGGACAGTTATTTGGAGATAAAGTTCTCTCGTTTCTTCCTCCTTCTAGAGTAGACGCTATGACAAGGCTCTTAGTAGTATCATAGGAAAACTGTTATATAATGTGATTAGTGACTATCAAAGTGATGTATTGTAATCGGGTAGTTTACAATTTGGATTTAAACCATCGCACACAACAACACAGTGCACTTTTGTATTAAAGGAAATCATAGATAATTATGTCAGCGAAGACGCACCATGTTATGTCATATTATTGGATCGACTTAATTGTATGAAATTGTTTGGTTTGTTACAAGAGCGTGGTATGTGTGCTATGACTGCTAAACTCCTTCTTAATATGTATATACATCAAACGTTAAGAGTCAAGTGGAGCAATAGCTTCTCTGACAATTTTATTTGTACTAATGGAGTCAAACAAGGGGCGGTTTTGTCACCTATTTTGTTTGGTGTGTATATCGATGAATTATTGTCACGACTCTCTCAAACAGGGGAATCACCATATTGGTCAAACGTTTTGCAGGGCACTGAGTTATGCTCGACGGTGCTCGCTCTCATTGCTCCTTCTTTAAATGCGGCCAAATCTATGCTTAAAACTTGCGAAGAGTTTGCCAAAGGATATAATGTTATATTTAACACATCAAAAAGCAATTTATTGCTTTTTAATTGTCAAAAGCGCGATGTGAATCTACAACTGAACAGTGTTAGATTAAATGTAAGTGAACATGCTATCCATCTTGGATCCTATATAGGAAGAAATTCCGAACAATTGAATATCATGCTGCATATAGTGATGTTGTGTCGAAAACTAATATGCTGATGTCAAGATTCGTTCACTGTACAGTAAATGTTCGTAATACACTATTTGACAAATATTGCACAAGTTTTTATGGATCCCCATTATGGACGCTCTCGAGTAATTCATTTAAAAGCTTATGTGTTACTTGGCGCAAATGCATCCGCCATATATGGAAACTACACCCTAGAACAAGATCAATGTATATTCCTTTTTTAGCTGGTAGATTACCTCTAAGAGAACAATTAATGATGCGATGTATGAAATTTTTTTTAAATAGTCTCAATAGCACGAATGATCTTGTATCGGCGGTTAGCCGATTATGTGCCTTAGTAATTCGAATGTCGCAAATAATGTAAGATATATTATGAGTATCGTTAATCTTAATACTGCTACGATTTACGACCAGACCATTACTTTTAATGATATTTCAAGCAAGATTTGTCTACCGAACATTGATCAAGAAAGATTGAACTTTGTTAACTCCATACAAGAACTTTGTCGGGCCCGTGAATGTGAATATATTCCCGATTTTTCGCACGACGATATCAATGTTCTACTTAATTTTATTTGCACATTATGATGGCACCCCACGCTTTGTTAAATGATTGCACTTGAACTTGATCGTCATGAAATATCTGTACCATGAGTGCGAAATAAATGCTGTTATTATACAAGATATTTGCTCGACCTAAGGGGCCTCGGACCCGACCCCCCAACGGGGCCGAGGCTAGTTAATTGGTAAACTAGTGTGACCATAGGCCAGGGTGTCTACACCGTTCTCAGCTATCCACCGCTTTGAGTCAAAGGGGAGAGAGACACCTTGTTGACGTGCAACCCATAGAGCTTATGACCCTCACTACGAAGCATGTTCATCCCATGGCGGAACTGTTTCTTTGTAAAGAGAGACTCCATGTAATGAGCGTGGCGTAGATGCTCCTTCACCACCACCTTTTTCACACCCTTAGCTCTTTTTATCTCGCCCTCATCAGACATCAGGATAGAGTACATCTTAGGGCGCAAACCAACGTACTCCTTGATGGGCACGCCAGCGCACTCATCCTTCATCTTACCCAACCTTTTTGTTTTTATCACTGTGCAGGGTATGAGAAGGGTCATAGTTACTAGTGTCAAAGAGATGTTCATCCTCCCTCATATCAGCATACACGTCAAATGTACGGATCTCGAGAAGCAGCGAGTCCGTGTCTGTGTATAGCAGGCCAAGGTTGTTGCCGTATCTGGGCTTCATGGTGTTATAATAAAAGTCATACATCAAGTGCTTTGAAAGATCTAGAATGCACATACCCACATACACCGGGCGGTTTAAGACTAAACGAGTCTTGTGCATATGCAGGGCAGCCAGATCATGGTCAAACACTTGATGTCAATCATAGGCGGGACTGGCCACAAGCCTCCGTATTTTCGCTTTTTCCGATGAGCACACAATCTTAACATCGACTCGCCTCCGGAGGTTCTCCATAGTCTTGCCAAACACAGAGTTGTTCATCAGCTTAAGTCCTTCTCAAAGTCGCTGGTGGACACCTTACGCAGATCTGTATTTATCTTAATGTAAGGCTCCATCCAGGAACTTTGGTCAAAGACAAGTGCACGATGAATCTTGGTAAGTCTCATCCCCAAAAACAGATAAAGCTAGAGGTTTCTATAGTGTACCACATACTTCTCCTTATTCCGCAGGTTGGGCACCAGCTTTTCAACTCCATTTCCGGTGCTCCCCAATACACATAGGAGATACTTCTGCTAGTCTGACAACCATTCGTTCTGTACAAGAAGCCGCACAGGCGCTAGGAGGTAATCGTTGTGTTCGTCATGAAGCGCAGCAGGATACTCCAAGTCAACCTCAAGTATATACCCCGTTTCAGCATCATCGGGATGGTCCTGGATCTTAAGGTTCTCAGGCCGTTCCACCCACTCAATACCCGAAGTAGGTAGGGCTTGGCTCATCGCCCACCCATACAGGTTGTTAGTATCAAGGTACTGGATATAGCTCGCTGGCTTATCCTGCTCAAAGCCCTCCACATATGGGTTGTTCGCTTTAGCGTGGCGATGTGATACCATGCTTATCCCACCGCGCAGCCCCTTCTCAATAAAGAGGTGCTTGTCATAATCGGTGAGAAGCTCGAGTTCCACCCCTGTGCTCTTAATAAGCGCATCCCACGACAAACCGGGGCTGGTATAGTAGTGGGCTGGATCCAATCCGTACCGCTTAAGACAGGTTTTCCGGAATGTTTCAAACACATCAGCCAGAAGCAGCACATCCGTGCGTAAGTAAAGGTCATGGTAGTGCCCCATACTTTTGCAACCGAACTCGTTTCAGACTTTCTGGGCATGTTCATAATCTGCAGCAGATATACCCTGCTCAGAGAGCTTGCTGTAGAACTTATGGACGGGCGCAGTGGAGCATCAAACTTATCCCAGCTGTCCATGAACTAGTAGGGATACACTCCCTTACGCAGCAGCAAGCGCCGCGTCGTTTCATCTGGCTCATATTCCGCCGTCACAGCAAAGGCATCTGGGTTGTTAGAAGACACCAGCTTGTCAAGCGAGGCCAGGAGGAACTGTGCACTATCAATGAACCGCAACTGTCCAAGCGACAGGGAAATATATTTCTCCATATTGTTTGGGACACAGTGTATGTTCCCCACCACCTTGCTCATGGCCTGCATCAAGAGATGGGAGTCATAGCCACGCTGGTTATGGAACACCACAGGTACGGGCGTTGTTTTAGGGTTCAACCTCAGCTTTAGGTTGCAGGCGTTGTGGGCCGGTCCCCTGTACTTACCTGTTATATGGCAGTGGTCGCGGACGGAGTTGCCCACCAGTTCCTTTTTACACACATGACAATGGGTAGCCTCTTTATGCACTCTTTTGTCCTCTCGCGTCATGCGCATGGGGACAGGCTTGGACAGAACTGTTTTGATCTTTTTCTTCTCTTGCTGCATAGCCTGTAAGAACTTCTCCACAGCATCGCTTCCTCTGTAAACCACAGGGGGTTCGTCTTATCTCTGAGTGTTGCTCTTTGTAGCATCAAGAGCAGGGTCAGGAAGTTTCACCGTAAGTGCCTCAAAGTCTGCATAGATAACATAGGGGACAGGAAGCTGTTTCTGCCAGTTCTGGAAGGATAATATGTTCTTCCCTTCCTCAGGCATATCCACTCGCACAGCAGTTTGCCCGATACCCATGCACTCAGGTTTGTGCGCCAGGAGCAGTTTCTCAGTGGTGTATCCATGCAAGCATCGCTCACAGAAGAACTTGCGGTGCTCGTGCTTACTCTGGTCATACAGCAGGCGATTCAGCTTTTTCGATCTGCGTGTAATGAAACCTGCCGTCCTCCTCAACCAGCATGAGGTTTAAGACATTCAAGGCTAGGTTATCATGCTTTTCTATCTTCTCAATCTGTGAGATAGGTGTTGGATAGTCCACGTTTTTCCTTCTAAGAGTTTTAAGAGCGGCTTAATGTTATATTTCGATGGTCGCTGCGGGTCCTTGGCAACCGGACGCAGAGCCGCTTCAATGGAATATAGAACACAGTGTGGGTCGTCCTAGTTCTTTACGTTTATGATTGCCTTCTTTACCGCCAGCTTTCTGGGCAGTTTCAGCCAGGAGCCACCCTTCAATGGCTGGTAGTTGGCAATATCGATGTGACGGACCCAAACTTCCAGCCAGAATCTCTATTTGTCCACTTTTCCAACCGCTCTTGTATATTAGCATTACTCTTGTCCAGCGCATCGTTAATATCTTCTGAGGAGAGAATCACCTGCTGATTATTACGCAATACAGGCTCAACATACTCAGTGCTGCCATCATCGGCGTGCTTGGAGAGTGCTACATTCGAGGCAAACTGACACTTGATTCCACCTAGCTCTTCCAGCTCAAGAGCCAAAACATTATGCATCTTCTGACGCATCCCCTTTAAGAACATCATAAGGTCCGAGCCAAGGCGGTGAGACTCAGGAACGTTCATCACCCATCCACGCAAATAGTTTTAACAGCCCACTTAGTCTTCTTAAACTTAAGACGCGGTGGGGGGACAGGTGACTGGTTTGCGGGGACGTAAGTGGGCAGGGACTGATCTGCGTGGGCAGGGACTGGTCTGCGTGGAGCAGGGATTGGTCTGCGCGGCGCAGGGGTAGGGACCACCTCTTGCAGCTCTAGGGCCTTCAACTGTGCCTCCTGCTCTTCCAAGGCTGACTTTGAACAAGCATACGGTGGACGCTTCCCAGTCTTTGCCTCCAATTCTTTGCGTACGGCCTTTGCTCTCTCTGCATGAGTCATTTTCGGGCTCAGTGTCTCGGGCACGGGGGATCCAGGGCCTAGGGCCTTCAACTGTGCCTCCTGCTCTTCCAAGGTTGACTTTGAACGGGCATAGGGTGGATGCTTCCCAGTCTTTGCCTTCAATTCTTTGCGTACGGCCTTTGCTCTCTCCGCATGAGTCATTGTGTATACATATGTTTTCCATTAGTCTAAATGCTTGTCAAAATATAGTAATTGAGGAGCCAGGGACTTAAGCAAGCATTTAGACTCATGGAAAATATATCGTACACATAATGACATAAGGACAACAAAAACCTACCCGTATCGCTATCAACACTTGTGCATGGCCTAGATTGGGGTCACGTGAGCTATGTGGAAAGGCTTGCAAATTTGAATACTGCAAGCAGCACCGGTGGCGAGCAAACAAGTACAAGGTCAACCCCCCAGCCTCCTGTATACACTATGGACGCGCAACCATTTCGAGTTTGCAGATTTGCGAAGCTTGTGGTTCTAAGCGGGAACGCCGCGTGCTACGCTGGACAGAAAAACCATGTAGACAAATCTTTCCACAGGTGATGAAACTTCAAGCTTGCACTATTCCATGTAGAATGGGTCCCGAATTGGGGTAGGCTTTGGGGCCGGCTCTGGTTTTGGTTGTAACTTCGAAGCGGCTTCCATGTTGTTCTGTGTGATTTTCCAGACCTTCTATGCAAGAAATGCGGCAAATCCTGCATATCCCGCCATTTGCAATCTTGTCGAAAACGTGGCCTGGTCCGCAATAGTTCCTAGATTGGCTCCAACCTCGTCCTCCAAGATGTCGTCCTCCAAATCTGCCGCAAAGGCGTTCACCTTTCTCTCCAACCCATCCACCTTTCTTTCCACCCGCTTCAGAGTATACAACGAATCGTATAGACTGGGCCCCCCACCAGCCCCAACCCTAGAGGGCCTAAGATCCTCCTCTAAACCACCAGATGTGACCCGCCCCACCAGCCTCGCGGACTCCTCCACCTTTTTCTCTATCTTTTGCAACAAATCCTCATTGGGCACCTCCGGCTTGCTCCCATTGGGAACCTCCCGCTCGCCCCCATTCGCCCATATCTTGTACAGTCTGGTAGTGCCTATGCCGTACTTTTTTCGGATCTCATCTCCAGTGGAGATTCCACGCAGGGCCCGGATCTCTTCTATTTCTTTCTCGGACAGTTCCTTCTTCTGCATGGTCTATACCATACCAACACCAAGGACTAAAAGCTAAAGTCCCCGGCTCCTCAATTACCATATTTTGACAAGCATTTAGACTAATGGAAAACATATGTATACACAATGACTCATGCAGAGAGAGCAAAGGCTGTACGCAAAGAATTGGAGGCAAAGACTGCGAAGCGTCCACCGTATGCTTGTTCAAAGTCAGCCTTGGAAGAGCGGGAGTCACAGTTGAAAGCCCTAGAGCTGCAAGAGGTGGTCCCTACCCCTGCGCCGCGCAGACCAATCCCTGCTCCACGCAGACCAGTCCCTGCCCCACGCAGATCAGTCCCTGCCCCTTATATCCCCGCAAACCAGTCACCTGTCCCCCCACCGCGTCTTAAGTTTAAGAAGACTAAATGGGCTGTTAAAAACTATTTGCGTGAATGGGTGATGAACATTCCTGAGTCTCACCGCCTTGGCTCGGACCTTATGATGTTTTTAAAGGGGATGCGTCAGAAGATGCATAAAGTTTTGGCTCTTGAGCTGGAAGAGCTAGGTGGAATCAAGTGTCAGTTTGCCTCGAATGTAGCACTCTCCAAGCACGCCGATGATGGCAGCACTGAGTATGTTGAGCCTGTATTGCGTAATAATCAGCAGGTGATTCTCTCCTCAGAAGATATTAACGATGCGCTGGACAAGAGTAATGCTAATATCCAAGAGCGGTTGGAAAAGTGGACAAATAGAGATTCTGGCTGGGAGTTTGGGTCCGTCACAACTCTGTGGATCGATATTGCCAACTACCAGCCATTGAAAGGTGGCTCCTAGCTGAAACTGCCGAGAAAGCTGGCGGTAAAGAAGGCAATCATAAACGTAAAGAACTAGGACGACCCACACTGTGTTCTATATTCCATTGAAGCGGCTCTGCGTCCGGTTGCCAAGGACCCGCAGCGACCATCGAAATATAACATTAAGCCGCTCTTAAAACTCTTAGAAGGAAAAACGTGGACTATCCAACACCTATCTCACAGATTGAGAAGATAGAAAAGCATGATAACCTAGCCTTGAGTGTCTTTGGCTGGGATGGAACGGCCACCATCGCTCACCGTATCAGCAAACAGCCTGGCCTATGTATAAACCTCATGCTGGTTGAGGAGGACGGCAGGTTTCATTACACACAGATCGAAAAACTGAACCGCCTGCTGTATGACCAGAGTAAGCATGAGCACCGCAAGTTCTTCTGTGAGCGATGCTTGCATGGATACACCACTGAGAAACTGCTCCTGGCGCACAAACCTGAGTGCATGGGTATCGGGCAAACTGCTGTGCGAGTGGATATGCCTGAGGAAGGGAGGAACATATTATCCTTCCAGAACTGGCAGAAACAGCTTCCTGTCCCCTATGATATCTATGCAGACTTTGAGGCACTTACGGTGAAACTTCCTGACCCTGCTCTTGATGCTACAAAGAGCAACACTCAGAGAACACAGGAACATGAGCCGTGTGGTTACGGTTATGTAGTTGTTCGGTGTGACGGTAAGACCGAACCCCCTGTGGTTTACAGAGAAAGCAATGCTGTGGAGAAGTTCTTACAGGCTATGCAGCAGGAGGAGCAAAATATCAAAGCAGTTCTGTCCAAGCCTGTCCCCATGCGCATGACGCGAGAGGACAAAAGAGTGCATAAAGAGGCTACCCATTGTCATGTGTGTAAAAGGAACTGGTGGGCAACTCCGTCCGCGACCACTGCCATATAACAGGTAAGTACAGGGCCACTACTATACCAGCCCCGGTTTGTCGTGGGATGCGCTTATTAAGAGCACAGGGGTGGAACTCGAGCTTCTCACCGATTATGACAAGCACCTCTTTATTGAGAAGGGGCTGCGCGGTGGGATAAGCATGGTATCACATCGCCACGCTAAAGCGAACGACCTATATGTGGAGGGCTATGAGCATGATAAGCCAGCGAGCTATATCCAGTACCTTGATACTAACAACCTGTATGATGAGCCAAGCCCCACCTACTTCAGGTATTGAGTGGGTGGAACGGCCTGAGAACCTAGAGATCCAGGACCATCCCGATGATGCTGAAACGGGGTATATACTTGAGGTTGATTTGGAGTATCCTGCTGCGCTTCATGACGAACACAACGATTACCTCCTAGCGCCTGTGCGGCTTCTTGTACAGAACGAATGGTTGTCAGACTAGCAGAAGTATCTCCTAGGTGTAATGGGGAGCACCGGAAATGGAGTTGAAAAGCTGGTGCCCAACCTGCGGAATAAGGAGAAGTTTGTGGTACACTATAGAAACCTCAAGCTGTATCTGTCTTTGGGGATGAGACTTACCAAGATTCATCGTGCACTGGTCTTTGACCAAAGTCCCTGGATGGAGCCTTACATTAGGATGAATACAGATCTGCGTAAGGTGGCCACCAGCGACTTTAAGAAGAATTCGTATAAGCTTATGAACAACTCTGTGTTTGGTAAGACTATGGAGAACCTCCGGAGGCGAGTCGATGTTAAGATTGTGTGCTCATCGGAAAAAAAGAAAATACGGAGGATTGTGGCCAGCCCCGCCTATGCTCGACATCAAGTGTTTGACTATGATCTGGCTGCCCTGCATATGCACAAGACCCGTTTAGTCTTAAACCGCCCGGTGTATGTGGGTATGTGCATTCTAGATCTTTCAAAGCACTTGATGTATGACTTTTATTATAACACCATGAAGCCCAGATACGGCAACAACCTTGGCCTGCTATACACAGACACGGACTCGCTGCTTCTCGAGATCCGTACATTTGACGTGTATGCTGATATGAGGGAGGATGAACATCTCTTTGACACTAGTAACTATGACCCTTCTCATACCCTGCACAGTGATAAAAACAAAAAGGTTATGGGTAAGATGAAGGATGAGTGCGCTGGTGTGCCCATTAAGGAGTACGTTGGTTTGCGCCCTAAGATGTACTCTATCCTGATGTCTGATGAGGGCGAGATAAAAAGAGCTAAGGGTGTGAAGAAGGTGGTGGTGAAGAAGCATCTACGCCACGCTCATTACATGGAGTCTCTTTTTACAAAGAAACAGTTCCGCCATGGGATGAACATGCTTCGTAGTAAGCTCTATGGGTTGCACGTCAACAAGGTGTCTCTCTCCCCTTTGACTCAAAGCGGTGGATAGCTGAGAACGGTGTAGACACCCTGGCCTATGGTCACACAAGTTTACCAATTAACTAGCGTCGGCCCACTTAGTGTGAGCAAATATCTTATATAAGCTGTCAAGGGTCAGTAGTATATATTGCCAGGACCCTGCGACTCGTGGTTCCCTGCCCCTGCGACTCGTGGGCCTCCCTCTCCCCTACCCTGTGGTGTAGATTGTTGACATTATGCTCACAAACAGTAGCTGTATAGGTCGGTGCGCCAGAACCGCCACTCCCTATACTACTACTATATGACTAATCCTCCCAGTTAGCTCATTCGGGTCACGTTGGCGAACATAACGCAGTTTATCATCACTAGGAGATCGAAACTCACAAACCAACGCAGCATTAACGACCCTATGCCATATTTACGAGCCCAGGTAAGTTATGATGATCCCAGTTTAATCAGGGAGTTTTGAATTATGCCGCTGCGAGTGTGCAGCCTTGTAGTAGGTGCTTTCTATTGACGGTATCAATGATAGCGGACCCTCTGTAAAAACTGAATCATAGTTTCCAGCTTCGCGGTTGATAAGCTGCCCGACATAGCCTTATCTGTCGACATAGAGTCAGAAAGAGGAAGACACAAGGCATTTGATTATGATAGGAAGGTCAGATGGATGCTGAGAAACCCCTCAGATTCGGACACGGGATTGACTGAACTATCAAATACCTGGATTTTATTTCTCTAATCTAGGCAGCGTAGCATGCATAATTGAAGAAATATGCGCAATCCCCCTAACACTGTTCTTGTGATATCTTTTAACACGTGACTGGTGTATACAATAACCGATGATTTATCTGACACTTATACGATCGGTCGCACAGTCTGTTAATGACGGTTTAGCGTTTTCTCTTTATAAAGACTCAGATCCATTTCAGATGACACTGCTATCCTCCGTTTTCTTAAACGCGGTGTATTTTGGCTTATCTGTCGCACTGGTCAGTGATGAATATATTTTAATTTATAAGGCTTCATTCTTACAATCAGGGAATTATTTTATTATTATCAGTCAGTTCATTGTTGACATAGTTGGCCAAGTAATGTCCACACTACACACGGGACCCAGCAGGACTAACGATAATCAGTGACATAATGCATAGTAAATAAGCACATATCAGTCGCACAAAAGCGCCTTGCCCGATAAAATCTGCTCTACATCTCAAATCGTCCAGGATGATCGTAACGATAGGCCATAGACGCGTCAGAGTTGGTAATTTGCAAAGCAACTTTTGGTGTCGGATCAGACATTACGACATGTATTAACCTTATTCGGTACCAATTCATCCACGAATATTAGACAAAACTAGGGACTGCAAACATCTATAGATGTAGCGCAATGTCGTTGCTGGACGGACCCCAACTGTATCTGAATAGGATTCATCTTCGTCAAATAGTCCCAATAGGCTCATGTGCTTCCGGAAATAACAGGGAGCACACAAAATAAATCCTTGGAGAAACTTGACTCACAGTACTACTGCCTAAAGTTCCGGCAGTAATAAATTTCAGTGGATTTACAGGATAACGGACTTACACGCCATAGAATTGTATTCATTTTCTCTCGACGAATTTCGTATTACATCATATAACCGACAGCTTGTCTCCTTGATCGCTGTTTATTCATATATACATTGGCTTAGCCAACAATCCCTTACGCCTTCATATTATTTGGTTTAAAGAAGCAGCAATGCTACATTGAGAACAATGCAATCGCTTGCATTGCCTGATGTAATTTGGCTTAGATATTAAAGTTACATATATTTGACATTTGATCATTGCATAGAATTCAAGGCACGAGTGTACATTAAAAGGTATATTCCATGTTAATCATATATCACGAAATGTAATTGGCTTCAAGCGTGTTGCGTGCGTAAGATGGACGGAAATTAACCGGCATGCAGCTACTGCTGGCCTCTCTTTACATTTAGTTGCTTGCCGCAAAAAGTATGGAACGCGTGCGACGGGTAACAATATGCAGAAGCCGTATATTGTTTACGAGATTGCCGCGTGTGGTGATGAATACAGTTATGCCATTCGTTACCTTGTACACTACCAACCTTAGTGACGAGAAAAACTTTCACATATGTGTGTTTGCAAGTAGAATGCGCTGACTAAATATCAGCTCGCTTCTCCTTTCCTCTATACTTATGCTACAGCCATTCTCACATGCGCATTTTTTTTAAATGTTGTCCCAAGGGGGTTGACACTGCTGTTGCTCGTTTACATCAAAATGCTTACGCTAGCCTTCAATGCCGACAACGTGGAGGCAGAGAAGCATTTTACAGGCATGTTATTGTCATAAAATGAATGATAATACGTCGGCATCCCACGACTGCTGTCGCTCACAGATATATCCGATGCATGGCACCATTCACGTCTTCATTATGCACTAATATTCTAAATTGCTTGTCTATGATGTATTAATGAACACTGCGATGATGTAGTGGCAGGGCCATCGCATCCATCATCAGCCATGTTACGGTGATGAATTTAAAGCAATGGCTGGTTGAAATATCCAAGAATCATCTTTCGTTCAATCAAGTCATGCTGGCTTGTGTTTGGTGTAACTGTTACCCCAGGTTTGTGGGCAGTAAATCAAAGGGAGATGATTAATTCCTTTTAGTGTAAAGGTTGTATCCTCAAGTAGCGACTACAAAATGAGCCAATTATGATGTCCTTTCGATTCATCCATGAAATAGTTAGATAGATAAATTAGTACAACTGCTATATATACGATGTGATAAGAGTTATACTTCGACGGAAATTACCAATTTAGCCATCGTTTTGGGTTCAATTGTATCATGACAAATGATTTGCAACACCCATTACAATTTTTGTGCTCAGTATTATCAGCTTGAGGATCGCACCTACTATATTTTGGGTGATATATGTTAACGCATGCGATGGAGAAGTGAGTAATGTACAATTCAATACCAATCCGAATACATAGATTTTAAGCAGTCGTCATAACGTTTATACAAAGCGACTTCTATTTTGTGAGCTTAAATGGATCCTTAAAAGACCTCAACAAGCACGGATCCAACTATCTATAGCCTAGTCAATTTGCTAAACAGAGAGAATGCTTGTTTCTTATAAACCTCTCTGTCCCACGCTGCAGGCAATCTCTTAGTATCTCCATGCAACACTTAAAACCCGTTTTTATACACAGTTTATATGTGTAAACTTAAAAGAAAGTAACGTAAAGATACCAGAATGTAGCACCAATAGATGAGGGATTATTATTACCAACATGGCTTACATGGAAATTTTACCTGGGTTCATCTCCAGCTGTCAGCTTGTGTCTCAGAACCGACCACACTGTCTATTTTGATATATGTCTTTTGCACCTGTGAGTGTAACCTTCACTGATAACATTTTATCAATTTGTGTGTCTTCATCTTTACGCATAGCGACCAACAACAACTCGAGTGCCTTAGGTATGCAACTTAAATGCTGCCATGCATTGGAAAATGATAAGAACGTCGACAGAAGCCTGGTACACTCTGATAACCATTCATCGCACACAAGAAATATGTTTATGACAATAACGTGTCGGTAAAATGCCGCTCTGCCTCAACGCTGATATGCTTTATGCAGACAAATACTAGCAGTGTCAATCGTCTTAGGATCATTAAAATCATAATGCGCATCTGACAAGGCCGATGCAGAAGTATCAAGGGAACAAGGAGCAAGACTACATAAAGTATGTGTATCCTACCTGCATACATTAAAGAGGTATGGTGCTGCTATATCCAACGGATTTCGCCGCGTTCTTGTTCCTGAAACTGAATAAACGACGAGACTTGGGGAAACTGCATGCTTGAGAACCCAAGGTTGCTCATTCGACGGGCATAGGCTGTTGAACCTGCTGTACAGGAATGTACCGCATCATACGGCTCTTCCATCTACGATCGTGTAAACATGGTTTGTCTGCATTTGTAAATGTAAATTATATGAGAACACTGAAGCTAAAATAAGCCTGTATTATCAGTTGTGTAACAAAATACAACAACGCTATAAAAAGCCGAGAGCAGCCGCAAATACATGCTAATGACCAATTGAAATTAGCCTGCACTGATGATATAATGGCCAAGGTGAGGTGGGCCGCATTGGATTATCATCACCACCGGATTATTATAGGATGAGTGCACTCACTCATCATACCAAAAGTCAAGCAATCAACACAGCCATGCTGAATAATAATCTCAAGATGGTTTTTGGATCATCGCTATATCTGTATATAACTTTGTCTCAAATGCTGCAACATCAACAAGCCTAAGCTCTTGTAAATGACTGGCTCAACCGTTTTTACTATTGCCAAAACATTGTGACGCCGGGCGTTGAAGATCCGTGAATGGGTGTTTATGGCATCGTAATCATGATCCATGTCACTCTATACGCAGATAACACTAATCTACAAGACTAGTGCCAGCCAAATTGGCATTACTGCGTAATTATTGCAAAACAGTTGATAAGAGGCGACACCTGGCTAAAATGTCGAAAAGCCGAGGTGAAGACGGAAATTTCATTGCACCGAATTCATAATGCTGTTAATCATGCGAAGGAAATTATGCGGCACGGTTCATTTGAGTTATTTTTCAGCTTGCACGATGAGGCATTCACAAGAAGGTATCATACAGGCTAAAGCCTTGCAATCTAGGATTTTGCAATTTGAAAAGGTTTCTTGCTTTTTCATGCAGTTGCATATGTTATGGCCGATGATTCCAGAACTTTTTTTCTCCGGTTGTGAGCAATTCTCTAGACTTGCCCTGTAGTCACAACTGTGCCAGGCATTTTGAATGTTGGCCTTTGCTACATGTTACCATCAATGCGTAAATGATAGCTATAAGTGAGATCGCGAGCAATTGAGCAACTGCAATAGTTAACGTTTAACAATACCTATGTCTAAAGAGGGTTGAAACTAACAATTTTTCACGATAACATCCATCTATTGACGCGATTTTCCTCTGACACCATGTATCATAGATATCCTAGCCTATTTCTTAGCAGGAATGTTACCGTATGCTGGTCGAGAGTCCGACTATGCATTATCTGCATGACTTCCAGTCTATCACATTTTTGTGACGTTGTCTTAGAATTACGAGGAATTCGTGAGACATTGATTAAATGCTTCTGAATAGCATTAGACGGAGCTATCATTCTGATGCTAATCTATTCGGTAGTTGTGCAATTCCTCACCAATGCATATATCAATTGGCTGGATCAGGCTGCATTGCTATTTTCCCGAAGAATCTATTGAGTAAATGCGCTTTGTCCTTGGTCACAAGAAGGATGATGTTAACCGTTTGAGATGGTGAGCATATAGTTTCATTAATTTTTCTGTTGCTGATATCGGTCGCATTCTGGAAACCCTTGTTCATTTACTTTGTTGGCTGCTTGCATCGGTTTTGTTTTGGTTAGCCGTTCTCTTGTCCATGTTTGTCAATCTGCTGGTTTATAAGCTACATTCCAAATATTTACTTGCTGACCGTGATTTCACCACCCCCCCCAACAAACGCATACATGCACGCATGCACTTGCAAACACATACACACGCCACCTCTCACCACCCCCACCACCCGCCACACCCCAAAAGTTAAAGTTAGATTTACAACCTTTCGGCCACTCGAGACATGAACACTAAACCAATTTAAGCAAATGAAATTCATCCCTTTTCACTCGTACCAGATTAATTGTTGCCCAATTTACATAAACCTTTAGAATCCTTTTTAAGTTCCGAACGGGTCAGTTTCCAAACTATATAGTCCTTTACCAAACCCAATCCTTTGATGAAAACATTCAAGTCCCGTCAATTCCCTTAACAATTAACTTAGACCCGTTTGATCTCCAATTAAAGCTCCGAATGACCCCAAGCCCCGGATTAACCAATCACAGCTCACCACATCAACCCACCCGCATCTTTCACTATAAATACGACAGCATCAGACTCACAAATATTCCACAAGATATTCCTGAACTCGACATATTCATCCCACAACAAGAACCAGAAGTAGAACCCGAACGTGCCAGTCAGCCGCGACCAAATAAAGAAAATAGAAATGCGTACAAAGTCTCGGGTATTATCTAGCAGGACTTCAACCCTCAGCTACCTGCAATCACGTCGGCGACCTACGAATAATCGTCTCTCGTACCTCATCACTTCCCGACGCAAACACAGTGACCCAACCGGTCATAATTGGTGGAGAATTCGCGGTTTGACCACTTTCCAGCTGGTCATCACATCGATTCATCGACTCATATGCCAATAACCCGCTCCCAGGAAACCGCAACAATGACTCAAATACCAAATATTCAGCCGCCTCGTGTTGCAAAAGGACGGGCAGGTAAGTGGTTTGAAACGCTTAAACTTTACTCGCAATCAAACGAATGGAGCGATGAACAAATTGTTGGCGACATTCCCTGCTTATTGGACAACCCCGCTCGCTCCTGGTACCATACGCTACCCAATACAGTGAAAACCAGTGCGAAATCACTTCAAGAGGCATTCATAGACAGGTTTGACTCAGTCGATGGGTTGCGCCATACCCATATAGAACAATTCAAAAATCGTAAATTGCAACCAGGTGAAACCCTTGACGATTTCCTCGACGACGTCAGAAAATTTGGCAAACAATTGGACAAATCTGAAATAGATGTGCTTGACGCATTTTTTATGGCCTTCCTGACTCCATAAAACACCTTGTGCTCCAACACGAGCCTAAATCCATCGAAATTGCTCTGCGCCAGGCCCGCTTGTGCATATCGACCTCAACCACGCAGCTAACTCCTGCAATGATCCACAGCGATTCCAAAATACTTCATGCAGTCGAAACCCTCATGAACAAATTTCAGCAATTGGAACAGAGAGTGAACGTGGCAAGCGCCCCTCCTCATCGACCATCGCCACAAAATTACCGGAACCCCAATGAGTATGCGCGGTACCAAGGTCAGTCAGGGTTTGCATGTAACAGATGTGGTAGCAATAATCACCAGTCTCATGAATGTCGTTTTAACAATGTTCAATGTCGCTATTGTAATCGTACCGGCCACATTGAGTGAGCCTGTCGAATTAAGCAGCAGCACCTAAGTCATTCGCCACGTCTTCTATATCCGTCCCCCCACGCCTCAAATACCTCTGGCCCCGCATCGTCATTGCCCACATCCTACCGTCACACGAATAGATCCACCCGTCCTTAACCCCGCTAGTATTCAGCGCCTGTCTCAAGGGTGCAAACAACTAACTCTGGGGATGGGCATCAAAATGTAGTTTCAAGGAAAAACTAATGTCACAAATGGGAATACTGACAAATAATCAATGGCAAATATCAAAGTCGCTGACATCAACAAACGTAGTTTCCCAAGGACTAAACAAGTCAATAATCCTTCTAAGTGTTCAGTGAATAACATGCCAACTTGTATAATTGCACCTCAATCAGCACATACAGATGCCTCCTTAAAACATTCTCCAATTCTCTCATCTGACAAACCTTCGATCCATATTCCTTCACTCTCCGCGACCACGCTCGAAATTGATTTGACGGGAAATCTTGTTCAAGTATCAATGGGTAATAGTAAGGCCCAGGCTTTACTAGACACAAGCGCATCTGTGTCATTTATATCTCCTAAAACTCTCTCTTCCATTCATCAGTAGGTCAAGTGGAAAGGAACAATGGCGTCGAGCTGGGAATTAGCTTCATTTATACCTCAAAACCTTATAGAGCAATTTCATATACACAAAACGAGTCTAGGGCGAGCTAGAAAAAGAAAAAAACCCAAAGCCAGCCAAATTGTTTTTTCATTTGTCTAAATAACCCCTACTCCTCACCGACCCCCCCCCCCCTTACTCCCCCCCCCCCCCATTTAATCTAGTTTGACATCTATTACTATACACCATATTATCAAGCATCCTTTAATTAAAATTACTAGCAATTATGACACTTTGGTACCAGCATCCATTATATTGGTTAACACGCATGGCTTATAAATTAGTGTCAAACCGTTCGTGACACCTTGTAGGTATATTATGCCTAAACTTAGAAAAAAAAATTTGCGCAACCCTTTTGGTTAACAATAAACAATCGTGTCACCTACCGGTTAAATTTAGTTTGTAATATGGCTGTGAGCAATATAACTATTTGGATACGTTGCTACCATAAATCAAGTGGTTTAATTAATTGCAGGTACCTTCTCAAACGCCATGCTAGTCAGCTTGTTCATAATGACACTTCTCCAAGTCGGTCCCGCGATGGAACGATCCGTAGACAGTGTCCAAAGATTGAATTATGGCGTCATATTTGACAGAGCAGGCGTCATGAACAACGCAGAACAGGTGTGGACGCATACCCTACTCATACAACTACATACGAAAGAATGGGCACCAACCACATATCCCTTCTGTACGACGCGAAATGCATCGTGTGACCAATTATGGAAAATCTGGTCAACGTTCACAAGCATCCGTACGGAGGTCATGAAGCATGCACAAAATGTGACGGATGAAATCATTAACCTCATTCCGGAAGTGCGACGTGAAACAAAATCAAGAAGCCATAGAGCTATTTTAGGATTTATAGGAGATTTGTCTAAATCCCTTTTTGGAACCGCAAAAATGAAAGATGTGGAGTTATTGAAGGAACACATTAATGTAATGGTGACCCAAACTAATAAGCTGACGCATGCGTTTGAGAATCATGCCTCTGGGATGAGTTCGTACATGTCTATGGTGAATCATAGGTTAGATAATGCTTTTAATGTGATAAAGCAAAATCACGACGAACTCACTCAGTTGGCTTCAGGTATCCAAAGTATAATCAAAGGTTTGCAAGATAGGGTGTTGTCAATCACAGAGTTGTGGATGTCTTACAGTAGAAATGCCAACTCCATTAATGCACAAATTGACCAATTCAGGGATGGCATTTACGAACTGGTTCAAGGCAAACTATCCCCAAAATTAGTTACTTTCCCTTTTTTGTCTGACTTGCTCAAACAAGTCACCAATATGGTACAACATAAACATCCCGGATTTAAAGTTCTCCACATGTTACCAACGTATATTATAATACACAAGATGTCCATTACGCCCGACATAATGACTCATTGTTCGTTTCAATTCGCATTCCTATAGCTTCTTCATCACATCTGTTTGATATCTACCAAATAACAGCCATTCCTATACCTTTAAATCACACCACGGTCCATGCTTCTCTACCTAGAAACCTCCCACAATACTTGGCTGTGTCTAAATTTTCGTTATCTTACATCAAAATTTCTCTGATGGAATTGTTACAGTGTCAGGGGTCATTTTATAAACGTTGCCCTCATCTATTCGCCCAACGAGAACATCATACTTTGACATGTGCAAGCGCCCTCTTTATAGATCAAACTGACTCCATAAACAAACTGCGCAGGTTTCGCTTCATATCTAACGGTATTATTCCTTTAATTAAAGAAATATCATCTGGAAATATTCTTTTTAGTAATATAACATCTCTTTCCCTTACTTGTTCAGGAGCAGATACTGTAACCAAACCAGGATGTACTATTTGTATTTTGCATATACCATGCAAATGTTCTGTCGTCGCTGACAATTTTTCTTTACCTGCCCGTGTCAATAATTGCGCGAGATCCGAGAACTCTTCCCGTTATTTTCCCGTTAACCTCGCATTACTGCACAATTACTTCTCTATGGATCAACTCTCCTTCATAAGATCAAATACAGTATTCGAAAACCCTCTAAACTTCTCTGTTCCATATTTTAATATTTACCATCACAAATTTTCTAATGCGTCCAATACAGATGATCTGCTAAAATTAAGTCTGAGTCAGATATCTCTGCAGGCCAAACTCAATAACAGCATCTACCAGTCATTAACGGACCCGATTTATTCCGAACAATGGCAGCCTAAATTGGCTTCATCGTGGTTTACCTCCCCCCATGTCATCAGCTACGTTTCAATTGTAATTACAACCCTAGGTGTTTCCCTAACACTCCAACATTTTTGCTAAGTCAGACAGCTCACACTAACAGTCACCGTTCTACAAACAGCAGCGCAAGTTAAAGCATTGTCCATAGGAGAGCACCAATCACTTAATTGGCAACATAATCAGATCCACCGCGCATCACTACACAACAATACATCCGAGCATGAAGCCACACCTCCTTTGATTCTCACTTACCTTTCATTTACAATTCTAATCACTATCACTTTTTTAATTACTGTTACATTTGTCTACAGGTTAGTCAACACACGTTCTTACCAACGGCACTAGTTGTTGTTCTCTGGATTTGTTGTATCTGACCTATTGTCCACATTACTGGAAGCTACCAAAAAAATTTGAACTGTCAGCGTTAACTTTGAGTTCGGGAACCTTCAAAGCCAGTTTAAATTTAACGTGGGATAACCCGTCCATAACAAATTGTTTGACCGCAAATACCTTGACCCTTCCAAATTCAGTGACTATATCATTGTTTAAGTTACGATTAGCAAAAACAATTTTGTCGTCAAATCATATGATTTATTTGCAATTTTGCCATTCCGGTCTTACACAAATTTTACCTTGTGCCTTCCCATCCATCCCCCAATTCTCACTCCGATATCACCCCCGTTTCCGCGCCAGCCCTTTATCCGTTACTTAATCCACACTCTGAACCAAAAAGTGTTAACAAACTTGGTAATTGCTTTTATATATAAGACATCTCTCTCATGTGCGCAGGTAGTTTTTAAAACAAAACCATAGCGGTTGTAGTATTAAATTACGTATTCAATGTTTCATGTACTTGATATATATTAGATCTTGACATAAGTTGTAAATGTTTCAACATTGTTTGCTTAAAAAGTGTATGTATATATTTAGTCTTTTAGTAAATGTCCCACATTTTATGATATATATACATATTGCACTTTACGTACACAACTCATTTTATTCTAAATCAATTGTATGTTTTTGTCTTATTGATTCTACTACATACTGAATGTATTCACGTAATCCTAAATGGTTCATACAACCTAAATCTATAATATTTACATTACTTGTATGATTAAAGTATCATAAAATACTACGTATGTAGTATGTTAATAATATTGCTGTAAAAACAAATAATGTGTAGCCTTGCATGTACAAAATAGCTAGGGTATAGTGTACAACTGCCATAACCTCGGTACCGCGCGCGCAAAAAAAAATATCATCAACAACAAAGGAAAAATAACTAATTAGGACGCAGGATCCCCTATTTAATGACTCAAAAAGGATTACCCTCACTGTGGAACCATAACCACAAATTGTGTATGATTTGCACTATATGGACTGATTCTACATTTAACAACTTCATAACAATTGTATGTATATAATGTTTA
The DNA here is from genome assembly GCA_034190875.2 of Urechis unicinctus. Taxonomy (NCBI): domain Eukaryota; kingdom Metazoa; phylum Annelida; class Polychaeta; order Xenopneusta; family Urechidae; genus Urechis; species Urechis unicinctus. Next base: position 1,735,350 of record CM067348.1, on the reverse strand, counting down.
CCTTACCAATTAATCTCATTCTTAAATTCCTATATTAATGAATTCTAATTATGGAGAGACATGTGTCTCATTTTCATATATATATTTATGTTTATTGCAGTTTTATCTTACTGCGTACACAATTTGTATATTGTTATGTCTATAATGTAGGCTACCGGCACGCTCAAACAAACTCACGCACAAATGTAAATCACAGGGACAGCGGAGTTTCCTTTTACAGAGGAAGGGCATAATTCACCCACCCAACAAACGCATACATGCACGCATGCACTTGCAAACACATACACACACCATCTCTCAACCCCAACCCCCCCCCCCCCTCATACCGCCACACCCCAAAAGTTAAAGTTAGATTTACAACCTTTCGGCAAATGAGATTCATCCCTTTTCACTCGTACCAGATTAATTGTTGCCCAATTTACATAAACCTTTAGAATCCCTTTTAAGTTCCGAACGGGTCAGTTTCCAAACTATATCGTCCTTTACATATTTCACCCCCCAACAAACGCATACATGCACGCATGCACTTGCAAACACATACACACACCACCTCTCACCCCCCCCCCCCCCCCACACCCCAAAAGTTAAAGTTAGATTTACAACCTTTCGGCCACTCGAGACATGAACACTAAACCAATTTAAGTATATGAAATTCATCCCTTTTCACTCGAACCAGTGACCTATTAGAGCACTAACATTTACAAGACTGGCAGGAGTTTATAAACTGTCAGGGGAATAAACGACCGACTTCTGCGCTCCTAGCTAACATACGGGCAAGTTTGTGAAATTGCGGAATCACACATGTCAGAGAGATAATACACACAGTCCGTCTTTAAATAAATGAGCTGTGTTATATATCTGATACTGCGTAATGGGGTTATGTGCGATCACGGTAGCAACATTTAGGCAGAATTTGCAATTACCCGTACGGCCGTGCTTCGATAAATGGTTTTTGGCCAATGTTGCCGGATTAGCACTTAGCAAGGCATGCCACATTTACAGTGTGATAAGGGTTATTACCAATGTAGCCATTGCTTTGCGTGGCATTGTAGCATTTCAAATGATTTGAAACAACAATTGAAGCTAACTGCACACTCATATCAGGTTTAGGATCGCACCTGCTGCATGTGTGGTCATGTTAGAAGGCAATTAATGTGTAGAGGTGGATGACCGAGAGGCGAGGACAGTCATATATAATACCAATCCGAAAACATGTTTCAAAGAGTCGTCTTAACGTATATGGCAATATGACGTGTATTTTATTAGTTTGAATAGACAATTCCTTACACATAAAAAACTTAAACAAGAACAAATACAACTATTTATGACATGGTGATTGTGCTAATTTGTTGAGAGTTAGACAGAGAAAAAACAATCCGGTTTGGCTGATTCGTCACCAATATTACGTTCAAAGGTTAATATGGGGATACAAATCCGTTATTCTTTGTTAAAAGCCTCACTGGTTCACGCTGCAGGCAATCTCTTGGTACCCTCGAGCAACACTTACAGCCAGTACATATACACAGTTAAGTGTGTAAATGAATGAATATCAATTCATACAGTTACTTATAGATGGTTGTTGAAGCCCCACTTGCTACGAAAGGGCAAGTAAGCGTTCCAGGTGTCAAAATGACCTTCTGGTTTAATAACATTGACTGATTAGTGATAATGCGTCCACCATGGGTCTAAGGTAGTGTCGCTAGGTACGACATGGCAAATGCAATGATTTGTACAGAAGAAATATTTTTACTTCCACTCACCCCATTATATTTTTTCGTAGAGTCTTTAATTTGCAACGATACTCTATAAACACCCAAGAGTGTGGCAATGGTGATGGATTACTTCACTGAACATCTAAGAGAGTAAGTCAAGGACGGTCTTGCCTGATTAATCATTTAACCTGCCAATGGCTGCTGATTCGTTGAGCTAGTCAGGTTGAATTAACTCATGTTGTCTGTGAGACAAGATGGCCAACGTTTATTGAGCACCAAATTCCTCTCAAATATGAGATGTTTGCAGTTCAATCCGAAAGGAAACGATCAGAGTGCAATTCAAACTGGCTCGTATGTTATTCGATGCTAGGTGCTCAGCTAGATAGGTATTTTACCACCTCAGCGAACCGCCGATTAATTTAAACGATTGAGAGGACGGTGCCGAATGTTATCCGTTTTGCAAGCGGCTTCCTCGTATCTTAAGTATATTTACACACACACACACACACACACACACACACACACACACACACACACACACACACACACACACACACACACACACACACACACACACACACACACACACACACACACACACACACACACACACACACACACACACACACACACACACACACACACACACACACACACACAAACACATACACACACACACACACACACACATATATATATATATAGATATATATATATATACATATATTTATATACATATATGTATACATATATGATTATATCCATATATATATATATCCCATATATATATTTAGCAATAGATATATATAAATAGCTTTAGCTAGAGAGATATATAAATTTATATATACATATAGAGCAAGAAATATTTATTTATATATATAAACATTCAGATATCTATATATATTTATATATATATATATATAAATATATATATGAATATTTATATATAAAAAAGATATATTTATTTATATATACATATAAAAATATATAGTATATATACATATATATTTATATATATATATATAGATATATATATACATATATATATATATATATCTGTATCTGTATATATATATATATACATGTATATATACATATATGTATATATCCATATATATATATATTTATATATATATTTATGTATCCATATATAGATTCATATATATATAAATATATATATTTATATGTATATATATATATCTATACTTATTTATATATATATAATTATATATCTTTATATATATAAATATATATTTATATATATATATATTTTTATTTATATATATATATATGTGCATGCATATATAAATGCATATATATATATTTTATTTATATATATAGTATATATGTATTTGGGTTTGTGTGCTTGTGAATATGTATGTGTGTGGGTTAATATGTGTTAGTATGTCTGTGTACCTATCTCCAAATGACACCTCTGCTACAAGGTTTGTTCTTTTCCGTCTACCTCGACTTGTCATATTGATAATCAAAAAGCGGCGCATGCAGCATTTAATCAATATATATATAGATATATATATATATATATATATATATATATATATATATATATATATATATAGAGAGATATAGATAGATATAGGTATACATATATGTATACAGATATGTAGATATCGATATATATATATATATATATATAGAGATATCCATATATATACTAGATCCATATATATATATAAATATCTATATTTATATATATAAATATATATATATCTATACATATTTATTTATATATATATAACTATTTATATATCTATATAAATATATATATATGTATAAATATATATATCTTTATATAAATTTATATATTTATTTATATATACATATATATGCATATTTATACATATATATATATATATATGTATATATAAATATATATGTATATATCCATATATATATATATTTATATATATATATATACATCCATATATATATAAAATATATATATTTATAAATATATATATATACATATCTATACTGATTTATATATATATTTATAATTAAATGCTTTATATATATATATTATATATATATTTATATTTATATATACATATTTATTTATTTATATATATATATATATATATATATATAAATATATCTATATATATATATATATTTTTTTTTTTTTTATTCATATATATGTATATATGCATTTCGGTTTGTGTGCGTGTGAATGTGTATATGTGTGGGTTAATATGTGTTAGTATGTCTGTGTACCTATCTCCAAATGACACCTCTGCTACAAGGTTTGTTCTTTTCCGTCTACCTCGACTTGTCATATTGATAATCAAAGAGCAGTGCATGTAGCATTTAATCAAAATATACATATATATAAATATATATATGTATATATACACATATATGTATACATATATATATATATCCATATAGATATATAGAGATATATAGATATGTATATAGAGATAGATATATATATTTATATATAGATATACATATATATATTTATCCACATATATATATAGAAATCTCGAGATTTTTTATATATAAATAGATATATATATCGACACACATTTTATTTATATATATTTATATTAATATATCTATATATATATGTAAATTTATATGAAATATATATATTTATTTATATACATATATATATAATATATACATAAATATTTATATATATATAAACAAATGTGTATATATATATATATGTATCTATATATATGTATATATATATATACATATATATATATACATGTATATATACATATATGTATATATATCCATATATATATATATATTTTATGTATATGTGTGAATATATATTTTCTATATATATATATATTTATATATATACTGATTTATATATATATATATAATTATATATCTTTTTATATATATATTCTATATATATATATATATATATATATATATATATATATATATATATATATATATATATATATATATATATATATATATATATATATATATATATATATATATATATATTTATTTACATATATGTATATTTCGGTTTGTGTGCCTGTGAATGTGTATATGTGTGCGTTAATGTGTGTTAGTATGTCAGTGTACCTATCTCCCAATGACACTTCTGCTACAAGGTTTGTTCATTTCCGTCTACCTCGACTTATTGATAATCAAAGAGCGGCGCATGTAGCATTTAATTAAAATACTCAAACTGCAAAAGAAAGCCCGAATTCACGTGTTCATTATGCAAAAAGATAAAAAAAACGCCTCTAATTTGTCCGAACATTCCTATATATATTCCATTCGTATTAAGATTGAGGTACTAAATGGTAAGCTTGCCGTTTGACGCGAATGTATGCAATAATAAGCTGACGTTAAATTTAGTCAAAAGATGGTTCTGGAAACACGTTTAACTGTTTAGGCGTAACAACATCTTCTAGTACCGCTATGTTGAACAATTCAACCTCGAATATGTTATGATTGAACGAGGAGCTCCTCATAAGTCACATAATAGAGTACAGCTTCTCAAGTAGACGAACAAGATTGTGCTAGTCTGTTCAATCAAAGCCGCGTCGTGAAGCTGACCTTGATCTCATTAGCAGTAACCGGTAGTAACTCCACCAATAACGATCACAAGGATTAGTTCAGGCATTTGTTAATTATGCACCCGTGCAGCGATAAGTACTCTGACAAACGACATGACATCAAGAACTTGTCAATGTGCGAAAGATAGTTATTGATGCGCACACTATACAAACTATCATGCATGCATATATACATATATATATATATATATATATATATATATATATATATATATATATATATATATATATATATATATATATATATATATATATATATATATATATACATATATGAAATATATATATATAGAAAGAGGGAGGGAGAGAGAGAGAGAGAGAGAGAGAGAGAGATGATTACAACCATACGTAGAACCTTAAAAGTACATTTTTGCTATCATTATTAATTAACTATTGATTCGGCATATTTTAATCTATATATTGAAAAAATCTAAGGCAAACGAAACCCAATTGGTCACATTTTATTCCATGTTCAGGCTTTGGTCCTCTACAGGTCGTCCACAAATGGTCAAGATACTAATTTATACGTACAAATCCAACCTTTCGCGCATATATATATTTGCACAGATTTGCAGAATCCCGATATTTCAAGATCATTTTCAGTTTAACATATGCTTATTTTGTATAGGCTGAGGGCTACTTAGAATATACTTTCGGTTGCACGTTTAGTAATTTAAACGCCACGGATCTTGTATATATCTCTCATGGCACCGACAATGCGAGCATTACTGCATAAATACAGCAAAACGCATGGCCGATATGGTCATCAGCCTTACTCCAAACGTTCCAGTGATGCAGACGCTTTGAAGCCGGTATAGGGCTTATAGACATGTCATTCGCAAAATGTCACCATATGTGTCAATAAGCTGTCAAATTGTAATCGGTGTACCCGTTCGTTTCTAAATGAGTAAGTGCGCGTATGTGTTAACATCATAGAATGTTGTTAAATACATCTCACACGTTGAATTATATAATTGCGGTGCTTTTGAGCGGATATCTGATGCATAACGTAGCTACATTTTCCCCTACATTCACATATACATTGTTACCATTACTGCATGTAGTCTGCGTCCCAGACTCCAGGGGTTCCGCTACTCTACTCGCCCTAGAGTCTACGACAAGACAATGTCATTAAACTGGCGCGTCCGAAAATTCATTACCAATCAACGCAGAGGTTGTGACCCGGATTGACCTTAATTGCGCGTATCTGGCTTGTGATACGCACCCTCGGTTTTATGTGACGTCATGGACATTGTATTGGTCTGCGTCCAATGAGAACACATTGAATGTCTTCTGGAATTATGGGGCGTCTCAAAAGTTCAATTTGGCACCACAACAAGCGCTTTAATCGCTTAGCTGCACAATAGTATGTTTACGTAATAGTCAGTTAAAAAGAACTAGTTGTGTGTCTGCTTCTCTCGACGACTGTGTGATTAACGGTACCACTCAGCGTGAAACAACAAATCGGAGTGTTGTAGAATGTGTTCCCGGCTCATAAAAATCACTCGTCCGGTTGGACAAGTACTTCGGAATTTGTCGAACTAACCAATGAGAGACAACGACTCAAACGTACCCGAGAGTGACCGAGAGACGCGGCTTGTGATTGTAGCATCCCAAATCTGGGATGCCTGTCCAGTTCAAGACGCTATCGTCCCCTGGACCTGAAAGCGAGACTATTGAATATCAGTAACATGCAAACAGCGCCGCAGCCATCAGGCTAGGGGACCTTGACTAGCATGCGCGTACAATTAATCCTTATTCTAATCGTTATTGAGCAGTGGCCTGCAATTTGACCACGACGCAAGATTTTGTATATAGGATACTACTAGTCCAGTCATTCAAGATATTTGTCATATGACTTGAATAACTGAATGATAGAAGGACCAGTCTACTACAACAGGTTATGAATATCCAACTGAGCCATGATATTTTGTTCTTTTTAAACGGCAAGTCTATCATTATGCTGTTTCCGTAATGTCGACAATGCTGTTGTGATATTCTCAATACTATGCTTGCAGGTAAATGTCAACACAAACCGGGGCTTTGTGATGTTCATTTCGCAAATCATGATCTGATTTATCTAGTCATATGCGTGGCAACCACCTTCCATATGCGGTTGCAAACACCTTCTCAATTGAATAGTGTCTACAGCCAGGCACTAAACCTGCGTTCACCCAATGTATACAGTCCCAGAACGACATCTTCGAATGGTGTACATTGTGAACCAGAAGACATCGATTAGTAAAATGATTCCTCTCTTTAGCATCTAACATGTACGACACTGTGTGAAACTTTACTGATTACGGAGTTCTTGTGCCCAGCCGAGACTGATGAGAAGTCGTCAAGTCATATCAGGGGACCGTTTCACTTTTCAAAACACTCAAATGGATGTACACTGGTGCCTGATCTTCGCCACAGATTACTTTGCATGAGCCGCTGAGTTGTTCACCTGCGCTGAATGAGTGAGTTTTTGTCTCACCAGCTAGAGTCACAGTGGCATGTGATTTGGGGCCCTAGAATTGGTCTCGTTTTCATTGTTAGAAACTAAAATACCAATAATTGGTATGCACCTTTTGTCAGTAGGCGACGTAGATGTATAGCCTGTAATCGTGATGAGCCGGCTGCCGGCATGTACTCTGACTTGGTATAATGTCTTGGCTTTGAGCAACAGTCTAATGTTGATAAACCTCCCGGCCCCCAATAGAATGTCACACAAGACGCCAACATCACATCGATGACCTAACCACCCAATTACATGGTAAATCAACAGTTTCTGGTTCGCGTAGTTTGACCCCTGGTTTCATCACCAGTTAGCTAAATGTATCTTCTGCATAGTGGGCCATTCGATACTTCCGAAAACATAATAAGGGGCGGTATATGCTTTTATGTCCCTCATCATCAACACATAAATTTATTAGAATCATCCTTTTGCGATAATTCGCTACTCCTTGTCAATTCCGGACCGATTCCTGCAAAATCCGTGAGGTCAAAATGAGAGTTATCCATCGCTTGTGTAGTTCCATAGATACTAGTTTTTATTAAAATCTTGTAAATTCTTGGACAGCGCAACAGATCCGCTAGTAACAGGTTATGAGATGGGGATATAGATGTTCGTGGTAATTATATCACAGAAAGAGCCCCTCCCCCTCCCTCTAGACCTCATTAGGTTGAGTAGAGGCCCAATTTAACCTATTTTGCATTATACTGATCGATCTCGATATAACATATATTAAGAGTGTTCAAGTTGATTGTTCAGTCGCCAGTTTGCATCCTGAAATGCACCTGAAACGCCCACGATGTCATCAACGGCACAAAGTTTAATCATTCAGTAGTATAGGTAATGGTGGTTCCAGAGCATGCCTCCAAATGGTATAGCAATGCTAGGTAATGCCAATACTGCATGGAATATGGAGCTGAGTTATGGTTGAAAATGGAAACTGTACAGTAAAGGGGTTGATTAACTCAATAAAGATGCAATTGCGAAACTCCTCCATTACAAGATAAAACTTAATACTGTTTTGCCGTAGCCTTGAAATAAAAGAAAGGCGATATAGCTAAACGCATTACTGATACACAACACGATGCTAGAGGGTGTTTTTAGAAATTCAGTGCCAAAATCAAGCATAATGTACATTTGACGGCTCATACCAGCATATCACAGCAACCAATGATGATACCATAGGATGGGAAGCTATAATAAAGTAAAGAGGCGGTTGATCGTCTGTACCATGCGTTGATTAACCCGTTGTCACACTGCTTGTGACGTTACATGCGGAAACCCAAAGGTCTTTGCTCCCATCAAATACGTTGGTAGCGAGCGTGTGTCATAAACGAGGTGACACGTCGTTGTGTCATTTGTTGTGCTTTGTGTTGCTTGTTCGGTGCCATTGTGCAAGGCGCGCACGGTTGCGCCACTTCTTCAGTATCTTGGTCCATACCGTCGTAGAACACTGCACGTAGCCTGCAGTTTTCGATGCCTTGGTTCTCATGATGCAGTTGGATTAATACAGCTAGGCGGAGGATGTGGGGTATGATAACAGGTAGGGGACGACCGCCGATTGAAGTGATATAGGTCGATCGAAGGAAAACCTTAGATCGAAGTGACTCTTGTCATAAAGTGAGCACCATACAGCGGTTGAATATTTAATCTGCGATTGAAAACGATACACATTACATGCTTCTTATCAGTAAATATATGATTATTCGTAATATTCAACATGAAACCACTTTTGTCCCGATCAGAATAAGCATTCAAACTATTATAATGTAAAAAGTCAAGGTAAAGACTGACCAATAGCTAAGCAGTCCCGGTGTCATTGGTGAGGCTGGTGAAGGCAAGGTAGCCGTGCACGACGGTAATATAAATATATACACGTCATGCAAGGCTAGAGGCAGGGTTGGTACAAGGCATTTTATCAAGTCCTTGGTTGGTGATATGTTTTATTGCTGTAAGATTTGGCTAAGTATTTAATAAAACGTATTGCACAAATCCCAACTCCAGAAGGCAGTTTCCCTATTCAGTCTTTGGCTAGTCTGGGCTAGTAAAGGATCTCTAAGGTATAAAAAATATGCAAAGTTATTTGTATGGTATTAAAATGAACTGGCAAACATTTTATATTTTATATACATGTTTCATCACCTGTCAGGTGATCCAACTAAGGTGTCATTAATGTTAAGAAGGAATTCCTTCTTTTCATTTGAAAGGTATGATAAATATCATGGTTGTATCTTTTGACGTAACTGCTTTAGTGGTGTTTCTCATGTTTGCAGGCATTGCTAGTTGAAGCACCACTATGAATGTAACTCAATTAATTGATATCAATGAACAATGTCCAAAGCAAGACCATTAAGAAGAAATGACGTCAGCAATAATTATGTTGATTTTGCTACCTTCACCTGTTCAAACAATGATGAGTTTGAATACGATTAGCTATAGACAGAGCATGACTATTGGTACATCAAAAAAGTGTATAAGAGAGCTGTCCAAATTAAGATCACACACCCTAAGACACAGCTAATGATTCGGCCCATACTGAACCGAAGATAAAGATAGGTAGGCTACGAATATTGCAAATTCTTAATTAATATATAAATATAAATATATATATATATATATATATATATATATATATATATATATATATATATATATATATTATATGTATATATATAAATATATATATATATATATATATATATATAGATATATATATATATATATATATGTGAGTGTGTGCATATATGTATATACATATGTGCATATATAAATGTATATATATAATATATATATATATATATATATATATATATATATATATATATATATATATATATATATATATAAGTAGGTTCTAGCAAATATTCAGGTTTAGTATAACGCACACACACATACTACCATTTATTCAAATTGTGGTCTTCAAGGAATGTCTGGCCTATAAGCTGACCTCCTGCAAAACTGAAACCGCGGAGCCGCATAACCCTTACGGAAAGGTGCGGTTGTAGACCCCAATTTAGCTGTTATATATATATATATATATATATATATATATATATATATATATATATATATATATATATATATATATATATATATATATATATATATATATATATATATATATATATATATATAATACACATGTTCATGTTTATATTCATAGAGTTGAGGTAAAGGGTATTACCTAAGTCAGGTGTTACCTGATCACTTTATATCCCAGGACACATTGAACTTAATTATTCTGTTTTCAAATGAATTTATGTAAATATATAACTTTCAATGATAATATCATAATTATCAAACAACAAAAGATAAGAATATATCTCCATGAATTACAGTTCCGATCGAGCAACATTATGATCAATGAGAAGAGGCATGAAGTACATGTGCTGGTAATGGGTAATATGGAGTCATCTGGGTTTTGAGATAGTGCCTCTTTAGAATGAATGATATCTCGGTAATAGGACGGTAGAGGGGGTACGCAGTTTCCTAAATGAACGCACATATTTATCTATATGGAGTGATGTTTTCTCTAGTTGGAGTGATGTTTGTCACAGTTAGAGTGATGTTTTTATTCAGCTAGTCAAAACTTTACAGGTACGCTCTAGTACAGCAACCCAGAAAACACATATGTACAGGGCAATTACAACTATAGGAATGGGCTACACAGATGAACAACCTCCTCCTCCAAACCAATGCAAACAACCAAGTACAAACCAACATCCTCCACCGCGCCAGCCCAGGGACCAAAAGTGCAAAAAACAACAGCCTTCGCCAGCCAAAGAGCCAAACACCCTATATGTACCCTCTTTTGAACAAATGCGAGTACATAGGTATATACCATGCCAAGACCAACCCTACCACGAGAAGCCTATACAGTTACGATCTGGTGCCTTGTCTGTTCGTGCAGCGAAGGAGAAGTACCACATTTCGCAAGTAAGGTATGCAAAAATCCGTGCCCTGATGGTGTTGGCAATTTAGGGCGAGACTCGTGATAAGGCATCTACAAGAGGCACGTCTTTGCTAGGGAAACACCGCAGCTCAAAGTTGCGTCGTATGCATCTATTCATACAGTTAACTATACATGGTTGTTGAAGCTCCACCTGCGTTGAAAGGTGACGTAAGCGCTCCTGGTGTCAATATAACCCTGTAGTTTAACAGCATCGAGTGATAATGCGTCGTTCGTGGGTCTGAGGTAGTGCGGCCAGGCATGGTATGGCAGGTGTTATGATTTGTCCATATTTGTCATCTTTAATTAACTTACACTGTCAATGGTTCAAGATTGGCTTCGTTTATTTAGTACTTAATTCTTCTCAAATAGGAGATGTTTGCAACTCACACAGATCCAAGCGCAACTGAAACTGCCTTCTATGTTACTCGATGCTTAGCTAGAAACATATTGTACCACATCAGTGAGACGCCGATTTATTCAAAACAATACGAGGACGATGCAGAATGTTTTTCGTTTTGCTAGCAGCTTCTTCGCAACTTAAGTATGTGAAGCCTACGCATTTGTTGCACATGACACAGTATTCTAAATGTGAGTCGCCTCGCAATATTTTTATTTATTAAGTCGGCCGTTATAAGCAATAATCTCTAATACAGAAAACGATTCACTTTCATTTGTACATCATTTGTACCTTGAACCTGAACTGAGGCCATTTTTTATATGTTTATTCTGTTAAAATAACCAAATATCATGGTACATGGACAAAAAACAACTCCAATTCCTTAAATCAATATTGTGTGAAGCCCCTACGTCACAGGAGAAACTAAATGTTGCAAGTTAGTTTGAGATCTGCTATTGTATAATATTTTAGCGCATAAGACTATTTAAAACGCGTATTTTTGTTTAATTAGATCAATCGCCATTAAGTTGTCGTTTGCTTTTTTTACCACTCTGTCCATAAGTTGTGCGGTGATTGATGTAATATCCGGAAGATATAAGCAGATTTACGTAATGTTGCAAGAAGGAACGAGAGGGCTATTAGAGACAATCTCTTCAAATAATTCACATCGTGTTTGCTTACTAAACTGCATCAAGCATGACGGCGTCAAACAAATTGATGATTCATTACGACCCACGAGTTAAAACATGAAGGTCACTTTTAGCTACCGAGCTCGTGGAAATGACGACAAATGACATGTAGCGTACATACACAACAATTCCGGAATGAGGACCGTATTTTGTTTATGCTCGGGCAAATTTATCATGCAGATGGGTACAGTCTTTAAATTTCCGTGTCATGCAACATACGATGCTTGTTCAGCTCATGTTTACGCTAATGAACATATCTATCAAGCCAATGAATATTATGGCACACATGATCATTCTAGCACACTACAAGCGTAGTGTATCAGTGACCCTTATCCTCTACCACGCGCGTGTACAAATGCGTTGCTCTGTGGATGGACGTGCAGTACAATCTTGACAGTAGATATTGTGGCCGCTGCCAATAGCATATAAGTAATTTGGTCAGGCGTGAAAAACATACTAGATAAGAGAGCTTGCTTTGAAATTGCAGTAGCTTTGTATTAACGGTTACGTTGACACCAATTTACAGTACAACTCTACCAATGATTGATTGGGCGAGTTCATCATAAAATGCAACAAAGCGGTTTCATACAATACGCAGTAATAAGCAATACCCCAATGGACGACATAAGCTTCGTTAGAGCTTTCAACTGTTGCATATTTGTACACAGGGATTTGCATTGGCCTGACGGCCGCTATCTGCTATGTATACATAAACCCAAGAGGGACAACGATCTCGCCACCAGCTCACCAACAATCTCGCTTAAATCATCTTAACTCCCGTTTACTGACCTGTCGCGCCTCGTACCCATTGATAACATGTTTCGCTACCTAACAAAACCATGCGCCCCGACATTTGCCACCCAAAAGGTTACTTTTTTCGAATTTAAACATTATTTTAGCGTTTAGACCAATTGCGGTTGCCGGAAATTCATCGATCATCTGTCCGTTGTCCGGGGAAAAGCAATCGCGAGCTCTGATTGGTCGAGCAGGAGGCTCACCCATTTTTCGGCAAGATGATCAAACCTATCGTAAACAACATAAAAAAATCACTGATAATTTTATTCACGAATAATCTTCGTTACTAAGAATTGTTTAATTCGTTTAGCGCAAACACGAACGTTGCCGTGCATTTTGCAGCGGTCGTTGGGCCAGCTGATCATGAAAATATAAATTTGTCTCCGAAAATTTAAACATAATGAAACGAACCCTCAGTCTGCGGGTTGAAATGCGACAACTACGCCTTTATGGTATAATGAACCTTGCTTATATATGAATATATCTGCTTAGCCATTTGCACATAGCACGGAAAAGAGGTCAGCCTCATGCTATTAGTAGATAAGGTACGGGATAATGCCATTGAGTAAGCTGAATGCAATAACCTTGACCTTTATTCATGTATTGAATCAGAAGAACTAAGAAAGGTGACATCTCTTAAATGCTTTCACATGGATAGCGTTCAGCAGCATAAACATTATAACAAACGCTGTATGCGTAGTGATCTGCAGTTTTGCTAGCTATGCTGCCAAATATGGATGAATCACATTCGGGCATTTGTCAATTCTGTCTTTGCCGTGTTCCCATGTTCTCTGGACCTGCCTAGTATTTCTATCCTAATTAAATGCATTGTTTCTCCCTCTAGTTGACCTTGTGCAAACAAGAACTCCTGTAAATCTTCAGACGCTGATTTTCAAATCACGTCAATGCCAATGCCTTGCCTGGACATTCATGTAGATACCTCACGCTACCTCAGATACTTCAGTTTATAGAGTGTATGCTTGCATAAACTACAATTCTTATTTATTTTAGCTAGAAAATAAGCATCTACTGCACGACTATGACCACTTTTAGCAGCATTATTCAATATTCTCTGGTTAATTATATATGACCTAGGCTCCTAAAGATGGACTACGGGTGTTGATGTCTATGGGTTCTGCTCTTCTAATGATGATAAACGAGGCAGTGATGTCCATATTACCGCGTTGTGCTGCACTAGACACTCGGGCCGTCTAACACTGCAGAGTAGTCATATTAAATCAGCTACTAGGCTTTATGATTTACATAATGTACGACGCTTCTTCTATGGTAGCAGTAACATTTTCATACATAGTAAAGCTAATTATATTGGGTCGTCCATAGCATAGTTCGGGGGGGGGGGGGTGGACATTGACCCGAAGAACCATCATACGTACTATATAATAACCACCGATAGGAATGTGGACTTCACAAACATTCAAAAGTTCTGTCAGTAAGCTTAGTGCATCCCGGGGCAAGCCACTAAGTAGACAATCCACTCGTATGTCACGCGCAAGTGCCACTCTAAGAGAAAACAGTTATATCAGAGAGAAACTGGCCTATAATGATTAACCTGGTATGATGACAACAAAAACATCGGATCACTTCCCTACCTCTGCTATTCTATTTACAGGAAACCAAATACTGAACGCGTGACTTCCCAACGTGTATACGAAACTAATATTAATAAGCTAATAAACCATTACCATGGCTCGAGCAACTTGTCAACTACTGACACAAATGGTGTATATCGTTACTTTAGTAATGTATTCCATGAATTTCTAGAACTTTATGCGCCATTAGTGACCAAACAAGCTTTTCGTAAAATATGTTAAGGGAACCATGATTATAAGAGGTCTGCAGACATCACGACAAAACGCATTATATGTATGTTACAAAAAATGATCGTCTTTACCCAAAGCAATGAGGTTTTATACCCGACTACCGGACATCAAAGCTGTTATTTCATCAACCATGAGGCTATGGCCACCCTAGCCGACAAACACACCTCGTTGTTATAAAAATATGACCATTTAAAAGAAATAGAGGGCTATCACTTAAGCGGTTCATCAGTTACCTGCATTATATACAAAAAATGTTTACAACAAGAATTGGAACTGTAACCAGTAACAACCACCATAGACCAGACAGAGGTTGGGTGGTAAGAGGTTGCTGCCAAGCGTTAGGCAAACTTTACAGCGCAATGTTTGAAGCCTGAAATGGGTCTAGAGTTTATGTCCTCAGTGCTGCCTAACCTTTATACAGCAGGGTACAATAGCCGGGTTAACTGAAATGCATATTGGGAACGAGAATAGCAGCCACAATAAAGGTGGCGAAAACCACACGCCAAAGAAACAGAAGCACAGAGTGACGCACCATTCCAAAATCAATGCCAAGCGAGAAATCGAAAGTCGAATATTTTGTTCCAGCCATATTTGCTCTCAACGCTAAGTTGCCGTGTGCTCTGTAGCGTATTGGAAGTTGTAGAAGAGCAAAATCCACAGACAACACCGCATTAACGACCATAGGCCATGTTTATAAGCCCAGGTATTATGTAATCGTCCCAGACTAACCAGGGAGTATTGAACTATGCGACTAAAAGCGTTCACAGTCGCGCAGTAGATACTTTTTGATAGCTGGCATAAATAATAATTGTGATGTATGTAAGCATACGCTCTGTAAACTGAAGCATTTGAAGGTGTTGTTTCGCCGTTGATAAGCAGCCTGATAAAGCCTTATCAAGGCAAAGCAATGGAATTAACGTGATTTGAGAATCAGTGTCTGAAGATTGACAGGAGTTCTTGGCGACTCAGGGTCAACAAGAAGAGGAAACAACATATTTGATTAGGATATGAATACACGGCGGATCTAGAAAGCCGTGCCACATGGAATAATATACTTTTTCTTCGTGTGGTTATCCTTGTTTCCTCTGAGATGGCTTAGACAAGAAGATGTCTGGTGTGTCTTTTGTTCCCTAGCGAAACGACGGTGATCATGTGAAACCTATTGCTCATTACGTTGCCAGTCACAGGAAAGGAGAATTCATTATTGAATGCCTGTCGTTTTATTTGCATGGGCCTTTCACAGTTGGACTGTGTTTCCACAATGCACAACTCGCTATCTTTAGTCTTGCAATTCAGTATTAAAATTACGATACCACATCAATGTAAGAGAAAATGTGACCGTAATTTTACGTTGCTTGGTTACGGTGTTTACTTAAATAGTCCGCATTGCAATAACTATTTACCTAAAATAACAATCTTTCTACCATTATGTTTTACTGAACGGCTAGATTTCTTGTCAGCGAAGTGAATGAAAGTGCACTACAAATTGCTTAAAAAGAATTGTTTATAAGCCATGTGTGCCGGCTTAATCGGCTTTAATATGACTAATCCTCATAGTAAGATCATTCGGGTTACGTTTGTGAACATAACGCAGTCATATAGACATATCACTGCAACGTGTATCATTATTCGGAGAGCAATTTCATAAACAACGCAGCATTAACGACTGTAGACCTTATTTACGAGCCAAGGTCAAATATGATGATCCTAGTTTAATCGGGGAGTTTTGAATTATGCCGCTGAGAGTGCTTATAGTCTTGTAGTAGGTGCTTTCTATAGACGATATTAACGTCCGGGCAGGGAAATAGCATTAATATGATTTGAAATTTAATGGCTGAAGATTGACAACAGTTTTCGTCGACATTGAGTCAGCCAGTGGAAAGAAACAAGGCGTTTGATTGTGATAGGAAGATCAGATGGTGCAGAGGTTGACCGAAATACCAAATGCCACGATTTTGCTTCTCTAATCTGGGTGGCGTAGCAAGCATATTTGAAGATCTATCCGCATTCCCCAAAAAGCAATTCTTCTGATATATTTTACTAGGTGCCTGGTCTACACAATAACTGATCATTTATCTGACACTCATAAGATCGGTCGCACAGCCTGTTAATTGTGGCTTAGCGTTTTCTCTATATCAAGACTCATATCCATATCAGTTGACACTGCTATACTCCGTTAATCTTAAACGTGGTGTTTTTTTGGCTAAACGCGCACTTGTCAGTTACAAATATATTTGGATTTATAAGATTCCATTCTTACAATCAGGGAATTATTAATAGCAGCCAGTTCATCGTTGACATAGATGGCCAAGTAACGTCAACACTACACAACGAACCCTGCAGGACAAACGAATAATCAGTCGCATAATGCATAGCGAGTAAGCACATATCAGTCACACAACAGCGCCTTTACCGATCAAATCTGTTTGAATAGACCGATCTTGCGCAGTTCTGCATATCAAATCGTGCCGTATGATCATAACGACTGACCATAAATGCGTCCGCATTGGTAATTATCAGCAACTTTAACCGGTACCAATTCATCCATGATTCAAAGAATAAGACACAAGTAGGTATTGCAAACATCATTCGATATGTCGCAATGTTGTTGCTGGTATCCCATTGTGTCTGAAAACGATTCATCCATGTCAAATGGTCCAAACAGGCTGATGTGCTTGCTGAAATAACAGGGGGCACACAACCAAAAACCTTATTTAAGGAATTTTATTCACAGTGCGACTGCCGGCAGTAATACGTTTCCGTGGTTTAACAGGATAACAGACTTCATGCCATACATTTGTATTGATCTTAACTCGACGAATTTCGTATCGCAGCTTGTCCTCTTGATTGCTGTTTATTCATATGTACATTTTCTTACCCGAAAAATCCCTGCAATCAACTCCACGCCTAAATATTGTTTTGTTCGAAGGAGCAGCAATGCTACATTGAGATCTAGGCAATCACTTGCCCTACATGATGTAATTTGGTTTAGATATTATAGTCATATATATTTGACATTTGATCATTGCATTGAATTCAAGGCATGACTGTACATTAAAGGGTACATTCCTTCTTAATCATATATCACGAATTGTAATTGGCGTAAAACGTGTCAAGTGTGAGAAATGTATGTAAATAACCCGTTATGCAGCTACTGCTGGCCTCGCTTTACATTGTTCGGATTTGCCGCAAAAAGTATGGAACGCGTGCGAAGGGTAACAATATTCAACAGCCGTATATTGTTTAAGCGATTACCGTTATATCATTCGTTACCTTGAACAGTAGATACAACAAACTATGCCTTGAAAAATTATTAACCTTAGGTCCTCTAGTATGCAACATCTACCGACCTTATCGTCAATGTAGTGACGCGAATAACAGTCGGATGGGCAGACTAAATATGAGCTCGCTTCACGTTTCCTTCATACCTAATGGTTCATCTCGCATGTGCAATTTTTTGAAATTTTGTCCCAAGGGGGAGACACTGCTTGGGCTCGTTTACATCACATGTAATGCCAGCCGGCAATGCCGACAACGTGGAGGCAGACAAGCATTTTACCGGCATGTAATTGTCAGGCAATATCCGACGAATGCTAATTAGAGGGTATCCCGCGACTGCTGTCGCTCACAGATATTTCCGATGCATGGCAGTATTCACGCTTTCATTATACAATAATATTCTTAATCGCTTGTCCAGGATGTTTTAAGGAACGCTATGATGATGTAGTGGTTGGAGCCGTCACATACATCATCAGTAATGCTGTGGTGATGCATCTGAAGTGGCAATAAGCAATTGAAAGCAATGGCGTTTTGAAATATGCAAGAATCATCTGTTGTTACATAAAGTCATACTGGCGTGTGTTTGGTGTAACTGTTACCCCATGTTTGTAAGCAGTGAATCAAAGGGCGATAATTAACTTCTTTTAAATCAAAGGTTGTATCCTCAAGCAGAGACTAGAAAATGAGCCAGTTATGCTGCCCTTTTGATGCATCAATGAAATAGTAAGATAGATAAATGAGAACAACAGCTATATATACGATTTGATAAGAGTTATACTTTGATGGAAATTACCAATGTAGCTATCGTTTTGGGCGCCTTTGTATCATGACAAATGATTTGCAACACCCATTACATTTTTTTGTGCACAGTATTATCAGCTTGAGGGTCGCACCTACTGTATTTAGGGTGATATATGTTAACGACTGCGACGGAATAGTGAGGACTGTGAAATTCCATACCAATCCGAATACATAGATTGTAAGCAGTCGTCATAATGTATATACAACACGACTTCTATTTTGTGAGTTTAACTGGACCCTTCAGAAATTTACGCATAGAAAGACTGGGTTGACTTGTTTAGCCCCAATATGACGTACACATGTAAATATATTGGGGAGGGGGGGGGGGGGAAAATATGCGTTATTGTTTGTTATAAACCTCACTGTCTCACGCTGCAGGCAACTTCCTAGTATCCCCGTGCAACACTTAAAACCAGAATATATACACGGTTGATCTATGTCAACTATAAGAAAAAATTAACATGAAAGAGACCAGAATGTAGCACCAATAGTTGAGGGATTGTTAATACCAACATGGCTTACATGCAAATTTTACCTGAGTTCATCTCCAGCTGTCAGCTTTTGTCTCGAACCGACCACACTTTGCACCTGTGAGTGTAACCTTCACTGATAACTTTTTATCTATTTGCGTGTTCTCATCTTTACTCATATCGACCAAAAACAACTCGAGTGCCTTAGGTATGCAACTTAAATGCTGCCGTGCATTGGAAAATGATAAGAACGTCGACAGAAGCCTGGTACCCTCTGATAATCATTCATCGCACACAAGAAATATGTTTATGACAATAACGTGTCGGTAAAATGCCGCTCTGCCTCAACGCTGATATGCTTTATGCAGACAAATACTAGCTGTGTCAATCGTCTTAGGATCATTAAAATCATAATGCGCATCTGACAAGGCCGATGGATAAGTATGTCACTTGATTAGAGTCGAATGCACCTCAGTCGTACAATGAATGAAATGCGCTGATCAAATTTCAAATACATACGTCTATAATCCCTAAGCCAAATTACACCAAATAGTGCAAGCTATTGCATTGTTTTGGTTTTAACATGACTGGTTGTTTGTACCAAACTATTTGTAGACGTGAAATTAATAGCAAGGTTTGCTGGGTAGGCGAATCTAAAAATAAAATAAAATCAACCACGGAGACCGGTCATTGCTAACATGAGTTGTTACGAAATTGAAAGAGGGAAGGTCAAAACCAAAGCCGGAACGTATGTGTATTTCCAATGAAACCACGATATATTTAATATTGCCGGATCATTAAGCAGTGTTACTCTCAGTAGAATTGCTCCGCGCTTGTGTATGAGCGTATGTGGACCATTCTACAACAAATAATAATATTCTGATTATTTGGGCTCCATCAACAACATTTGGACACATTTATTGATATGTGCTGTACCTCGTATTGACTATTACTTTCAGACCTTGGATCAATTGGTAACACACAAGGTTAATATGGATGGTACAATAAGTCCCCTACAACATATTCGAATTGATCTTATCGATACTTACCTCCATGAGTAATCATTGGGGTAAACATTGTCGGAAGCTATAGGATGTAAATATAATTATACGATATATAACTATCATTTGTTTGAAACTTCAGTTATTCCTAATCCATATATCGACCTCTCTGGGTTTATTTAACTACTCCTCTAAAAAGAAACAGTTAGCGAGGCGTAATATGGCATACTAAAATTGTGGCAGCGTTCACTATTTCATACTGGGCACTTATTCATTGTAGACCAAGCACAGGTCTGCGCATATTATCCGTCAGTAGAATTGTCGTTTTACATCTCTAACTTAAGCATAAACATGCTACAACTTATATCAGCATTGTCCAAACAGACGTTATCTCTGCCTGTGCTCCGTGATTGGTGATGTTCGATCAACTAGACGGCTACAAGCCTCAACCTTGATTCGATATACACATGTGACGTTCTTCAATGAAAAGAGCACCTGTTACCTCACAATAAAGACATAACCGTTATCTAAATATTCCATCTATTCACACACGGCGAGGATCATAGAGGAGGTTAACAAATAATCGGTTAAATTATCACAGTTTAGTAAAATAATAGCGGCCTATTTACTTATGTTTCGATATGAGAGGTACACACTGGGAATATGTTTAATTGTACGATTGAGCGACAGCCTAATTTAATACATAAACGTAGCTGGTGGCTCTAAGGATGCTTTTGCCATATAGAGCAGGGGCTAGTGACTCTGATGTGTTTTGGAATAACTTCGAATGCGAAGTTATAAATTGACGTCATGGTATTCTGGGTTGCCAGATTTCTGACGCTAGCTCTTCCTAGAATTACATGGGATCAGCTACTGCTTAATTGAGATAAAAAGCAAACCATTCAAACCGTAATCAAAGTATGTAGACAACTGCATTAAATAGGTTACACAGCCTAATGACCAAGTGCAATCAGCAGGCGATGTTGATACAATTGCCTTGGTGGGTTGGGCCGCATTAGATTATCATCACCACCCGATCGGTATAGGATTATTGCTCTCACTCCTCATACCAAAAGTCAAGCAATCACCACAGCCATGTTGCATAATAATCTCAAGATGGTTTTTGGATCATCGCTATATCTGTATATCTCTGTCAAATGCTGCAACATCAACAAGCCTAAGCTTTTGTAACTGACTAGCGTAACTTTTTTACTCTTGCCAATACATTGTGACGCCGGGCGTTGAAGATCCATGATTAGGTGTTTATGGGATCGTAATCATCATACATGACACCCTATACGTAGATAAGACTAATCTACAAGACTAGTGCCCGCCAAACTAGCTATACTGCGTAATGATCGTAAAACAATGGATAAGAGATGACATTGCTAAAACGTCGAAAAGCCGAGGTGACGACAGAAAATGCCATAGTACCGAATTTCGCTATCCTTAAGTACTCCTATTCATAATTCTGTCAATCAAGCGAAAAAAATAATGCAGCGTGGTTTGAGTCAATATTCAACTTGAATGATGATGAATTCAAAAGAAGGGATCAAACAAATGAAGCCTTGCAGATGTATGGTCTTGCTATGGAACAATTGAATTGATTGTTTCATGCTTTTTCATGCAGTTGCATATTGTATGGCCTATGAACTTAGAACATTTTTCGCCCGTTGTGTACATTTTTTCTAGACTTGCCGTGTAGTTACAAATGTGACTGGCTCGCAATTACTCAACATTACGAATTGGTGGCCTTAACTACATGTCACTATCAATACTTAGCTGAAAGCCATAAGTGAGATATTATGCACAGTACGGGTACTAAACTGTTGGCCCACTCATAACCAGTGCCGCCATACTTATCGTATTATATCACCTATGTCTAATTAGTGGTTTTTATTTGAATAAATATACCATTATTGCATTGCGGCGCGCTACATAAAAAGCGAACGATTTTGACAAACAAGTATGCAACTCTTTCAAAACAGAGTGTCGTGTTGTTATCTGGGTTAGGTGCTGGCGAAAAGGATTTCAGGTAATTAAACCTGCATTTGAGTCAAATAGAGCACCAACTACTAATGGTGGTTTCTTCACCAACAACCCCATTCCATTCAAGGAATTAGCCCACAAACTAACGCTTTGATATAATACTAATGCGACAGCAACATCAAAAATACTGACAGAAAGTATTGATTCCTTCATAGTGCCTGTTACGAATTAATTCGTTGTCACGTGTCAACCAGATATGACAAAATAATCAAGATGAACCTACCTCCGGGTTTGGACCCTCACCATTCGCCTTATTCGACGAAAACAGAGTGTATTATGATACAAATTACAATGACATACGTCATATATTATGCATCAGTATATTGATACTTGGGAAATCGTTGCCGCGTGACTGACGATATTTTCTTTGTCCGTGCAATTCGCAACTAGCGTTGAAGCGAACAATATTTCACGATATCATCCATCAATTGACGCGATATCCCGCTGACACCATGTATCAAAAATATGTTAGCGTACTATTTAGCATGAATGTTACCGTATGCTGATCGAGAATAAGACCATGCCATATCTGCAGGACTTACAGTCAATCACATTTGTGACGTTGTTTTAGAATTACGAAGGATTCGTAAGACATCGATTCAATGCTTTTGAATGTCATAAGACGGAGCTATCATTCCGAGGCTGGTCTATTCGGTAGTTGTGCAATTCCTCACCCTTGCCTATATCAACTGGCTGGATCAGGCTGCATTACTATTTTCTCAAAGAATCTACTGAGTAAATGTGCTTTTGTCTTGGCCACATGAAGTATGATATCATATTTGAGATGGCGATCATACAGTTTCATTAGTTTTCCGTTGCTGATACTGGTCGCATCCTTTTTATTTAGTTTGTCGGTTGCTTGCGTTGATTTAGATGAGGTGAGCCGTTCCCCTATCCATGTTTGTCTTTTTTCAGGTTTAGAAGCTGCCTGTTTTAATAGGTCTTTGCGTGCCACTCACAGGCATCCCAATACAAAAGAAATGATTGACAGTTTATCTTTAAAACAGTGCTCACTATACTGAGCAATTGAACGCTTTTTAACACATTCATATGATGATTGCATCAGTTGCACACGGACTGTCAAGGGAATAAGCGACCGTATTCACACCTAGCTACAAACGGGCACTTATGTCACTAACACAGCCCGTCTCACAAACGCGTGGTGCACACGGTTACTGCGTGACATGTACGATCACACATTTAAGCAGAATTACACACCCACTATTTTGGTAATGTTAGATAGTTCACCGGATGGCTACATTTACGGTGTAATAAGACATACTTCGACCAATGCACCTACATTGTAGCATGACAATGATTTTAAGAAAGCAATTAAAGATGATTGCACCCTAATACACCGCACGCGATGCAGGTTGTATATATAGATATATATAGATATATATATATATAGAGAGATATATATAGATATATATATATATATATATATATATATATATATATATATATATATATATATATATATATATATATATATATATATATATATATATATCTCTGTATATATCTCTATCTATATATATATATCTATATATATATATATCTCTATATCTATATATTATGGCATATATATATTTATTTATATATATCTCTATATATATATTTTTCATGGATATATATATATATAGTATCTATATATATAAATCTATGTTTATATATATATATATATATATATATATATATATATATATTCATCATCCTTCGCGCGCTACTCAGTTCTTTACATATACATATATATTTGTTATTATATATATTATATTATATATATATACATATATTTATTTATTTATATGTATAAATATACACGTATATATATATATATATGCGTATTTTTATGCAAATGAATATTATTTGTCCACGATTTATGCATGATTACATTAATTTAACTTTACTTGCGGTTTGATAAAAAGTGGTGTAGCTTTCGAGCAAGCTTGTAAATACATACAAAATATGGGGCATACGTATATATAACGATGCACAAATTGTAGTGTCCCTACCTCAACAGCGTCTCCATATTTAGAAACACGGATATTGTAGACAAAAACAAAAGGTTTTCGATCCGTCTATGGCGGTGCACCTCGATACTTTGTCTTTTGTTTCACGGAAGTCACTGACAAGAGGAGCTCGCTTACTTTGTCTTTCCAATAGACCCACAGCGATGCATATTCCTTCAGTTGTCATAGGGCAATATTAGGACTTTACGTACTACTATCCAGTCATGAGTGACATGATGTAGGTAAATTGACATGAGGATCATCTACATATTACTGAAAGAATAATCCTAGCCAAATATTCAGTTGCATTGATTTACAAGTTCTGCATTTTGTGTTGCAATGTTTTATGCGCACTCATTGGAATACTATAAATCGGTTCAGTACTTGCAAAGTACTTCACCACTTCCGTGTGATGAATGACATAAAAAATGCATTAGCACATCAGGACCTTAAGTTTTGGCTATGTGTGTACAGGTAGTATCAAGTGTTCACAATTTTTTGCGCATTAGCATATGATCATGGACGTGCTGCATTACAACTACGACGATACTAATTGTAAGATCAGTGACATTTGGTTCGTGCACCACCCGACGGCAGGAAAAAGCTAAATGGTATTTTCTTTTAATTTGTGTCTGTCAATGTCAAGGATAAATGGTGTGTCTTACTGTATCTATACAACCTTATCACCGCATGCCAAATCAGCTTGATTATCGCCGCACCATGCAAACAGTGGAAATAATAGTACTTTTGTGAGCCAGGTTACAAAATGCTTCGATCGGTTTACGGATGGCAGTTGTACGGTTATAAAGTGCCGGACCTCCCCGTGGTCAATATCGTAACGTTGTTACTACTCCGACGGCCAAATTCTGTATAATAGAAGGTACTTATTGAGCATTCAAAAGGCCCATCCTTGCAAAATCCCATGCAAATCCATATATTTCTAGCACCAATGACACGCGGGTGCCACTAAAGGGCTCAATGCATGCGCACCATTTTTTTATTGTGTCGATCTAGCTGCTCAGTGCGTAGAAATGTGCCTGACAAAGCTGGTTAATAGGCTCAATGAGGTGTTTTTTGACAATATCAATCGCGTGGACGAATGGCGACGATCCTGCGGCAGTGAGTCGCTAGTTGCACTGGCCGGTGAACTAGCTCACCCCACAATCAAGACATTACCGATTAAGGCCGATGTAGCTGAGCGCAGTAAACTGGTGCTCGTAAACCAGTCCTCAGGGGCTCAATTGGTAACTTGGCGTTTTGTCTTATACACGTGACATACGGCGGCTATACATTGTGTTTAGCACGCGTGGTTGGAATCTTGGTGACCGAAAGATTCATCTTTGAAACAAACATAACGCAGCGTCGTCGCTTCAATTGTATTCACATTCCATTCAGCAAACCATCACACATTAATTACTGAGGAAAAAGAATTGATATTTACAATACCATAATCATAAATTGTGCACATTGAATTGCCTACTGCTTGATTATATAGACGCTATGGGAAATAATCCCAGTTTTACAGCATCAACCGTTGTTATAGATGGTGGTGGGTTGAGGCATGAGCTTTTATTTCGTATGAATGCGTACGCATATTTCCCTCCGTTACAACTACAAAGCATGCGTTTATATCAGTAACATGTTGATCAATTCGTAACAATCGTGAGAATCAAGTCGCAAGACAAATCATGCATATATACCCCAATTCAGACTGAACGACTTTCTATCATAGCCGTTCGTGAACTAAGATGAGCAGGTGAACTTGGCCCTGCTCGTCTAATCGAAGGTTAAGTCTACTCATTAATATGCACGATATGCTTAACTTTATATAGGGTAAGATTCCTCTGCCTAAGACTTATGGAATCTGTTCCATTATGGTGTTTTATTTATAATGAACAATCCCGCAAATGGTATTTTCCGCTGGATTTATATTATTTGCGCAATTAAGACGAAGGGCCCTTTTTGCTGTCATTTCCCGGTTTGTAGAATAGCCTGTATACCGATGCTACGTTTTGTGCACGAACCGCAACATCACACTAATGTTAAGTGAACAACAGCCATCGGAATGAGGCAGAATTTAAAACGATACCCTTTTACATGCCGAGGGAAAAACAGCACATATAAAATTCAAATTATCATGAATTTCTGAGAAATGCCGGTGTCATTCGTACAAATTGGAGAAAATGTAGAGGAATTTGCTCCTGTAATGCTATACTCTACTTACGTTACTCTCGGAGTAATATATGCACAATTATTAATGCAGTACGATAGATGGAATGCCGAATGGCCTCAATTAAACCTCGAGCCAGTATGTCACATAAATCTTACGCAGAAGTACTAAATATTTAATGGAAGAGATTATAGCAGTGTTGATTTGGCTTTTTCGGCTTTGCAGTTCTGGTAAATCAAGACTACTGGTAAATCCCAAGCTGGATTTCTATTGAGTTGCAATTCCACAGAATATTTCACCAGTTTACTAAACTCTGTTAACAGCTATCACACAATGTGCTTTTCCCCGCCCAGTTGTTGCTATCGCCTGAAGTGACATCATCATCGATCCCATGGTCTCTATGTCCTCACCATTCATCAATCTGAGGTCTTGTAAATCAAATTAGGTTTTTCAAGAATTGATACACACAAAAAAATCGCTAACCAAGGCCTTCGAGACTTTCGCCTGCCATCGTTTTAAAGGCATTCTCAAGCAACCAGAACCTTTCACTCTCTTGCAGAAACGTTGTGTATTTTTTCATACCTCGATAAGTAGCTTCTTTGTATATCACAGCGAAATTTATGTGATGATATTTTATGTCAATCACACGGCTCAGAACTCAAAATGCACATTGCTTCAATACTTCGACCACCACTTCATTAACTCCTGCTACATAGTTAATAGGTTATATTATTTAGGGATACTACATCACCGGTCATATTTATATTTGCAATTTGCTCAATCATGGTTCGGCATATATTTTCACGATCGTAAGCTTGAATATTTGCTTACGTGATGGTTGTAGCAAGGTATTTGGTTTTGTACGATTCGTCTTCTACATTGTTTAAATCCTTCGAGGAAATACAAACGCTGACATACTATGTATGAAACTAAACGATCTATGATTGCATGTGCTGGAAAAAGAAATGCATGATTGCATGTGCTGGAAAAAGATGAGAAATCAGTGCATATTGATGTGATCATATGCATTCGGCTAAAAAAAAATCATGATGCGATTGCGTCACATTCGCTGCAAAGTGTTTATACAGTAACTGCGATGGATTGTTTTCGTCAACAGCTTGCACCAAATGCCAAACTCGTTAAGCAAAATTATCTAAGAAGAGGCGGCGATTTCCAAAAGAGTGACAATGGTTGAATCGTATCCAACGTAACACACAAAGCGCAACAAATTGTAGACAAGGATGTGACAGTTCTGGGCATAACTACGCCGCCACTGTTTATGTTGATAACACATTAAAAGTGCTTTGTCTATAATGCGATACTGATTGGTAAGCTTGCAATAGGCGTGAATGCATGCACTTGTGAGCCGAAGTTACAGAGAGTCAAATGGTTGTTCTGAAAATACGTTTTAGCTGTTTAGGCGTAACAACAACTACCGAAACGTTTCGCTATGATTAGCAATTAAACCTTGGATATGTTATAATTGCACGAAGAGCTCATCATAAGCTATATTCCACGACTCTATAATCTCTAGGTGCCTTGGCTGCTCATATATCTTGGATATTTCCGTATAAAGATAGAATAAGTCTATTAGTACTTTGCATTATTGAGCACAAATCAGCATAATCGTGTATGTAAGATGCTACTATTCAGATCTTCAGTTGGCATGTTTATCCTAAGATGACAATCTCTGGTCAATTAAATAAGAAAATGTGAAAATATTTCTTAATATGGGCTCCCAGAATAGATTTTATAAAATGTTACCTAACTGATGTACGTTAGGCATGTTATGAATGTGTAGATCGCCAATGCGAGTAGGTGCAACCACGTATATGTATGTGTTCAAGCTGCAATAATGTTCCGATCCCGAGCTCTATCATATAGATAGCACTAGCAACCATTGAGCATATCAAGGGTTTTAGATCAACTGCTCTTTTTTTCTCAAGTAAATAGGTCACAAGCTGACTTACAGCAATGGAAGAAAAATGTAGGTTCAAACCTCACTCTCTTCGCTCCTCAGCCGCGATGTTAATGATTTGTAAAACCAAGAAATTGAGGATCCTTTTAGTGATATAAAGGGTTCCGGGCTCACATGTCTCAATGGTTACTTCATGATCACGTTCTCCAAGGCAAGAACAAAAAAGAAGTGCATATCAGGTTATGAAGTATCTTACGACTTATTGATTACCAATGGTCTTGGCTAATGGTATATGCCACGACAGCACGCTTACTGCAGTACGTAATGACGTTACAAACTTGACATCAGCATTTGTTTTGTAGTGCTATCCAAAAAGACGGCAAGGCGTCTATTGAAGAGAGCTCTGCCAGGTGCACTGGTGCTTGCGTGGGGAACAAGCGGAATAAAGTATTGGAGTTACTTAGCTGAGTTGGGGGTTGGAATCGGAAATTAATTGATGCTGTGCAATCTTTGAATGATATGAGTCAAGAGACGGTGTTTACCGAGAGCTATTGGTGCAGTAGAAAGGTACGGGCCAATGAATACGGGCCAATGAATAGGAGGACCTATTGATACTCGTGTAAGGACGCCATTTAGGTTGTTAGCGGAGTAGAAAAGAATGGGCAAGGAAGTCATATAATTAAGTACAGCTTTTCGAGTAGATGAACAAGATTGGGCTAGTCTTTTTAATCAAAGCCTCGTCGTGAAGTGTACCTTGATATCATTAGCAGTTAGCGTTCACAAAATCAACAAATAAATATCGCCAGGATTAGTTAATCTTTAGTTAATTACGTACCCGAGTAGCGAATAGTACTCTGGCCAATGACATGACATCATGGTCTGTCAAGGTGCGATCAAAGATCGTTATTGTTGTGTACCTTTAGTAGACAAACCGCCAACCTTTCGTAGACTTGGGTCCATCCTACTATGTCCACATATAGTCAAGGCACTTGCAGCATGATGATTTATGCAAAGATCAAGAATAATGCAATTTACCATCAAATAGTTCCTAATTGTTTAGTCAAACATTTGCACCATTGAGTTGTTGTCTACATAAGTAAGGATATGTCGTTCGACATTTATAGCTTGTTAAATCTTAATAACAGGTGGCATTTAAAAGGATAAAGAAAAGCCAAACGTGTATAAAAATATGTAATTGCCATGTATTTTGACATGATATCATGCAAACACTCGGTCTTCGAAACACGGCAGACGTAACCCCAACCACTTATAGTGGTTCCTTCAGCTAAAACCTCCATCCTCTGCAAAGTTGCACTGATGTAGTAATAGAAAATAACCCGCAAAGTGCACTGTTCGATATAACATTAACGCTGCCTTGTACGGATATTAGCACACATAATTGGCTGCATCAGCCACTGTATCAACAGAGCGGTTACAGAGATTACCTGTTACTTACTCATCGATAACAACCAATCTTTCATCTTAGAGTACAGGTCGATATTGTGCAATGCCAGGAACACTTGAAAAAAGTACATTATGATGAAACATAACTTCTTAATACAGTTAAACAAAGTTAAATTGGACATCCATTCCTGAAACGTCACCTGATTCACCGATTGCCTTGAATAATAAATCTCTCTAATAAACCGGTTCCATTCTTGGAGACAGCTCATCACCCAGGAAGAATGTACCATTAGCGATTGTGTGTTAAGAAATAAGAATATCCAAAAACATGACATGCTGTAAAGATTGATCATTCGGATGAAATAACATAATAAGCATATTTCACAATGTTCGGGGGTGGGGGGAGGGGATAATCGAAGCTGGAGAGCACATTTTGTGTCAGATGTCGGATGAGACATTGCGACTTGCATTAACCTTGTGCACCACTGATTCATCTATGATTCGAAATAATAGCCAAAACAACTTTCATTCTTGTTTGACCAATCTTTCCGCTTTGTAACTGAAGTGCAGTTCAAATGTAGTCTTCCTGTATCAACATGGTTACCCAGTTTTTTTACTACTAGTTCCCAGCAGCATAATTTATCAGGCACAAAACACACTGGTACATTTTGAAAGAATCATTCATAGCCAATTCCCGGGCAGAGAACAGCACAATGCGATAACCAAAAACCACTAATGGTATCAACTGAAGGAAATCACTGCTGCTGCATCCTTTAATTAATCATTCGAGATCGGCCTATGTGTGTATGTGTTTCTTAATCGTTACAATCTGCCATTTAAACTCATATATTCCTGACATATCGATTGAAAAGGATTCATATCAGTGTTCAAAGTAGCGAGGGTATGCGATATCATTACATTAATCTAACAGAGCGCCCTAATCTTATTGTGCTTGCATTACAAAGCTAGTATTAACTAGTTGATATGCTCAGCGTAGATAGGTAAGCAATTTGGGATATCATATCTCTAAACTTTTGGAATGACCGTTTACAAATCAGTTGTTGTGCACGAGTATTAATTACTAAAGAATTTCGTTTATTATAATAAAACGCGCTATTGCGTATAAACAAATTAATATTACTTCAGACAGTTAATCATCTCATGGGTCAGTGATCATATAGTGCTTTACCAAACCAGCTGGACAAGTGATTATCTTATGTGTTCGGGTCGTGTTTAGCTACAGCCAGTAACACGAGGTTATTATTAGATCAATCACCCACCGGATGCTGTGTATACCTATAATCCATATCAGAGTGAACCTGAAAATTGAAATGCAAATACAAGAATTGGTTTACTGAGACATCAGATAATTCGGAATTTGGACAATCCACACCGATTTAGGTAAACTCAAGTGTCGCAGTGATGTTTTCGATACAATAAAGATGGCATATAAGTTTGTCTTAACGACATGATTCATAATGAAATGCAAATAATTTTATATGCGGTGGTTGTGACAATGAGCAAAACACACATCCGTCATCAGGTTTAGCTAAAATCAGCAAAAGTCGACGTCTTAACAATTAAGAAGCCTTCTGATTGATCGAGATGGTAGTTGCCATCAGGCCATGAAGAGGGATATCGCAATATTGGGCGCGTGTTGCATTACTTGCAAGGGCACGCCTGCAAAACTGAATTCCTTCATTCTTTAATGTTTAATCGAACGCTTAGATTGCATGCCAGTCCCATCAATTGAAATGCGTTGCAAATTGCTTGACTTTCATAAGCTATGGCTGCCGGGTTAGACTGCTTTAATTGGACCTATCTGCTATATAAAAATGACCCTGACCTTATGTAGTGATTTGGACATATAAAACCCCTAATATAACGCAGCATTACCGACCGTAGGCCATGCGTATGAGCATGATCAAATTTGATGAATCCATATTGATCAGGTAGATTTGAGTTTTGTCGCTGGGAGTGTCTATAGTTATTGTAGGAAGTGTTTTTGGCAGGTAATGTCATTAAGAATTCTAGTGGAAATAAGTATATGCTCTGTATAGCAGACTTATGCGGCCTTCTGCACCATCATGCAGCAATAAGTCATTTACTTCAATTAAAATTGGCTTCGGATTTGTGATTTCCTTGTCAATTCGCAGTCGGCCAAAAGAAGGACAACGGTTTGGATGACGATAGGAATACCAGATTCAAAGGAATTTTGTCACATGCCAGGAATCATCTATCCACTGCAGGGAAATATCCAATCCGTTTTAGATGCCATCTTGCCAACCGTCTAATTCGTACCATACGTGTGTAGAACATGCCAATAAGCATTATTCATTTGTGCAGTTTACGCCTCTGTTATATGCCGCGAATTATTCAGGCAGAAGTTATGGGTGGAATCGGCTTCTCTTTAGTAACATATTTTGCAACAAATTGGATATGAAGGTATTTTATGAGCAGCCATAATACATGTGTATAGAGAACTGTAGCTAATTAATTAATTTGCGCATTAATTTGGTTGCATATTTTTATCATTCCATCCCTCCCAATGTGGATGTAAATAACCGGCATTTACGAATGAACCATGTAAGTGATGATCGTACCATATGCATGCTACTAATCGATGTGATGAGCCGCATTGGCTTATGGGTGCCACCTGGAGATTTTTCTTAAAATTGATGAAGCCATCCGTCGCATAATTTTGAATGTATAATGCGTCAAACTTAATTGTGCTGATCCTGTCTTATAATTCGGGTAAAAGTAGGCAACAAACCCCAGCCACTACTATAATTAAGTACACTTGGGCCAGATTACGTGTTTAGCATTATACGGATGAATTATGCAGGGATGACAGCCAATCGCTACGTAGGTTATATTAACATATCCTCTTGATAAAGAATCAAGTTGGATGTTTTCTCTTTGGAAAGAGGGGTTACAGAGCAAATATAAGACCCAAATATCGATAATGGCCAGCTATTAAGTGCACGATATGTAAGTGCTATATTAATATATCATAAAGTAAATTTCAAAAAAAAGTGTGCGCTCATAACTTTGGAAAGTATTAGTTGAGAAAGATATTTGTGTAACCTTATAATAGCAGTTGGAATCGTGCAGTACCAGGGGTCTATACTGGCTATTGTCGCAGTTTCATGTCCCAAAGTTTTTGTTCCTGGGCTGACGACAGAATATGCAACGGCTTTAACATACATAGTGAATGCTTTGGGCAGGCAAGATTATCTATACACAAAGATTTTATCGCAAACAAAATTATTATTATATACATGCAGGCTACAAATATTACCATTTATGTTTTACTTTTATATATTTTAAGGAGATAGTTAACGATAAGTTTCGAGAATTCGTCGTCAACATTACACGAATTACACACAGGCAATTGATCAAGCGGCAGCTGCGAGTGCATGGTCTGCCCTTGTTTGATTTAATTACCACTACGGTATCCGAGAGGATTCAACAAAGGTACTCGTCTCTAACCGTATTTTGCACTGTTCACCAACTATGGAGACTTTTTGCGAATCTTAATGCATATGACACATAACACAACAGCTCCAAGGATCACTCGACACATATTGACGAAAACGCAATTTTTTTCCTGAATTAGTCTTATCCTTTTTTTTTGGAACTAAGCTGCATAAAAAGGCATCATAGATAAATGTTCCATAAACCAGTCAAACTGCCAAGTAATTATGATATGTGACACCTTTCTCTGTAGAAATGACCGAGCCTCGCCGATATATTCGACATAAGTCAGCAACAGTGTTTGAAACTCTCATACAGCATATCACAAGGTGATGCGTGGGTGATGTTTATCAATATAGCGATCGAAGAGTAGCTACCTGCTAGAGCTTTCTAATAATCTACCGCGGTTCCCTGCATGGCATTGCCCGAGTCAAGCATCAAATGCTCTCATATTCTAATTCACTGCATGTGCTGCTATAGATACGCAATGGTGCATATAACGTAAGAAATAATATTATGGGTGTCTCAAAGGCAGAATACGCTTTACATGACCCTCCTAAATCGTTGCTTACTAACTCTTACGTCTGAACCTTGTAAGCCCAAAGCATCAATGTTTGGGTGCTTAAGTCGGAGGAACATCGTTGCTAGTAGTTGAGTTTTGTAGATGAGGCGGTTTACAACTATAAAGTCACTAATCAATGGATATTTCTATATGTGTGTCGACTTTTCTATTTTAAACTGTAAATATGCTATAGAGCTGGATAGGCAAGCGTAGCACCGTCGAAAAAATGTGATTAGCTTATTTGGCTAAAGTCCCTTAAAACATAGCTTAAGCCTAATCAGGCATTAAATACATTTCTAACATACAAATCATTTTAAAATTCCATAGATTTAGTCGATTCTCAGAACTACTTAACTGGGCATTATTAATCAATCGTAGCTCAGAGAATTGACAATTCACGTCGTGCTAAGCAGTAACCATCACACGTATAGTAGTATGTGCTGCGCGCTAGCTTCTTGTTCGAACATTCTCAGCTGTTCAAGATTTGATATCAGTTTCAGTGACAAGTGTTATGTCAAATGACTTGCTGTTACGTGATTTGAACCACACTATAATATTACGAACTCTGGTATGATCAATTACGCCGAGGAATTAATTGTATGTAATTTTAAAAAACAAAATGATTATAGTTACTGACGAAAGCACCTAAGGCGTATGAGGTCAACGATATCTCGAGTAGCACTGACTCCCTGGGGTGTAAATATCAATATGCATACTCACAAAACATACCCTATATTTTGCATTAGTTCGGTGTACGGGGAAAATGAATAATCATGATCTTTATTATGCCCATAGTGGGCTAAAAATGTCACTGATGCAATAAATATACTGCGACCCTTCGTTTTGTGATAGCGTGTCAGTTGCAGTGATACAAAGAACATCTTGAATATGCAAGCCCTTGCTTTATTTTCGAATACCTAGATTAATAAGGGTTTGTGGCATCAGCTGCGCTACAGTTACACATCGAATCAGTGCCACTTTGACTGCAGTAGATATTCCTGCTGTAATATTGATAACATAAGGTCGTTATAATCATGTAAACATTACAAATGTAGAGGAATTTGCTCCTGTAATGCTATACTCTACTTACGTTACTCTCGGAGTAATATATGCACAATTATTAATGCAGTACGATAGATGGAATGCCGAATGGCCTCAATTAAACCTCGAGCCAGTATGTCACATAAATCTTACGCAGAAGTACTAAATATTTAATGGAAGAGATTATAGCAGTGTTGATTTGGCTTTTTCGGCTTTGCAGTTCTGGTAAATCAAGACTACTGGTAAATCCCAAGCTGGATTTCTATTGAGTTGCAATTCCACAGAATATTTCACCAGTTTACTAAACTCTGTTAACAGCTATCACAATGTGCTTTTCCCCGCCCAGTTGTTGCTATCGCCTGAAGTGACATCATCATCGATCCCATGGTCTCTATGTCCTCACCATTCATCAATCTGAGGTCTTGTAAATCAAATTAGGTTTTTCAAGAATTGATACACACAAAAATCGCTAACCAAGGCCTTCGAGACTTTCGCCTGCCATCGTTTTAAAGGCATTCTCAAGCAACCAGAACCTTTCACCCTATTGCAGAAACGTTGTGTATTTTGTCATACCTCGATAAGTAGCTTCTTTGTATGTCACAGCGAAATTTATGTTATGATATTTTATGTCAATCACACGGCTCAGAACTCAAAATGCAAATTGCTTCAATACTTCGACCACCACTTCATTAACTCCTGCTACATAGTTAGTGGGTTATATTATTTAGGGATACTACATCACCGGTCATATTTATATTTGCAATTTGCTCAATCATGGTTCGGCATATATTTTCACGATCGTAAGCTTGAATATTTGCTTACGTGATGGTTGTAGCAAGGTATTTGGTTTCGTACGATTCGTCTTCTACATTGTTTAAATCCTTCGAGGAAATACAAACGCTGACATACTATGTATTGAAAAGATCTATGAATACTAAACGACGGCATGATTGCATGTGCTGGAAAAAGATGAGAAATCAGTGCATATTGATGTGATCATATGCATTCGGCTAAAAAAAATCATGATGCGATTGCGTCACATTCGCTGCAAAGTGTTTATACAGTAACTGCGATGGATTGTTTTCGTCAACAGCTTGCACCAAATGCCAAACTCGTTAAGCAAAATTATCTAAGAAGAGGCGGCGATTTCCAAAAGAGTGACAATGGTTGAATCGTATCCAACGTAACACACAAAGCGCAACAAATTGTAGACAAGGATGTGACAGTTCTGGGCATAACTACGCCGCCACTGTTTATGTTGATAACACATTAAAAGTGCTTTGTCTATAATGCGATACTGATTGGTAAGCTTGCAATAGGCGTGAATGCATGCACTTGTGAGCCGAAGTTACAGAGAGTCAAATGGTTGTTCTGAAAATACGTTTAGCTGTTTAGGCGTAACAACAACTACCGAAACGTTTCGCTATGATTAGCAATTAAACCTTGGATATGTTATAATTGCACGAAGAGCTCATCATAAGCTATATTCCACGACTCTATAATCTCTAGGTGCCTTGGCTGCTCATATATCTTGGATATTTCCGTATAAAGATAGAATAAGTCTATTAGTACTTTGCATTATTGAGCACAAATCAGCATAATCGTGTATGTAAGATGCTACTATTCAGATCTTCAGTTGGCATGTTTATCCTAAGATGACAATCTCTGGTCAATTAAATAAGAAAATGTGAAAATATTTCTTAATATGGGCTCCCAGAATAGATTTTATAAAATGTTACCTAACTGATGTACGTTAGGCATGTTATGAATGTGTAGATCGCCAATGCGAGTAGGTGCAACCACGTATATGTATGTGTTCAAGCTGCAATAATGTTCCGATCCCGAGCTCTATCATATAGATAGCACTAGCAACCATTGAGCATATCAAGGGTTTTAGATCAACTGCTCTTTTTTTCTCAAGTAAATAGGTCACAAGCTGACTTACAGCAATGGAAGAAAAATGTAGGTTCAAACCTCACTCTCTTCGCTCCTCAGCCGCGATGTTAATGATTTGTAAAACCAAGAAATTGAGGATCCTTTTAGTGATATAAAGGGTTCCGGGCTCACATGTCTCAATGGTTACTTCATGATCACGTTCTCCAAGGCAAGAACAAAAAAGAAGTGCATATCAGGTTATGAAGTATCTTACGACTTATTGATTACCAATGGTCTTGGCTAATGGTATATGCCACGACAGCACGCTTACTGCAGTACGTAATGACGTTACAAACTTGACATCAGCATTTGTTTTGTAGTGCTATCCAAAAAGACGGCAAGGCGTCTATTGAAGAGAGCTCTGCCAGGTGCACTGGTGCTTGCGTGGGGAACAAGCGGAATAAAGTATTGGAGTTACTTAGCTGAGTTGGGGGTTGGAATCGGAAATTAATTGATGCTGTGCAATCTTTGAATGATATGAGTCAAGAGACGGTGTTTACCGAGAGCTATTGGTGCAGTAGAAAGGTACGGGCCAATGAATACGGGCCAATGAATAGGAGGACCTATTGATACTCGTGTAAGGACGCCATTTAGGTTGTTAGCGGAGTAGAAAAGAATGGGCAAGGAAGTCATATAATTAAGTACAGCTTTTCGAGTAGATGAACAAGATTGGGCTAGTCTTTTTAATCAAAGCCTCGTCGTGAAGTGTACCTTGATATCATTAGCAGTTAGCGTTCACAAAATCAACAAATAAATATCGCCAGGATTAGTTAATCTTTAGTTAATTGCGTACCCGAGTAGCGAATAGTACTCTGGCCAATGACATGACATCATGGTCTGTCACGGTGCGATCAAAGATCGTTATTGTTGTGTACCTTAAGTAAACAAACCGCCAACCTTTCGCAGACTTGGGTCCACGAAAGGATATCCTACTATGTCCACATATAGTCAAGGCACTTGCAGCATGATGATTTATGCAAAGATCAAGAATAATGCAATTTACCATCAAATAGTTCCTAATTGTTTAGTCAAACATTTGCACCATTGAGTTGTTGTCTACATAAGTAAGGATATGTCGTTCGACATTTATAGCTTGTTAAATCTTAATAACAGGTGGCATTTAAAAGGATAAAGAAAAAAAGCCAAACGTGTATAAAAATATGTAATTGCCATGTATTTTGACATGATATCATGCAAACACTCGGTCTTCGAAACACGGCAGACGTAACCCCAACCACTTATAGTGGTTCCTTCAGCTAAAACCTCCATCCTCTGCAAAGTTGCACTGATGTAGTAATAGAAAATAACCCGCAAAGTGCACTGTTCGATATAACATTAACGCTGCCTTGTACGGATATTAGCACACATAATTGGCTGCATCAGCCACTGTATCAACAGAGCGGTTACAGAGATTACCTGTTACTTACTCATCGATAACAACCAATCTTTCATCTTAGAGTACAGGTCGATATTGTGCAATGCCAGGAACACTTGAAAAAAGTACATTATGATGAAACATAACTTCTTAATACAGTTAAACAAAGTTAAATTGGACATCCATTCCTGAAACGTCACCTGATTCACCGATTGCCTTGAATAATAAATCTCTCTAATAAACCGGTTCCATTCTTGGAGACAGCTCATCACCCAGGAAGAATGTACCATTAGCGATTGTGTGTTAAGAAATAAGAATATCCAAAAACATGACATGCTGTAAAGATTGATCATTCGGATGAAATAACATAATAAGCATATTTCACAATGTTCGGGGGTGGGGGGAGGGGATAATCGAAGCTGGAGAGCACATTTTGTGTCAGATGTCGGATGAGACATTGCGACTTGCATTAACCTTGTGCACCACTGATTCATCTATGATTCGAAATAATAGCCAAAACAACTTTCATTCTTGTTTGACCAATCTTTCCGCTTTGTAACTGAAGTGCAGTTCAAATGTAGTCTTCCTGTATCAACATGGTTACCCAGTTTTTACTAGTTCCCAGCAGCATAATTTATCAGGCACAAAACACACTGGTACATTTTGAAAGAATCATTCATAGCCAATTCCCGGGCAGAGAACAGCACAATGCGATAACCAAAAACCACTAATGGTATCAACTGAAGGAAATCACTGCTGCATCCTTTAATTAATCATTCGAGATCGGCCTATGTGTGTATGTGTTTCTTAATCGTTACAATCTGCCATTTAAACTCATATATTCCTGACATATCGATTGAAAAGGATTCATATCAGTGTTCAAAGTAGCGAGGGTATGCGATATCATTACATTAATCTAACAGAGCGCCCTAATCTTATTGTGCTTGCATTACAAAGCTAGTATTAACTAGTTGATATGCTCAGCGTAGATAGGTAAGCAATTTGGGATATCATATCTCTAAACTTTTGGAATGACCGTTTACAAATCAGTTGTTGTGCACGAGTATTAATTACTAAAGAATTTCGTTTATTATAATAAAACGCGCTATTGCGTATAAACAAATTAATATTACTTCAGACAGTTAATCATCTCATGGGTCAGTGATCATATAGTGCTTTACCAAACCAGCTGGACAAGTGATTATCTTATGTGTTCGGGTCGTGTTTAGCTACAGCCAGTAACACGAGGTTATTATTAGATCAATCACCCACCGGATGCTGTGTATACCTATAATCCATATCAGAGTGAACCTGAAAATTGAAATGCAAATACAAGAATTGGTTTACTGAGACATCAGATAATTCGGAATTTGGACAATCCACACCGATTTAGGTAAACTCAAGTGTCGCAGTGATGTTTTCGATACAATAAAGATGGCATATAAGTTTGTCTTAACGACATGATTCATAATGAAATGCAAATAATTTTATATGCGGTGGTTGTGACAATGAGCAAAACACACATCCGTCATCAGGTTTAGCTAAAATCAGCAAAAGTCGACGTCTTAACAATTAAGAAGCCTTCTGATTGATCGAGATGGTAGTTGCCATCAGGCCATGAAGAGGGATATCGCAATATTGGGCGCGTGTTGCATTACTTGCAAGGGCACGCCTGCAAAACTGAATTCCTTCATTCTTTAATGTTTAATCGAACGCTTAGATTGCATGCCAGTCCCATCAATTGAAATGCGTTGCAAATTGCTTGACTTTCATAAGCTATGGCTGCCGGGTTAGACTGCTTTAATTGGACCTATCTGCTATGTAAAATGACCCTGACCTTATGTAGTGATTTGGACATATAAAACCCCTAATATAACGCAGCATTACCGACCGTAGGCCATGCGTATGAGCATGATCAAATTTGATGAATCCATATTGATCAGGTAGATTTGAGTTTTGTCGCTGGGAGTGTCTATAGTTATTGTAGGAAGTGTTTTTGGCAGGTAATGTCATTAAGAATTCTAGTGGAAATAAGTATATGCTCTGTATAGCAGACTTATGCGGCCTTCTGCACCATCATGCAGCAATAAGTCATTTACTTCAATTAAAATTGGCTTCGGATTTGTGATTTCCTTGTCAATTCGCAGTCGGCCAAAAGAAGGACAACGGTTTGGATGACGATAGGAATACCAGATTCAAAGGAATTTTGTCACATGCCAGGAATCATCTATCCACTGCAGGGAAATATCCAATCCGTTTTAGATGCCATCTTGCCAACCGTCTAATTCGTACCATACGTGTGTAGAACATGCCAATAAGCATTATTCATTTGTGCAGTTTACGCCTCTGTTATATGCCGCGAATTATTCAGGCAGAAGTTATGGGTGGAATCGGCTTCTCTTTAGTAACATATTTTGCAACAAATTGGATATGAAGGTATTTTATGAGCAGCCATAATACATGTGTATAGAGAACTGTAGCTAATTAATTAATTTGCGCATTAATTTGGTTGCATATTTTTATCATTCCATCCCTCCCAATGTGGATGTAAATAACCGGCATTTACGAATGAACCATGTAAGTGATGATCGTACCATATGCATGCTACTAATCGATGTGATGAGCCGCATTGGCTTAATGGTGCCACCTGGAGATTTTTCTTAAAATTGATGAAGCCATCCGTCGCATAATTTTGAATGTATAATGCGTCAAACTTAATTGTGCTGATCCTGTCTTATAATTCGGGTAAAAGTAGGCAACAAACCCCAGCCACTACTATAATTAAGTACACTTGGGCCAGATTACGTGTTTAGCATTATACGGATGAATTATGCAGGGATGACAGCCAATCGCTACGTAGGTTATATTAACATATCCTCTTGATAAAGAATCAAGTTGGATGTTTTCTCTTTGGAAGAGGGGTTACAGAGCAAATATAAGACCCAAATATCGATAATGGCCAGCTATTAAGTGCACGATATGTAAGTGCTATATTAATATATCATAAAGTAAATTTCAAAAAAAGTGTGCGCTCATAACTTTGGAAAGTATTAGTTGAGAAAGATATTTGTGTAACCTTATAATAGCAGTTGGAATCGTGCAGTACCAGGGGTCTATACTGGCTATTGTCGCAGTTTCATGTCCCAAAGTTTTTGTTCCTGGGCTGACGACAGAATATGCAACGGCTTTAACATACATAGTGAATGCTTTGGGCAGGCAAGATTATCTATACACAAAGATTTTATCGCAAACAAATTGTTATTATATATACATGCAGGCTACAAATATTACCATTTATGTTTTACTTTTATATATTTTAAGGAGATAGTTAACGATAAGTTTCGAGAATTCGTCGTCAACATTACACGAATTACACACAGGCAATTGATCAAGCGGCAGCTGCGAGTGCATGGTCTGCCCTTGTTTGATTTAATTACCACTACGGTATCCGAGAGGATTCAACAAAGGTACTCGTCTCTAACCGTATTTTGCACTGTTCACCAACTATGGAGACTTTTTGCGAATCTTAATGCATATGACACATAACAAAACAGCTCCAAGGATCACTCGACACATATTGACGAAAACGCAATTTTTTTCCTGAATTAGTCTTATCCTTTTTTTTGGAACTAAGCTGCATAAAAAGGCATCATAGATAAATGTTCCATAAACCAGTCAAACTGCCAAGTAATTATGATATGTGACACCTTTCTCTGTAGAAATGACCGAGCCTCGCCGATATATTCGACATAAGTCAGCAACAGTGTTTGAAACTCTCATACAGCATATCACAAGGTGATACGTGGGTGATGTTTATCAATATAGCGATCGAAGTGTAGCTACCTGCTAGAGCTTTCTTATAATCTACCGCGGTTCCCTGCATGGCATTGCCCGAGTCAAGCATCAAATGCTCTCATATTCTAATTCACTGCATGTGCTGCTATAGATACGCAATGGTGCATATAACGTAAGAAATAATATTATGGGTGTCTCAAAGGCAGAATACGCTTTACATGACCCTC
Source organism: Urechis unicinctus (assembly GCA_034190875.2). NCBI lineage: Eukaryota > Metazoa > Annelida > Polychaeta > Xenopneusta > Urechidae > Urechis > Urechis unicinctus. The sequence continues at coordinate 1,692,373 of CM067348.1, read as the reverse complement.
CTAAATCGTTGCTTACTAACTCTTACGTCTGAACCTTGTAAGCCCAAAGCATCAATGTTTGGGTGCTTAAGTCGGAGGAACATCGTTGCTAGTAGTTGAGTTTTGTAGATGAGGCGGTTTAAAACTATAAAGTCACTAATCAATGGATATTTCTATATGTGTGTCGACTTTTCTATTTTAAAATGTAAATATGCTATAGAGCTGGATAGGCAAGCGTAGCACCGTCGAAAAAATGTGATTAGCTTATTTGGCTAAAGTCCCTTAAAACATAGCTTAAGCCTAATCAGGCATTAAATACATTTCTAACATACATATCTTTTTTAAAATTCCATAGATTTAGTCGATTCTCAGAACTACTTAACTGGGCATTATTAATCAATCGTAGCTCAGAGAGAATTGACAATTCACGTCGTGCTAAGCAGTAACCATCACACGTATAGTAGTATGTGCTGCGCGCTAGCTTCTTGTTCGAACATTCTCAGCTGTTCAAGATTTGATATCAGCTTCAGTGACAAGTGTTATGTCAAATGACTCGCTGTTACGTGATTTGAACCACACTATAATATTACGAACTCTGGTATGATCAATTACGCCGAGGAATTAATTGTATGTAATTTTAAAAAACAAAATGATTATAGTTACTGACGAAAGCACCTAAGGCGTATGAGGTCAACGATATCTCGAGTAGCACTGACTCCCTGGGGTGTAAATATCAATATGCATACTCACAAAACATACCCTATATTTTGCATTAGTTCGGTGCAGGGAAAATGAATAATCATGATCTTTATTATGCCCATAGTGGGCTAAAAATGTCACTGATGCAATAAATATACTGCGACCCTTCGTTTTGTGATAGCGTGTCAGTTGCTGTGATACAAAGAACATCTTGAATATGCAAGCCCTTGCTTTATTTTCGAATACCTAGATTAATAAGGGTTTGTGGCATCAGCTGCGCTACAGTTACACATCGAATCAGTGCCACTTTGACTGCAGTAGATATTCCTGCTGTAATATTGATAACATAAGGTCGTTATAATCATGTAAACATTACACGTGCATATCACGTCAGCAAGTAGAGACATTTGTTGAAGTAGCATCTGTGACTGGAGGTAAAAAGTCAAGGATCAAAGACTTCTTTACACATGGAATGGATGATTTTGTCGAATACGCATAGGAGGGAAAAGACAGACAGGGGAGTCTATTATACAATAGAGGGAGTCGAGAACATATGTGTATATTAGTAATGTTCTCTATACACATGCATTATAGGAGCTCATAAAATACTTTCATAGTCCAAATGTTGCCAAATATGTTACTAAAGAGAAGCCGACTCTACCCATAACTTCTGCCGGAATAATTCGCAGCATATAACGGAGGCGTAAACTGCACAAATGAATAATGCTTATTGGCATGTTCTACACACGTATAGTACGAATCAGACGTTTGTTAAGCTGGCATCTAAAACGGCTGGATATCTCCCTGCAGTGGATAGATGATTCCTGGCATGTGACACAATTTCTTTGAATCTGGTATTCCTATCGTCATCCAAACTGTTGTCCTTTTTTTCGCCGACTGCGAATTGACAAGCAAGTCATAAATCCGAAGCCAATTTTAATTAAAATAAATGACTTATCGCTGCCTGATGGTACAGAAGGCGCACAAGTCTGCTTTACAGAGCATATACTTATTTCAAGCCAGGGTCATTTTACAGAGCAGATAGGTCCAATTAAAACAGCCTAGGTCGGCAGCCATGGCTTATGAAAGTCAAGCAATTTGCAACGCATTTCAATTGATTTGACTGGCATGCAATCTAAGCGTTCGATTAGACATTACGAAGATGTACATTTTAGGAACGAATTCAGTTTTACTGGCTCGCCCATTAGCAGCTTTGTACAGCTTGTGTTAGATTCATCATTCAGCAAAATGACATTATTTAAAATCCGAAAAACCCATTGCTGCTTGGTCAACATTGCAGTTTTCCGAATAAAGTGCACTAACGGCAGTCTCCGCTAAAGCAGAAGTTAGCCTGACGAATTATGTCAACTATGCATCTGAGGCAACGAAACACGAAAATAAGCTTGGGAATTCGCGTGGAAAATTTGGAAATGAAGAAAGAAGCCATAGATTTTAAAGAGCTTTATGGAGCACACTGGAATTCTAAAGTAGCTGCTGCAGCCAACAGATGAAAGAAACTCCGTGCTCTCAACAAGCAAATTGCTGCCCCATCAACTAAAGATTTGGTTACCTTGAAGGATTTTTTTGAAACACATATTGCCCTTGATGTGAAAAATGTCTCACCAACATACCAGCAATGGGTAGCACAGTACACCATTGCTCGGATTGTACTGTTCAATAAACGGCGCATATCGGAGGTGGAAGAGATGAAAGTAGAGTACTTCATTAATCGCTCGACATATAACGGTAGCGATGAGATATTAGCATCTCTTAATGTGGCTGAGAGGGCACTTGTAGAGAGGTATTGTCATAGTTCCCATTGGATCATGACATTATTGCCCGATTGACTAGGGAGATACCATAAAGAGATTCTGGGAGTAAATATTACACACTGCCCTCTGCTCAATGCTTTTGTACAGCTATTGTGTGGTTTAATACATTTGATAATTATTAATGTAATATGATATTTGAGGATGGATCTCGTTGAAGTGCGTGGCAAAAGTACAAGGGGTCTTCGGAAAGTCTTCATATTGCTGACACCTGACATGACCAATGCACTGGGCTTTCTTATAAAGACTAGACAGCATGCCACTGATAGTACATTCATTTTTGCCAGGAAAAGTGGTCTCACTGCATTGGATGGCTTTACTGCTAATCGTTTTGCAACTAATGCTTGCCCTGAGTTAGTTGATCCACAGGCGATCCGTTCAACCAAACTGAGCAGATACTTAGCCACTACTGCACAGGTTTGATTACAGCATTATTTAATATCCATTGTACATATGCATTTTATTTTTAAAAATAATGTCATCCTACCAACATTAAAGATTTGCATAAGTAATATTCCAGCGAATATTATTATTTTCTAATGAAATTGCTATTCAAATTAAGCATGTAAAGTGAGTTCAGGAAATGATCAGGGAAACCAACTATTGGTTTATCAAACAGTGTTGATATGTGTGTTTGTAGATCTTGGACATGACTGAAAGTGAACTTACAATGGTGGCAGATCACATGGGCCACAACCTTAACATCCCTGCTGACATCCATAGGATGCAAACATCTGTTATCGAAAAATCTAAAGTTGAAAGGGTTCTTATTGCAGTAGATAATGGGACTTTTAACCGATGGAAAGGCAAGAACCTACAAGCGATCAGTATTGATGGTAAGTTGACCAGTGAAAAGGACACATTGACTCAATACTTAGATGTGGTTGTTGAGCAGCATATTAAATAATATTTCGCGAGCATTCTCAGTGCAAAAAACCGATTTTAGCCTGTGCATGTATTTCATTCTGTGGATCTCCCTGCACCTATCACAAACTCTGAAGAGGTGGAATCAGAGGAGCTGAAAGGTGATAATCCAAACCAGGAGGGTAAGTGAAGATATGTACAATACAAAAATTAACCTTCCAGCTTGTCTGGTGTAATGTGTATAGGTGCATGCAAATGAAATGTCTGTAAGCTGTGTTAGAATCACGACATGACTTTACTTTACATATACATCCATGCATGACGGGTTGGCAGGATAAGGGGTTCCTAACATAATTGAATATTGCTTCGCTGATGGCTACCTCATTCCTCATTCTTAGCACTTGTAATGATTGATATTGAGATGCCCCGCAAACATTATGGCTGCAGACGGGGAAATGTTGCCAGGTAGGGTGTTGTAGACAAATGACTTGTTGAACCAGATCATCCTTGAGACTCACCTGGTACCTTCCGTGGCTATATTGGTCTCCCAGACATCTAATCAGTCATGACATTGACGATAATTAGGCAGCAGCTCTGTTTCATAATATGTTGGTGTTTTACTGGAATGCCACACATTCAATGTGAATATGATATAACTCAACTTAACTACATTACAGCGCCATTTATTCCAGGAAGCGAAGAATTAAGTGATGGATCCCAAAACGTGTATTGCTCGGAACGCCTCTTTCAACATACCACATAATATTGGATCTAATGAAACAACGAATGGGCTATATTAGATACATATTTTGAGACAGAGTCCTCTGAACAGCGATAATGCCCGCCTTTGTACCGTCCACTTTACAACTCCAAGTTTAACATTTTGCGATAGGGCCCAAATATTCATTTTTTACCGATAAAAATAATTCCCCATATGAAAAGCCATAAACTGCTTTTAAGATCATTATCTAAGACCATGGCACACATCATGTATGATATGATGGTGGATGACCATTGGCAGGAGAAATCCCTGAATGTGGTCAATGTTAAGTGTGTTTGATCGAAATTAGATTACATTTGAACTACTTCGAACTGTGGTTACAGCTTTTACAGGAAACCTATTGGATTCGCATCTCCCTGCTGAAGAGCATTATGAATCTAGCCTGGTTATGGATACCGCTTGCCCTGTTCCACAGGAGAATGACTTCACCCCCAGCTCTGTTCACGCATAGCCTGGATATAGAGACTGAACATGTCATTACATACGGTCACTGCTATGTGAACATAACTGTTAAGACCTAAAACATAGGAGTGAATTGGGTAGATCCATCACTACATGGACATGACTATCGTTTTATTCAGTCTAACACCACCTAAGCTGACACCCAGTGGGGACAGTTTTGTCAGTTATGAGGATATTAATGCTGATGTAGTTGATCCTACCTACGAGGCATCTGAACGAGATTCCAGTGTGTCTGATGGTGAAGGGTTAGTCGGATTTGAGAATGATGGAGAAAACGGAACTGTATCGATTCTGCCACAGCCAAAGCATTTGGTGTTTGACAACACATGGACTTTTCTTTTCAGAATATGTCAGACTTGCTGCAGTCAGATTTTCTGGAATAGTGGGCAGTTGTACATAGCGTGCACAAGAACACTACACCAAGTACTCCTGTCGCCACCCCTCCATTTCGACTTCACTTCCGTCCTATGTGCTATCGTCGTCACTACCACTTTCATTCGCCATTTTTTCGTTTTTTCAAACCAACCGACTTCTTCTTTGTTTCAAATTGATAAGCCTGGATTTGTCCACTTTCAAACCGCGACATAATGCATGAAAATGTCTGTTACAATTCCTGCCGCTCGCACAACTAGTTACCGATCGACGTCGCACTGCTAGTAAACAATGTTAATTCTTGCTGGCGCTGTTGGCTCCACTGACGTCACACCACAACAAAATGGCGGCAACCATAAAATCAGGCTCGGAATAAGCGTTCGAACAAGAGAAGAAAACCATCCTAACTATAGTTCTTGCTGCCTTTAGAACCCCAAAATATTAAATAAATGAGTTATGTCTATGATATTATAATCTCGTTCAGTTGGCAAGAGTATCACCTTAACAGTCGATCCCGGCAAGTTCGATGCTTGCACAATTAGCAAGCTGTTAAGCGTCACAGTATAATTGCCGTTATTCAATCCTTTGTAACCTGTGAATAGAGGTTATTGTAATAGATGCGTCTTATGGATGATATAGCACAGATACCACTTGATAGCCTGAGCATATAAAGCAGGACATGATACTAGAAAGCAAGTAACCGAAGTGTGAGTCACACTAGATATAACAGACTGGCATTAGTAGATGGTAAGTGCGACTCAGTCCATCCATGCAATATGGTAGCACATTGTCGCCATAGATTACTCTGCACGAACAGATAATTTGTTCATAGAACCTAAGCGGACCTCATCGCGTCTGCGCTGAATGATTGAGCGTTTTGTCTCATCGGCAAAATCCACAGTGACATGTGATTTTTACAACTTGGCTGCCTCGTTAAGAATAAAGATGTATTTTCCGTCAGTATTTGAGGTAGATATATGACGTATAATCGCGACGAGCATGCTGCCGTCCATTACTTTGACGTAATTATGCTTCTGTTTGGGATCAACAGTCCCAGGCTGACAAACCTTCTGACCGCCAAAAGGCTGCCAGCCCCATATCAATGACCTAACCACCCCATGACATGTTATTTCCATACGATGCCTTTGCAGTAGTATAAGGGTCATGTGTCGATGGAAATGAACAATGAAGCAACCTTTCTGTCGGGTACTGTGGCGTGATAAATGATTCGGTACTATAAGAATAACACCTGCTGCGCTTGTGATCATAATAGGAGACATTATTCATGTTCAGGTGGGCGACGGACGAGAGAAGAAACCTAAGCGCAATAAAAGTCCTAACTTTTAAGGAGTCGTCATAGCGTATATGACAACGTGACTTATGCGCTTGCACATAAAAGGCCACAACATGCACGAATCTAGCCACATGTAACAAGGCAAATTTGCAAATTTTGCGGAGAGTTAGACAGAAAAAAAAATCAGGTTTGGCTTATTCAGCACCAGTAAGCAGCATGAAGACGTGTACAAGTAGGTTTGTGGGATCAAAAACATGTGTAATTGCAGAACAGGTTTACACTGCAGGCAATCCAGTAGTGTCCTCCGGCGACAGCTTCAAACCAGAATATATCCACAAGTGGTCTGCGTACAGAACGATGCCTACAATTACCTATAGATGGTCGTCGAAACAGCTCTTGCTACGAAAGGTTGCATAAGTGACCCAGATGACAATATTGGGTACATTTGAATATCGAAGAGTGATACGTGATAATGATAGACTGCTTGGTCTCTTGTGAGAGCGTGACAAATGTTAACATTTGCAAGGAGGTAAAGTTTTACAACCCCTACCCCCCCCCCCACACCCCCCACGCGTCCCCACCAACATTGCAATTGTTGATTATTTCGTTATTTTACTCAGGTGATCAGGTGCACACAATGAGTTATCTGCAGATATAATGAGCATAGTAATGCAAACTACATCTCTAAATCGAGTCCATAGAATTAAAAAAAAAGGGGCATTGGGGGGAGCCGACCGTTTTGCGTGAAATTTGCAACCTTCAGAGATCGTGAACAAATGTACAGAGCCAAATGACGTCTCTAAGCGCAAAACTCCCGACATATCTATGTGAATGAAAATCTACAACGGATTCGAACGAACCTCCTATATAAAGCTCGACAATACCCACACACAAAAAATCTTTAATTGTTGGTCACATGATGGACAGATACTAGTTGACAACCAGCGAAGAATATCCTTGTGAAAGGTAAACCAGAACTTGATAACGTCATAAAACGGAACAAGTGATAATATTAAAACTCACTCGTATATACATTTTTCTTTTTTACATTCTTATATATTTTCTGACATTTTGTTGTTGTATAATGCACATCTTTGTGCGGGCCCCCATGGGACAGCACCGCAGTGCATACAGGTCCATACGAAACCCATAGACAGCCTCTAGACCGCCCGTAGACAGCCCATAGACAGCCCATAATTCCATGTGACCTTGGCATTACTTGCCCCGGGTCGTCTTAGAACTCACCATGACTTCTTTGTACTATTTTAAAGCTTATGCGAGACAATATAAAGTTTGATTTTGTAATGCAGGATAAAAAGAACATGAAAAAACGCCTATTTTGCAAGTGCATCTTTATTTCGTTAATCAATCCCCTACTGTACAATTTCCCGTTTTAACCATACCCCACAGATCAGTATTCCATGCGGCCGAATGTCGAGATGGTTTGACAAGATTACATCATTATGGGAGAATCTTGGTTACAAACGTCGTCACACGCTTTGCTTCCGGTATTATGATTAAACCAGCTCATTCCGTATTTTTGTATTTGATGAATGCTCTGGAATCACGCCATGCATAGGATATAGTGCTATGAATCTAAGTTATGGTGAACATTTAGTCTACGAAACTCACTCAATTGGAGTCAGACCGATCAGTAGATCAACAATATGTCAGCTCACTGCGGGTTGTCCTGGTTTCAATTGTGACAAAGTACTAGGCGCAAGCCGTGGACATTGCCCACCGATATTCTCGCTAGGACCATAAACTAAATCGTTGTTCGGGTTACCATCGCAATCGCCGGCCAGGCCACACATGTGTCCGATGTATTCGGGTTTGTTTGGAATCAGCACTGTTAATCCTCCGCGATAATCCCAGTAGACACGAAATCCGTCATTTAAAAATTCGAAGTACTTTATGACACAATATTGAAACAAACTTAAGCAGATATAAAGTTAAAGTCAGTCATGTAATGCTATATATATCAAAGTAATCAACATACGCTCTTCCCCATGACCAACGTCCATTTGACACACTTTTAGAGCAGTGACGCATATGGATAATTTTAAGACTCTCACTTCCACATGTAGTGGCACCAAGTAGGACAATTTAAACAAAAACTCACCAGTAAGTCAAGGTTTTTGTAGAAAGTCTCTGTTATATTCCCTTTGATGTTCCTCGTGGCAGGGTGCTCCGTGGCATCTACTTTCACGCCATCCTCTTCGTAAGTGCCGATGTTGGAATTAACGTTCTACCGCAAATGACGATTTCATTCAAATACTTGTAAAGCTATGCAATATTTAACTGCAACATAACTAGTTTTTCGGTATTTACCAGTTTTTTGCCTAGGTAGATGATTTTCGCTGACTTTGCTATCGGGCCTCTTATAAGCTTCAATTTGGGGTCTAGAGATATTGAGACCGAAAAAGTAGCTTCCCCATGTGGCAGGCCATTTTCACAATTATCCCGAATAAATTCATGACAACAGTCAACGTCATTCAGCAAGTATGTCATCCCATCACAAGTCCTAATGTGCGGATCCCCATAGCAGCCGGCAATGCTCCATGGAGTCACATATCCTGCACAGAACATGTATCGTAAACAAATCGAGAGCAACACTCATGAAACCCTTATGACACCAATGACGAGAATAGGTAGAAGCAGAAGTCACCTTTGTCTTCGCAACGTGATGCATTATTAGTAACGGTGAACTCGGGGTCGTCACATACACATTCTTTGCATGGTGGTGTAACGTTATAACAATAGTTCTGAGTTTTGGGACACTGATCAATTGGTATGCATCCTCGATGCGACTTCTTTGATGCTTTCGTATCATGATAACAAGTCTCCTGTGAATCACAGAGCCATTGATTATCGATATATTGATCATCATCGTATGTTTTATTGACAATTCCCGTCATTGTACTTACGCCAGGATTGCATTTTTGGTATGCTCCTGTTTCACGACAGAGTGCGTCATTTGCAGCTACGCATGTGAAACACAACGTGTCGCTCTCGTCAGGGCAACAGTGAGGATAATTAGGGTACCCTGATCCTGCAATACAGATGTATGCAGATATTGAGATATCAAATAAGGAGCCATTTTTATCAGGCAAACATAATTGTTTCGGGTGGGGGGGGGACAACAGTCAACCGCATTCAGTGAGTATTCTTTCCCGTGCACGTTCCAAAGTTAGGATCATCTTAGTACCATGCAATGATCCATGAATTGTAATGTCCTGTACTAAACCTGCATTGTTAATGACGGCAACTCTCGTAAAGCACTGATAACACTAATGACGATAACGTGTATAAGCATTAATAACCTTTTTTTTTGCATAGTG